>JADLZK010003942.1:0-172801 GCA_015847255.1 Hyparrhenia diplandra
CTGCGGCGCTATCGAGAGAAGAAGAATGGGTCGCGGCTTGGCGCTTAGGACGTCCCATCGCCCTTAGGCCCATCGGACGGTGTTAACTAGAGCCCACGGCGAACTGACCCTTCGGCCCCGCGCTGTTAGCCACGACGCGACTTCCTACTTGCTCGCTGCCACGCCGGGCCCCGCCCGAGCCGCTCGCTGCTGCGCTGCCGTCCCGCGCAGGCCACGGCTGTGCCGCCGTCCGCCCGAGCCGCACGCCCCGCCCACGCCCGCAGATCGCGCCACCGCGGTGCAGGCTGCTCGCCGCCGCCCGCCGCTTCAGCGTGCTCGGTAACCACCCCGCCCGCCGGCCCACGACGCCTACCCGCTGGCCTGCGCCCGCGCCGCCGCCGCCGCATCCGCCGCGCCGCTGTGTCCGCGAGCTGGCAACGGCGGCGCCAGCGCTGACCTGCACACGCCGCTGCCGCTTTGCAGCCAGGTGATTCCCAAGAAGGAAAACATTGGGTCTGGCATGCAGATTGCTCATTTGGAGTTCAGGTAATACAACAATCCCATCTTGGTTTTTCAATAGTTGTTGAACTGAAAGGAGATTTCACAAATAAGTGAACCATTATTGTACATCTAGTTTCTATTAACCCAGCACAACTCCAACAGTTATCACTTGTAAATAATAGCTTTGGCACTGCTCCAAATTGTGTTAGTTGTAATCCACCAAAAATGTTGCAAAAAAGACCTAATGCTAGCAAATTCACTTCTGAACATCTTAACTCCTGATAGTTGTGTGTCCTGTTGTTCCTGTCACTGCACCAGCCAAAGACGCAGTGATATATGTCACTTAAGGCATATAGCTTCAATTTGCAGTTCGAAATAGTGGAAATGATCCCTTTGTAAAATTGATGTTGTCCCTGCCATTCTATATATATACACTGCAGTGTGGTGAATGTAAGTAATGGCGGTAATGGCTCAGTCATGAGTTCTGTAGATGCCTACTGTGAGTTATGATATGCATTTTAAACATTCTGTGATGAAACAACTATTCATGAGCTTTTGTCTCTGGACCTTACTTTTCCATCCGCTCACAAGGACTGCTGTTTGAGTACATGACTGAATGTTTTTGTTTCAGTTTTTTGTACTGATCTTATTCCTGTATTGATCTTATTCCTGTACTGATCTTATTCAGCCTTGTTGTAATTGTTTTTATCAAGCTTGCTGTGATTTTTGAGGTTGAGGATTGCAGTGACATAGTCCTTGCTATGCCACTGAAGTTACTGCACAGATGTCTTCTTGCAAAATGACACCATCCATTGCCTTTTGCAAATGCCTTCTGTAGTACATGATTGCATAATTAAAATGACACCATCTATTATTGAACCACCACAGTTGCAGCGCTTTGTGTCTTTCACTCGTCAAATTAAAATGACACCATGCATATATTTTTTTCTTGTTGCTTTAACCGAGAAAATTAAATTTAATTATTTCTTCATATAACTAATTCTCGGATACTCTTCCAAAACAGCATTGCACCAGTAATCCTCTTTATTTCATAACAAATATTTTCACTGGAACATCTCTTATAAGTAATTGAAATATAAATTTCTCATTCTTGAAACAGGATTAAAATGTATTTGGACTAAGACTCTTTTCATGTTGCCTCAATTTAAATAACTTATATATAATATGCCACATATATATAGTCTTAGGAAAATGGCATATTGACCTTTTCTACATTGCTTCTGTAAGATCATCAACTAACACTAGTTTTATTTGCATGTAAAATGCTATAAATTATGAACACTAACACTACAGCTTCAACTCTGTTGCTTTCATTGCCTCCAGTATCTCTTGTCCTTTTGCCATGTATTTGCACTCTTGCACGTTGTGATCATCTTCGTTGCAAAAGGAGCATTTGGGAGCTTTCTTTTTCCCCTTCTTCGGACCACTCTTCTTCTTTTGAGCTTTCTCTTTCTTATGGATACAATGCTCTTGTACCTATCCACCTGGTGTGCATTTTAAGCGGGATGATGTGGAATTTTTGATTTAATTACCATCTTCATTTGATATAGTAGTCTGCTGCTGTTTTCATGTTTTATACAAATGAAACATAGAATTAGAGCTCGTGCAACATCTACTAATACTGTTTTGAAACATTCATATATGCAGGCTGTTAAAAGCGGAAACATGCAACACCGGGATCTTGTTGGGCTCAACCAAATTGTTGAGACCTCAAGCAGCAACAACTGCAATAACACGATTGTGCATACATCACATGGACCTGTTCTCGAAGTAAGAAAACTTTTCACTATATGAAAGCATTGTTTCATTAGTTTCATTTCAAGAAAGAGGGTGCATATGTTAGCAATGCTTAAAACTTTTGCAACACTTTTATGCAGGGACAAGGTGAAATCGATGTCCATCAGAGTGTCTCCAACAACACAGCTGGTCTGGACAACTTTATTAATGTGGAGGTGTCATCAGAGGAAGAAATCTACTATGAATAAGAAGATGTCATCAGCTCACAGCCCATTGTGCCATTTGAGGGGATGGAATTTGACACTCTTGAGGAGGCAAGGAAAGTCTAGAACGCTTTCTGATGTGGAATTAGTGAATAGACACAATTGAAACATATGATTACTGAACATGAGACATGTCCTTAGGCAGTTTGCAACATGAGTTTAATGCTTGCTAATGTGGAATTAGTGAATAGAAACAATTGAAACATATGATTACTGAACATGAGACATGTCCTTAGGCAGTTTGCAACATGAGTTTAATGCTTGCTAATGTGGAATTAGTGAATAGAAACAATTGAAACATATGATTACTGAACATGAGACATGTCCTTAGGCAGTTTACAACATGAGTTTAATGCTTGTTAATGTGGAATTAGTGAATAGACACAATTGAAACATATGATTACTGAACATGAGACATGTCCTTAGGTAGTTTTGCAACATTAGTTTGAAGAACATGTTGATGTGGAATTACTCGAACAGAGACAATTGCAACATATGATTTTTTGAACATGAGACATGTGCTTAGGAAGTTTTGCAATATTAGTTAAAAAAGCAGGTTGATGTGGAAATTACTAAAACATATGATTATTGGCATCTCTTTTTCACGGTGTTTGTACACGGGTGTTGCAAATTTCACGTGGTCAGCACAACATGTGACAAACTGAAATGGCTGATAAACAAGAGTGAAGACTTTACAAAAGAATTCGACTAATGCATCAACAATATCGATATGCCTGAAGAATTTGAGGATTTTTGGTAGAAGTTGGAGGAGAAGCACAACTTGCAAAGGAACAAGGCGTTTTGAGAACGCATCAATTAATAGGAACATGTGGGCACCGACATATTTCAGGAAGACATTAAACACATCGATGTTTCAGTCAACAAAGCACAAGGGAGGCCCCGAGGGAAAAGGTGGATAGGTACAAGAGCATTGTGCGGCAGAAGAAAGAGAAAGCTCAAAAGAAGAAGAGTGGTCCGAAGAAGGGGAAAAAAGAAAGCTCCCAAATGCTCCTTTTTGCAAACGAAGATGATCACAACGATGCAAGAGTGCAAATACATGGCAAAAGGACAAGAGATACCGGGAGGCAATGAAAGCAACAGAGTTGAAGCTGTAGTGTTAGTGTTCATAATTTATAGCATTTTACATGCAAATAAAACTAGTGTTAGTTGATGATCTTACGTAAGCAATGTAGAAAAGGTCAATATGCCATTTTCCTAAGACTATATATGTGGCATATTTATATATAAGTTATTTAAATTGAGGCAACATGAAAAGAGTCTTAGTCCAAATACATTTAATCCTGTTTCAAGAATGAGAAATTTATATTTCAATTACTTATAAGAGATGTTCGGTGAAAATATTTGTTATGAAATAAAGAGGATTTCGCCACTGTTATATGTGAACAATATTTAATGAAACAACCAATGTTACATCTGGAAATGAAACCTCGAGGATTCCCCACTGGATTTGAAACATGAGGATTCCCCTCATTGTTACATCTGGAAATGCTCTAATGAAACAATTGTCTTTGGAACATGGTTATTTAGAGATCCAGTCAAAGCTTTCTAGTTCTGGACAACCTCATTTAGATTTTGTTATTCAGGTGCTTTACGGTATCATATGTCAAGGTCTTCAACAGGCATCCTTTAGTTTCCGGTATCATATGCCCGTGATGAGCATTTATGTGACATGTATTTTGCAACATAGGGATAGGAAGCATATTTGCTAGTCGACTTTGGTCACACATGTGAAAAAATGCAACATCAAGATCAAAATGTTTGCAACATAAGACCAAAACAAATGGAACATTTTGATCACGCATTTGCAACAAGCCTCGAAAAACACATGCAACATCTGTGCAACATACACTCAATCTACTTTTTACAACATACCTGAAAACACTTGAGACATATATTTGCAACATAGGGATAAGAAGCACATTTGCTCGGCCGATTTTGGTCATCGGATTAGAAGCCGACGACGAGAGGGCCAATGTCAGGACATGACACTTGTCGTTTCTACTACGTTTGCCCAATCTTGCATCGAATAATCATCACTAGTACATATTATCAACCGTAGAATCAATCACAATACAGCTGAATAGTCTAGCAGTACAAAGCTGAAGAGTCAAAGTCCAAATAAACGCAGTTGGAGCATGATGAATGTTCAACACGGCTGACAGCGACAACATAATCATGCAAGAATGCTCCAGCCTCCTCTCCACTAGTGGGGGTTGGAAGCACCAACGGACAACAGGCCAACAGCTGAAGGGAAGAAGAACGAGTCCAGAGGGACCAGCAGAGTAGCAAGTGTAAATGATCCATCCGTTCCTCGTAAAAACCAAAGAAATCGGTCGATGGCCCGTGCACACATGGAATAAGAGAAGGGAACCTATTACATCCATCCTCCATCCGGGATCCTCGCGAGAGCACGGCGCATCCAGACCAACAACGCATGTGTGAGCACCATCATCGCGATGCGGCGCATGGAGCCCGCCCGGGGACGGGGTGGGGTTGAGCCCGTGGTGGCGTTGAAGTCCCGCCACTCGACCCGTGGGTGCCAGCGCCGCCGCCGCTGCCCCCCGGCTCCTCGCCACCGCCACCGCACCCGCTCCTTCACCACCTCCGCGCACAGCCCGCACAGCCAATCGCCGCAGAATGACACGCGGACGGCGCAGATGTACGCCGTTGTGCAGTCCTCGCCCACGCCATAGCACGCGCAAGGCACCGCCTCCACCTGCTGGTTGGGGCGAGGAAATCCACCCGGATTTGGGCCGGGAGTTCATGCGCGAGGTGGGGAGAGGAAGCACGGGGAGAGAGAAAGAGATCGGGTGGTCGTTGAAATAGAGATGAATGGTTGGGGTGCGCGTGCTGTGGAAGGATAAGACTGAGGTGCGGCTCGCATGCAATGGGTGGGCGTGGGGTCATGGGCTGGGCGACGAGCGTCCGAAGAAGATAGGACGCCTCAAGAGGAGCATTACCGACATGGGAAGGGTGGGCGGCTGGACCGATGGGGTGGGAAAGGGCCCGGGTGCCTTGGCCTCGTGGAGTTGCTTTTGAGAATTACAGTTACATAACTCAGACACTCACACGCACGCACACTCACCCCTATGAACACACGACACGCAAACCCTACCCCTATGAGCATCTCCGAATGACCGGGCAGCCGGCAGATCCGGAGATTCTCGTCACCACACCTCGCCGCCGACGGAACGCCGCTACCACTTAATGCACAACGCCGGTAAATCCTGGGAAAATCCCAAGAAAAGGTGCGAGCGCCAGGATTTGAACCCCGGTGGGTAGCGGCCCCACTGGACCGTCCTACCATTGGACTATATAAGCCAATTCGCGCCTCGGGAGTTGCTGCTGTGCTGGATTCCGCTGTCGTGGGCTGGGCTCCACTGCGAATGCCGCCGAGGAGTATCTGGTGGGCTGGACCGATGGTGGGCCTTAGAGGGAGCGGTATGTATTTTTTTTTATTCCATAGTCATATTGCAAGAGAGGCAGTGGCAGGCGAGGAACCGCAAGGCAGCTGCCGTTTTTCCCAAATGCTGACAAGCGACAAGATGAGGAACGATCGAGTACCACTACCACATGGACCTTTTTGTCATTGACGTTGAAAACACGCATACTTTATGCCATGTCCACATGGGCCGCTGATTGCTTTTCTTCAGCAAACTGAAAACCTTTTTTTTTTTTTTTTTTCCTACCATATGGGATATGCCTGTACATAATTTAATTTGCTGACAAGAAATTCAACAGATTACCTGTTCACACTTTTCATGTGGTAGGATATCTGTCTTGAAGAGCTCACTTTTGGAACAACAACATTTTTTTGAACTGCCCTTTGAGTCTGCAGACTTGAGAACTCACGCAGATGCAAGATTAATCATTATAAGTGCAACTGCACTGACTATTCTTTGTAAGCATGCAAATGCAAAGGCAAAATATCTTTTTTAGAAAGGACGGCTAAAGCTTTACCGCAATTTCTATTAGATGAATAAAAGAAAAAAGCAAGTGTCAGCCAGTTTTTTGACTGGAAACCAGGGCCAGAAAAACCATACAATTGCGGAGGGTACCCTACTCCACCCGCACAACTAGGTACCAAAACAACTCAACTCGCGCCCACAACAAGCGCCCACTCAACTAAGACTGAGGAGAGCCCCGCTCATCCTACATAACTCAACTCACGCCGCCACCTGCAGCTGATCGACGTCCACTCAACTCTTGGTCATAAGAAGACCCTACTAAACAACTCAAAACACCAACTACCGGTTGGATTGGGACATCAACACGGCAAAACACAGGCAACTACTCCACCACTAGCACAACCCACATGACACAAAGAACGGAAACGAGAAACCGGGCACTACCACAATCCCGACCAAGTCCAACTCCACCAACGACGCCTTCAAGAAGGTTATGACGCCCGGCGCGCCGCCGTCGCCGTCCGACTGCGACAGGGTTTTCACCCACGGAGAGTGCGGGAGGTGCGACACGCCAACAGGGAGAACGGCACCCGCAGGTGTCGCCGCCGCTAGGCTTTCGCCTAAATAACCCACAACACGGACATTGGTCAAGAGATCGGTTCCTCGCAAGACATCGAGACGTCGTTGCCATACCCGCGCAAGCCTCACCGAGAGATCGACGCGCCGGCCACGCAAGTAGCCGCAAAAGCTGCGCCAAGACACCCGCCAATCGGGCGACATGCTAAGAACGGCCTCCCGCTGCCGTGTCCGCCCACCACCGCACCACACACACGTCACGCACGACACGGGGCCAACGCCGACCCGCCCGAAGCTGAACCCGATCTAGGCAGGGCCCTGCATCAGCGCCCTAGGGGACGCCTAGGCCTCCGTCCTCACAACAACCGCCCCGTGACGGCAATCAAGGCCAAGGGGGGAGGGACGGCATAGACAAGGACCGCCCCCCAACGCCAGCAAGCACCCCAGCCACCGCCACCGAGTGGCCACCATCAAGAAGAAGGAGGGGCAAACAGAGAGGGGGAAGCCCCTCCGCTGACCCCTGCGTCCGCCGGCGAGCCACGACGAAGTAGGAAACCTCCACCAGGCTCGGAACCGCAGTAGCACCACTACGGCACCGCAAACGAGCTCCGACCATAGCCGGTCACGCCACCGCAGCGTCACGAAGAAGGAACCGCACCACCGCCGGGCGACCAACCGACACGGACCGGCGTCCATGCCTTTATTTGTGCAGCTGCACGTGGACACAGCACCGCCGCCACCACACACCGAACCTCCACCGCCCCTCCCACCGCCTCCCACGAACACCACAACACCACCACCCTGATCTAGATCGGGAGCACCATAGCTCCACAGAGCCGTCAACTTCAGCCACCCCACAACCACCACCACCACGCCTCCTACTGCCGCCGTCGACAAGAGCTGCGGCCACCACCTCGCGGCATGCTGAAGACGGGCGCATAGGCCACCAACGCCGCCACACAGTCCACCGGTAGCGCTGCCCGCGCCCGCGGAGGGCCTCCTCGTCCCGCCGGCCGGCGGGCGACTTGAGGGCACCGGATCCGCGCGCCCAAGCCGCGCCCGGCCCGGGGAGGCAGGTTCGTGGGCGAATTGAGGGCACCGGATCCGCGCTCCCAAGCCGCCGCCGCTGTCCTGGACCTCCTCGCCAACCAGCATTAGCTGGTGAAGAAGGAAAAAGGCCCCCGCCGCCATCCTTGTGCACGGCCAAGCCTCCGGCTGCTCGCTCAGCGGCGGCGAGGTTGTGGTGGCCGGGATTTGAGACGGCGGTGCTAGGGTTCGGGAGCCCTCCCGAGTCGCCCCAGGAGGCGGAGCGACGCGGGGGGAAAAGAATCCAAAGGCAAAATATCTTATACTAACGATTAGTACGAAAGGTTAAAGTTACAGGTTGTTTCACTTATGCTAGCAGAAAAAAAGAGAGATATGCTTGTAACTCTGTTCGCTCGTGCGTCTGGATACTAGATTCATTACTGTGTTTAGGCACTAATTGTGTGACACTAGAGATCTTAAAGAAAAAGTAACCTGTTGCTCTTGTGATGTTACAGTAACTTTGAGCAAGCAAAGCAAAGCAAAGCAATGATTTGGCTCATCAGGCCCTGTAGTGAACAGGCTACTAGCAGTAGCACACAAACAAGTTTGCTTGCTACTCTGTTTTTGGAGTTGCTCTTTGTACGTTTGAAACCACAAACAAAGCAATGATTTGGCTGCCTAGCTAGCTAGCTTCCCAGAAACTTCTCTTCTTCACCTGATCCCTCCCCTGTCGTTTGATCCGTCTAGCTTAGCTTGATGTCTAGATGGCACAGGCTTGCGTCGTCGTCAAACCAAAGGTTTGATTTTTATGTACCCTGGCGGCTGCCATCACGGAATGGAACCCCGGCGGCTGGACTCGTCGTCCACCAACCAACCAACCCCGCTTGATTTGCAGTTTAACATAACAGCAGGCCGGGGCCCCTCTCATACCTCACTCTGCTTCAATCCTCCTCCTCCAACAACCATAGCTAGCTCTCAAGTTGAGCTTGGCCATGGCATCCGAATCTGCAGGGTACATCACCGACCCTGACGAGCAGCCCTTCTCTCCATCTGATTTCCTTAACCTGCCACCAACGCCTCCCGATGATGGGCCGGCGGCCTCGTCGTCAGACCACCTCCTTGTGCTCCCCTTCATCTCACGCATACTCATGGACGACGACGAGCTGTCGTACCAGTGCCCCGATCACCAAGCGCTACTCCAAGCTCAGCAGCCCTTCGCTGAGATCCTATCCGACACCACCACCACCCATACCAACGGCGCAGCGATCAACACCTTCACCGTCGTCTCCACGGGTAATCATGCTCATACCAACACCACCTTCTTGGCCGAGCAAGATAACTTACTCTTCTCCGGTAGTGGTCATCAGATGAACAAGAAGCATGTGACCATGGACATGCTCAACCAGGCATTCCTCAAGGGTATGGAAGAGGCCAACAAGTTCTTGCCCACCACCACCAACGTCCTCCCCATTCACTCAGAGGCCATCTCTGGACACAGGATTGCTGTTGGACAAGTGAAGAAGCAGGGGATTCTGGATGGAATCTTGTCATCAATGTTACAAGTAAGTACCAGTCAGATGAAACACCATAACTGGGTCGACTTGGAGGTCGACATGGACAGAAAAATGGCGGACTTGAGCATTGCCGTGATAGCACCAGATCAGTCAGATGATGAAACCGGCCGGGAAAAAGATGGACAAATTTATTCTCATCAAGTACCAGTCATTACTCGACAAGATGATGGGCATGAGCATCACTGCCGTGGACATGGAGGCTGAGAAGAAGAATGTCAACAAGGGCAAAAGGAAGTCCGTAGTGGCCATGAGCAATGATGAGCCCGCCGTCGACCTGCGCGCCCTGCTCATGCAGTGTGCTCATGCCGTGGCCACAGGAAACCGTCTTGGTGCCACCGAGCTGCTTTACAAGATCAAGCAACATTCCTCGCCGTTGGGAGATGCCACACAAAGGTTGGCTCATTGTTATGCCCCTGCGCTGGAAGCGCGTTTGGATGGCATGGGAAACCAGTTGTACAAGTCACTCATGGTGGACCTCACCTCAGCTAATGAGTTCCTCTTCCTCAAGGCCTATCAGCTCTGCCTGCCAGTTTCTTGTTTCAAAATGATGGCATTCTTGTTCTCCAACCTAACCATCCTCAAGGCAGTCGCCGGTAGTAGGAGAAAAAGGTGCACATTGTGGATTATGGTGAGCATTATGGGTTCCAGTGGCCGACCCTTCTTGGCAATTGGGCAACTTGGGAGGAAGGGCCACCGGAGGTGAGAATCACCTGCATCGTGCTTCCAAAATCCGGGTACCGTCCAGCTGCTCGAATTGGAGACTGGACGCCGACTGAGCAACTTTGCTCGTCGGCGTGGCATCCCGTTCAAGTTCCATAGCATCATGGCAAATAAGTGGGAGATGGTATGTGCTGATGACCTCAACATTGAACCTGATGAGGTACTAATTGTCAATGGCCTAGCTGATTTTGGAAGGTTGATGGATGAGAGCGTCGACGACATAGATAGCCCAAGCCCTAGGGACATGGTCCTCAACAACATTCAAAAGATGCGTCCTGATGTGTTCATCCTTTTATTGAGAACAGCTCATACAACACACCCTTCTTCTTATCACGGTTCCGGGAGGCACTGTTCTACCACTCTGCAGTGTTTGACTTGATGGACGCCGTGGCCCCACGAGACAACAACGATCGCATATTATTTGAGCAGAACCTCCTTGGACGACATGCTTTTAACGTCATCGCCTGTGAAGGCTGGGATAGAGTGGAGCGGCCCGAATCGTATAAGCAGTGGCAAGTAAGAAATAATCGGGCTGGCCTGAGGCAGTTACCGTTGGACCCTGATATAGTTAAGGCTGTGAGTAAGAAGATCAGCAAGAACTACTCTAGGGAGTTTGTCGTCAATGTAGATGAGCAATGGTTCCTACAAGGCTGGAAGGGACGCCTACTTTATGCCATGTCCACATGGGTTGCAAATGATGGTATCTAACTCTTGGCTAGCAATACAGTAATGTCTTTGTAATACATGTGAAATGCTTAATTAGGTGTTGCTCTATTTTTGTATGGAGAGAAAAATCACACGGGGATCTCTCTGCTACGAAGAAAAATTATATGGTCGAGAAAAGTAGACAATTGCGAATACAAGGTCGATAAGTACCATTGTAGTTTGTTTTGTCATGATGTGATCCACAAATGGATTGAGTTCATCGAACTAATCCTACCATAGTGAAAGCAGGTGTGTTTCGTGATTTGAGCCTCAAAACTAACAGAGGCGGGTTTCACATGTTTCTTTTTCGCGATCGGGCCATTCACCCGTGTTTCATTAAGAGGAGAAAAACTAAATCCAAATGCAAACAGAGGCTTAGATGTTGAATGGACATCAAAGGCAAAACAAAAGCAAGATGAACAACCTAACTACTAGAAATAAACTAAGGCGATTACATGAAGACCAAACATTGCGACCAGACCGGGAGGACCGACAGAACATCCACTTAGGCCAACACGGCGGCACCGATGTGCCGCTTCTTTCCCCGTAGGAGGAAGGTCTCCATGACCTCCCTGTTCACCTCAGCAAGAGGCCTCATGAAGGCAAACCGCAACTCGTCAAAAAGAGACTGCATCGTCATTGTTTGGCCTCAACATCGATCCCGATTTACTTTAGCAAGACCCTCCTAATCCGGGCCTCTCGGGTTTTGGTGTGCGTATCCGCTCTTTGCAGCGAGCCGTGCGCTATGCTTCGACATTAGCTCGGGAAGCAAGTTGGCACCGGCGTGCCTTCCTCAGACCGGTGTGGAGAGTATGGATGGCTCAAGCTGCTTCTTTGAAAGCCGCCCACAAACTCGTCAACCATGGCGTGAGCACCAAGGCCATTGTAGGCACGCGCCCAACAGTGTGGTATTGCCGTTGATGCGTGCCGCCGCGGCCGGGCACCGCCGCATCCCCGACATCTGTCTCTAGCGCTTCAGCAGCGGGATAGCCGACCGTGGGGAGCCTCGCTGCCTTGACATCGGCAACAACCCCGAAGCCTCACCATCCGCGAAGCAGCCGGGTCATCAACGCCGGTGACAGCGATTCCGACTACATTTGCCAAACCTACCGAGTGGTAGCAGCCGGAGAAGACAAACGCCGACGTGAAGGGAGGCGGCAGGCAGCCCCTCACCGTCATGCGGTTCTAGCAGCGGTCGGTGGCGAAGGCGAAGCCGGGAACAGATAGTTAGTTGCATGCCCTAGCGCCACTGGCGTCGATGACGTGTAGTCCGGCGGCGATGGGTAGTAGGCAGACACCTTGCTTGGTACTTACTTGTAACATTGTAGCTCATTTTGTGACGAGTGATTGTCAATGTGATCCACAAATGGATTGAGTTCATCGAAACTAATCTGGCATAGCAAAAGCTATGTGTGCATATCTCTTGACTTGTGGTGCGTAGGTGTGGAGCTTAAAGGGCGGTGGTCCACGGCGAGGTGAAGGTCAAGTAGGGACGTGTCGTGCCCATGGACCGGAGCGGTGAAGGGTGGACATGAGGCTTGGACCGAGGGACCAGGCGCCATGTGACTAGCGAAGTGGTAGACACCCGGGACATCGACAAGTGCTAGTGTACATGGAGTGATCGTGGTCGATCGGGTCAAACGGCGGATGCGCAAGTCGGCGGGAGGCTATGGAAGACTTAGCGGTCGGGCGGCGAGGGAGGCGGTGGTGGCACGTGTCGAGTTGTGGGGATGCGTATGGAGTAGGCTACTCACACGAAGGTTTGGTGATTTGAGCCTGAAAGCATCAGAGGCGGGTTTCATAGGTTTCGGCCTCAAACCCGGAGCAGAGGTTGTAAGGCGGAAGGATGACACGTCGGGGTGAAGGTACCTCATGATAAGGAATTTGGGCTGGAATTTGGGACAATGGCCAAATATTTTGGAAAAAAAAATTGAGGTTCTCATTCATACCCCTATGGTCGTCATTTTCGGTACTTCAATAATAAAGAGATAAAAGGATAGAACACATATTTTATTCGTGTTGGATAAAAAAAATACTTATGCTGCATGGGTTCTTCAGATTATATTTATGCACAGCACAATCAAGATGCAACAGAGACACTGTTATTTCAAGTCCCCCCCTCCCCTCAGGAAGCATAGTCGTTGCTTACATTAAGTTGATCGATTTCGTTAACTATACCAGCAATTTGAGTGGCATTAGATTTTCACACACACAAAAAAAAAAAAACTTTAGTAAGCATCATTGTAAACTTGAATAGAACGCAGGTGTCTGAATCCAGCAGGCATTGCCTCCTTTGCCGAGCTCCAGTCCAGCAATGTTTATGGAGCACTAACCAATCCAAGCAGAGACCGGTCTGTGCGTGGATGGAACCAATTATGCGTGGCCAAGTTTTTCCTCATGAGAGGACTGGCGACCTACAATACAAGTCCTTTTTCCTATCTTTTTTTCTGTAGCTAGTCAGTTACTAGTGCAGAGAAAGGATATTGAATTTGCATTTCTGTGCTTATGACTCGTGACTCATGACTGACGGGGCAATTAAGGTTAGTGCTCATCACCCGGTCCCTTTTTGTTTACATTTTCTGTAGCTAAATAGTACATACTATCTGACCATGTCATTAGATTCGATTTTTGCGCTGGAATGCATGGAACCATTCTTCTTCTCATCCTCTCTAGTCATCAGTAGTGTGTGTAACGGAAGACAAAGATCATGACTGTGACGTGAGATGGCACTCCTGCACCTTCCTGGAGCCTTCATTTCTTCTTCCACGACTGTGCTTCGTCTCCCTCTTCTTCACTTTACATGCCAGATGCCGCTAGCTCCATCACTCCCAGCCATGCCATTCCAAGGAGACTGTGACTCTGTGTCTCTGTGACAGACAGACAGAGTTGCTGCCATTGAGAGGCGAGCCCAAAAGTTTAGCTCGACGATCCACCTGTTTTTCCCGCCGGCCGGCCGTCGGGTCGGGCCATGGCCGCAACGCCGGAGGATGTCGAGGCGGACTCCGAGCCTTTCTCCCCTCTGTCTTCCTCGACCTGCCTCCGACGCCCGAGCCACACCACGACGGCGACGGCGGGACGACCTGCAGGTGCTCCCGTTCATCAGGCGCGTGCTCATGGAAGAGGAGGACACCGACGACACCATCCTGTACCAGGAGTACCCCGACCACCACCCTGCGCTCCTCCGTGCGCAGCAGCCCTTCGCCCAGATCCTCTCCACCTCCACTGCGACGCACAACGCCGCCGACGACTCTGCTTCCGGCTCGGTCACCACCGACTCTGTCACCAACAACTCCAACGGCGGAGCCCACGCATTCGCCGACGCCACCTGGCCCTATGACCCAGTCGAGCTCTCCCAGCTGCTCTTTTCTAGGACACGCTCCGGCTATACCGGCGGCTTCACCGGCGGTGATGCTGCCAACTACTTTTCCTCGCCGGGAGTGGGACAAGGCAGCGCCAGTGCGTGTGGCCAGGCACGCGCGTTCTTCAACGGCGGCGACACGGCCACCGTCCAGAGCTCGAGCTTCGGAGACGGGGTGGGGCTTACCATGGACATGCTCAACCAGGCGTTCCTCAAGGGAATGGAGGAGGCCAACAAGTTCTTGCCCACCACGACAACCACCATTGCTGGACTCGGCGCCACCTCCAGAGAGCACCTGCCCAGCCCCAGGGACGACGGCGGCATGCTGCCTCGTGTCTTTGGCTTACCCAACACCAACAGGGTCAGCGGCAGGGGCTGCAAGAACCGGCACAGCTGGGATAACTTGGACGACGACGCCGAGACCGGCAGGAGGAGCAACAAGCTGCTGGCACCAGAGCCGGAGGAGAACGGCGAGCAGGTCGACGAGGTGTTCGTCAAAGGATACGAGATGGTGACGCAGAAGATGCACGGCCTGAGCATCAGCGACAACAACAATGGCAGCGCGTCGTCCAACGGGAAAGCCAAGAGGAAGGCAGCAGCACAGGCCAACGAGGCGGTGGACCTGCGCACCCTGCTCACCCACTGCGCGGAGGCCGTGTCCACGGGCGACCGCCGCAGCGCCACCGAGCTGCTCCGGCAGATCAGGCAGCGGTCCTCGCCGAGGGGAGACGCGTCACAGAGGCTGGCGCACTGTTTCGCCGAGGCGCTGGAGGCGCGGCTCGCCGGCACGGGGGCGCAGGTGCACCGGTCACTCGTGGCGAGGCGCACCGCCGGTGGTGTGGGCTTCCTCAGCGCATACAAGCTCTACCTGGAGGTTTGCTCCTTCAAGATGATAGCGTTCAAGTTCGCCCAAATGGCCATATGCAAGGCCATTGAAGGGGGAAGAAGGTGCACATCGTGGATTATGGCGACCACCACGGGTTGCATTGGCCACCATTGCTGAAGCACTGGAAGACTAAAGATGGTGGACCGCCGGAGGTGAGGATCACGACCATCGACTGCCCACAGCCAGGGTTCCGTCCAGCTGCTCGGATCGAGGAGACCGGGCGCCGACTCAGTGATTTTGCTCGCCAACATGGTGTTCCCTTCAAGTTCCACAGCGTCGTCGCGTCCAAGTGGGAGACGGTTTGCGTCGACGACTTGGACATTGATCCTGATGAGGTGCTCGTCGTCAATGGCCTGTTCCATTTTGGGAAATTGATGGACGAGGGCGTGGACATTGATAACACAAGCCCTAGGGATATGGTTCTCCGCAACATCCAGAAGATGCGGCCTGATGTGTTCATCCTCTGCGTCGAGAACAGCTCATACAACGCACCGTTCTTTGTAACACGGTTCCGGGAGGCGCTGTTCTACTACTCGGCAATGTTTGACATCATGGATGCCACGACTCCACGGGACAGCGATGAGCGCTTGCTGGTTGAGAAGGACATCCTAGGATGTTGTGTATTGAACGCCATTGCTTGCGAGGGCTTGGAAAGGGGTGGAGCGACCCGAGACATACAAGCAATGGCAGGTGCGATGCCACCGAGCGGGACTGAAGCAGCTGCCCCTGATTCCTAATACGGTGAAGTTTTTGAGTACGAAGGTGAAGGATGGATACCACAGGGACTTTGTGGTTGATGTGGATCAGCAGTGGCTTCTGCAAGGGTGGAAGGGACGTATACTCTATGCCACGTCGACATGGGTTGCAGATGCATGATACTCTCTCATAGTTGTTCCACAGCTAATGTCTTGTAACTAATGTGTATTGATTTCACTGAAACATGATTTGACAAATTAGTAGCATATTTAGGAGAATAATAAGTAGTATAGTAACTAATAATGTCTTGTGAAATTACATGCATAAACATGTCCTCATGTTTGTTTTTAGGCCGGGTCTTATATATAAGTTTCTGGGCATGCAGGCTGACCCAGAGTTTATTTTGTAAAAATATAAGGAAAATATAATAATAACCATAAGATCCTTATTATTACATCTATAATTAATTATTGAGGCTGATTAGCAATTCTATGGTTTTCTTTGTTGGAATTTAATGGGATGAGGAATTTATATTGTGAAGTTCCACTTGGCGGTGGGGAGGTATGATCATGCTTCCCAGACATGCACCAAGGTTTGCTTTTTTCTCGAACACGCAAAAGGTTTTGCGCATCTTTTGTATTAAGATGAATAAAACGCTAAAAGTTACAACGACGCGCCATGAACGACGACTAGGGGAAATACAATTATACAAATAGCTCAGCTCTCCTATCAGAAAGAAGTCAAACGCGATTACTCACTAGATAAACAGCCTAGTCGTCAACGTCGATCGACGCCCAGCGGTTCGCGCGCCGCCTCGTCCCGCCGGTCCTACACCGGGCGAAGTCTAGGAAGATCCGACGACGCCTCCTTTTGCGGGAGTGCGGTTGTCGCCGTAGACTCGTCGTAGTAGGCTTGTCGCCCGCCGCGAGAGGGCACCGTCCGTCCATCAATGAAACCCCCATCCGCTGCATCACCAAAGCATCACCCCCCGCCAGAATCGGCAAATGCGTGAGCGGTGAGCAGCGCCGAGCCTCCTGCGGCAAGGCGGCAGCGTAGGCTGTTGTGGTGACACCCGCACTAGCAGAGGCAACAAAGGCGCGATGCCTTGCGCGGGACCCGTCTCGAACCACACTAATCTCTCGCCAAGTGAAGGCGGAGGCGGCTCGCGGCTACGTCTGGCCGGGTAGGTGTGGCTCGCGTGGCAGCCCACAGCGCTGGCTAGCGCCGAGCTGACCACCGACGGCAGCGACATACCCGCTCCTTCCTAGGGCCAAAGCTTTGGCGGGTAGTCATCATCCACCTCGTCGCATCGACGTCCGCGGTATCGTCGAAAACCAACCGTGATTGGTGGGACCGACAAAACCAGTCGAGTGGTCACCGAGGGTGAGGCGGGGTCCGAAGGAGACGGTGCTGGCTGCCCCAGGTAGTGTGGGCAGCCACCACCGCTGAGTGGCCTCCATCCACAGCAGAGCCCTCGGCGGTTCAACACGGTTACCCGCAGTGAGGCCTCGAGCAACATCGGGTCATCTGCAGTGACACGATCAGCCAGGGCGTCGGAGCGCGTTCAGCAACGCCGCTCGACCTCGTGGTGTACACACATGTCGTCGTGCCGTGCAAATCGTCGGACGGCGGCCATGGCCAAACACCCGCGGGCGCCCCGTCGACGTCGGGTGACGTTGCTTCCGCCCCACGCTACACCCGACCGTGCGGACACGGCACGGCCTGAATTTGGCGTCGTCGGCCACAACCGCTGCGGGGGCCCGCGTCGGACTCAAGGCGAACCACTGGGTTTGGCGCTGCTGTCGACCGCCACAGCCCTGCTGGCACCCACCGCTGGCTGAGTGCCGGCACCAAGGTTTGCTTGAGTCCTCTTTTAACTCGAAATTATGTGCATTTTTCTTCTTAATGAAAAATCGCCTATATTTTTTTTAGGTTTGTCTCTTTTTCCATCATGAAAGTCGTCACTTTCTTATGTGACATGTTAAATTTTCCTCTCTTAACAGTATATATTTTGACACTGATATATATGTGATACTGATGGATGGAGAAACTGAGCTCATGTACTTTTCTCATGTACTGTGCACGGGTGCAGATATTATGACAAGTCTCCTTCCCGGCTTCGATCATTCATTCTAGTCTGTTCCCACTAAAGTCCAAACAGCTTCAATAGTTGGTGCAATAATGCAATCCTAGCTGCCTACATCTACAAGGCAGTAGCCAACACCCCGCAGTGCACAAAGCAAAGCTAGCTTCCACTGTCGTTGCCGTTGCCGTCCATGGCGTCCATGCCAGACGAGCTCGAGCTCATGGGCCAACAAGACCGGCGAGACGTGCTGGTTGTGGCTGACCCAGAGCCCGAGCCGTTCTCTCCGTCCATGTTCCTGGACCTCCCACCGACGCCCAGCCGTCCCGACCGCCACGACGACGACGACCTAGTGGCATCGTCGGACTCGGACGACCTCGTCCTCCCCTTCATCTCGCGGATCCTCATGGAGGATGACATCGACGACGCCTTCTTCTACAAGTACCCCGACCACCCCGCGCTCCTCCAAGCGCAGCAGCCCTTCGCCGACATCCTCTCCGACGCCGTCGTCGCCGATGCGGCCACCTTGCAGCTGGAGGACCCATCGGTTGCGGAGCCGCTCTCACAGTCAAAGCTGCTGAACCTCGCGTTGCTCAAGGGCATGGAAGAGGGCAGCAGGTTCTTGCCCACCAACAACGGCCTCCTCAACAGCAAAAGCTTAAGCACATGCGTACTCTGCAGCAGGATGATGACCCGGATGACGAGGCCGACAAGAGCAGGAAGAGCAAGCTGATGGTGCCTGAGCCGGAAGAAACAGGCGAGCTGGTAGACCAAATAGCTCTCAACGTCTTCACCTGGTGCCTCAGTGAAATACAGAGCTTGCGCTTGACTATCGGCGGCGAGCAGGGATGAGACGACGAGGAAGAAGAAGGACGGCAAGAACTGGGCACATGAGGCTGGGGACTTGCACACCATGCTCCTCCACTGTGCGCAAGCAGTGGGCATGAACGACCGCCGGAGCGCGACGCAGCTGCTGGGGAGATCCGGAGGCGCTCCTCGCCGAACGGAGACGCCAACCAGAGGCTGGCGCACCGTTTCGCCCAGGGACTGGAGTCGCGGCTCGCCGGCACGGGCAGCCAGTTGTACAGGTCACTCGTGTCCAGGCGCACCTCGGTCGTGGACTACCTCAAGGCCTACCAACTGTTCGGCGAAGCGTGCTGCTTCAAAACCATGGCGTTCCGGTTCTCCAACCTCACCATCTGTCGTGCCGTCTCGGGGAAAAACAAGCTGCACATTGTAGATTATGGCATCGACTACGGTTTGCAGTGGCCAACTTTGCTGTGGCGTCTCGCTACCCGGGAGGGTGGACCGCCGGAGGTGAGGATCACAGGCATCGATCTCCCACAGCCAGGGTTCCGGCCATCTTCTCGGATCGAGCAGACGGGGCGGCGTCTCAGCAGCTGGGCCAGCCAGCTCGGCGTGCCATTCAAGTTTCGAAGCATCGCCGCTAAGTGGGAGACGATCTGCGTGGATGATCTTGACATCGAGCCAGACGAGGTACTCGTTGTGAACAGCCTTGTCCCGTTTGGATATTTGATGGAAGATGGTGTCACCGTGGATAGCCCAAGCCCCAGGGATGTTGTCCTGAACAATATCCACAAGATGCGTCCTGATGTGTTCATCCTTTGCATCGTGAATGCCTCATACAGTTCACCATTCTTTGTCACACGATTCCGTGAGGCATTATCGTATTACTCTGCAATATTTGACATGCTTGATGCCACAACTCCACGGGACAATGAGCTGCGATTGCTGGTTGAACGTGACCTCTACGGACAGTGTGCCTTGAACGTTGTCGCCTGTGAGGGGTCGGATAGGGTGGAGCGGCCGGAGACATATAAGCAATGGCAGGTGCAGAACCATCGTGCGGGGTTAAGCCAACTCCCTTTGGATCCATGTATAGTTAAGGATGTCAGGGAGTGGGTCAGGAGCCTATACCACAAGGATTTTTGTCATTGACGTCGATCAACAGTGGCTCCTTCAAGGGTGGAAGGGCCGTATACTTTACGCCATGTCAACATGGGTTGCAAATGAGTCTACCTATGAATCAATTGTTTAGCTGATTTTTGCATGAGTGAAGACACTAATAAGTTAGACAGGCCGGGGTGCTGTGTAAACGTGTTGATGTACAATATATAAATGGAGAACTCTGTTTTTTGTTACTTTTTTTTTTTTGCTATATATGGCTCTATGTTTTGTGAAGATTCAAAAGGCAATATTATAGACCAGTAGGTTTACTTTTCATGTCTCTATATGTTGTCTGTATTGTGATTTGATTTTGAAGTTCACTTTACGTGTGCCATAATAGTATTTCACCCGGTTTCGTCCCCTTGCCTAATCTGAAAAGAAAAAGAAGAATTTTATTTAAGATAAGGGAATAAAGTTGTAGGATCTACAAATTAGAACGAGCATGACATTCATTCGTCAAAAGCACTCAGCAGATCGGCGTCTCCCTTTTTCAAATATACTAAACGTGGAATATATATGCTTGATTATCATCTTAGTCCATGTCTAGGAGGGATCGTGAAGACTTGACTAAATGTGGATATATACTTGTTCTCAACGAATTTTGTTTGTGAGCATGGATTGCAACCGAAATCATCGTACCTAGACACTCAAACCAAACCACCAACGCAAGTAGGTACCTAGACACTCAAATCATCGTACCTAGACCCTCGCATTACTCAGCCCATGTCCAGTCCGCCAGTCCGATTACAGCGCCATTGAACCTGCCCACAGCCGCCGTGGAGGAATGCAAAAGAGAGAAGGAAAATTTGTATGTGCTCCTCAATGTCCTCATGTACATGTGTGGAAGATGCAAGGTACTATGAGCCTGTTTGGCACGGCTCTCAGGGGCTCCGGCTCCTACACTGTTCATGAACTGTAGCAACGAGAGCAGGAGCCGGAGAAGCCTCAAAACCAGGCTCCGCCGGCTCCTACACTGTTCATGCGCTGTTAGTGAGAGAAGAGGGGAGGAGAGAGGAAAAAGGCTTCTAGCTACAGTGCTGCTACACAGTGCGCGCGACGGAGGCGGAGCCGGTGGCTCCTGTTGCCAAAGAGGCCCTATGGCTTGGCCGCCGGATGCTACTGGAGCTCGTCGTCTCCACGGGGTGCACCGCGCTCGGCCAGGACGACCTCCGCCGTCTGCCGTCCAAGGTTAGCCAGGTGGCCGCCGTCGCCCTGTGCGCATGCGTGCATGATGCAGGCCATGTGGGCCTTGCCTTGGCCCCAGCGTGCACCCGTGGCGCCGTGCCACCCCCTCAGACCGGCCGAGGCCCGGCTGAGGCTCCCCTCTCCCTCTCGTGTAGCAGCAAGCCCATGGCAGCCTGTACAGGCATGTCCGATGGAAAGACCAAGGTAGTAGATGTATTATTTACAAGTTTGCCACCCAGCAAGTTCTCGAGACCCTCCGGAATGAGAGAGAAAGCGGGTCCCACGTGTCGATGGAGGAAGGAATACACGGCGTTCACGTCCACCGTCAAAAAGGTCAAATTTCCAACGATTCGCATGACTGGGTTATATTTGAAAAAGGCATACCGGGTCATATATCAATATTTTTCCCAGAAAAGTGGTAGGTATACCTCCCTTGAACCTCCCCTCGAGAGAGCGTCATCACTGATGCCGGCCCAAGAAAACAAGGGAGGGACAAAAGTACTCACGGATAAACTCTACGGGTTGCAAACAAACAACCAGATCCGCAATGTAGCAAGCAGACCAGCCCTTCGCCGCTGGCAAAAACACACACCGGTGGAGAAGTGACCGTGAATCTTATTCACTAAAGGCAGCGGCACCTCCACCATCCGCATGCCGCGCAGGCCAAGGTAACCCAGATTAGGTACTATATACACAAACCATCTCAATCCTGATTCCCCATCCTCTCGACATCGAACCGGCCGCCGGAGTGGAAAGGGAACGGAGGATCTCAGCATCAGAACTGGAGTCGCCCCGATTCACCCTTCTCAACTGTAGCGAGGGGGAAAGCTGGACGAAGCAGAAAAATCATTCCCACAACTATGTGTTGTAGCACATATATCATCAAATGGATGGCCTAGAAGGTATGGAGGTCGGAAGCTTGCCATTTCCTTGTGGATTTTCGTTGGGTGCAGCAGAGGGCGGTCAGTGGAACCAAATTAGACACATCATTCTTCGTGATCAAAATTTTCCACATGAGATTTGTCAAAAAAAAAAAAAAAAAAAAAAAAAAATCCACATGAGTGGACTCGGCACCTAAAACACAACTCTTTTTTTTTCTCTGTAGTAGTTAGTGAGTTAGTGCTCGGTCAGGAAGAATACTAAATTTGCTTTGTTTCCTTACACGTCACTGGACTCAATTTTGCCGTGTGGAAGGAACACGAAGCCATTTTCTTCATGAAATTCCTCGATTGATCAGCTGTACATAATGGACTGTTTCAAAAAAAAAAAAAGAGCCGTACATAATGGACGTGAGCTGAAAGCGCAAGATCATGGCAGCGGCACATGCATGCACCTGGAGCCTTCTTCGTCGTCTTCGTCTTGTTCAATGAATCAATATATGATTGCTCTTGTGCTGATCCCATCACGCTCACATGCCACTCCACAGCTAGCTCCATTCTTCAATACTATGATCTTGGACATGAGACAACAAGTGCATTTTTGGCTCTCCCTGCCTTGCCATTATTCCCGAGCGAGCTCATTCACCAGCCTGACTGTTTTTGCCTCCGGCCGGCCATCGGCCCATGGCCACACCGCCGGAGCACGTCGCGGAGCCCGAGCCCTTCTCCCCTCGGTCTTCCTCGACCTGCCTCCGACGCCCCATCCCCATCGCGACGGCGACGGCGATGACCTGCAGCAGGCCTCGTCGGACGACATGGTGCTCCCCTTCATCTGGCGTAGGCTCATGGAGGAGGAGGACACCGACGACGAGTACCCCGACCACCCTGCGCTCCTCCTGGCGCAGCAGCCCTTCGCACAGATCCTCTCGGCGGCCTCCACCTCCACTGCGACGCACGCCGACGCCAACGACGACTCTGCTTCCGGCTCGTCGGCCACCACCAACGATTCCAACGGAGTCCCCGCATTCGACAACGCTACGTGGCCCTACGATCCAGTCCAGCTTTCCCAGCAGCTCCTCTGGAGGACACCCTCCGGCGGCAGCGGCACGGGTGCCGTCGGACTCCACGGCTTCACCAAGAGCTCGAGCTTCGGACACGGCGGGGTTACCATGGATATGCTGAACCTGGCGTTCCCCAAGGGCATGGAGGAGGCCAACAGGTTCTTGCCCACCAACAACGACCTCAACAGCAATCAAAAGCGAAGACTGACCCAAGTCGTCCAAGTGGAGATGGATGCCGACGAGAGCAGCAGGAACAGCAAGGTGATGGCGCCTGAGCCGGAAGAAACCGGTGAGATGGTCGACCAAGCAGCTGTGGACTTGCTGAGCTCGTGCCTCAAGGACATAGCGAGCTTGCGCATCGCTGTGGGCAACCAGAAGAAGAAGAAGCCGCCGCCGCAGCAGCATCCCGCACATGAGGCGGCGGGGGACATGCACACCCTGCTCCTCCACTGCGCGGAGGCCGTGGGCATGAACGATCGCCGGAGCGCCGCGCAGCTTCTCCGGCAGATCAGGACGCACTCCTCTCCGAGCGGCGACGCCAACCAGAGGCTGGCGCACTGTTTCGCGCAGGGTCTGGAGGCGCGGCTCGCCGGCACGGGAAGCCAGGTGTACAGGTCACTCGTGTCTCGGCGCACCTCGCTCCTGGAGTACCTCAAGGCTTATCAACTGTACGTAGACACGTGCTGCTTCAAAATGATGCTGTTCAGGTTCTCCAATCTCACCATTCGCAACGCCGCAATGGGAAGAAACAAGGTGCACATTGTAGATTATGGCATCGGCTACGGTTTACAGTGGCCTCCGTTGCTGAGAGGTTTCAGTACCTTTGTGAGCGGACCACCGGAGGTGACGATCACAGGCATTGATCTCCCCAGCCAGGGTTCCGGCCATCTTCTCGGATAGACGAGACGGGGCGGCGCCTCAGCCGATACGCCAGTCGGTTTGGTGTGCCGTTCAAGTTCCGAAGCATCGCCGCCAAGTGGGAGACGATCCGCGTGGAAGATCTTGGCATCGAGCCTGATGAGGTACTCATGGTTAATAGCCTCCTCCCGTGTGGATATTTGATGGACGATGGTGTCACCGTGGATGCCCCAAGCCCAAGGGACATTGTCCTGAACAATATCCGCGATATGCATCCTCATGTGTTCGTCCTTTGCACCATGAACGCCACATACAGTTCACCGTTCTTTGTGACGAGGTTCCGTGAGGCGCTACTGTACTACTCGGCAATATTCGACATGGTAGATGCGAGGACGCCACGGGATAATGAGCTACGATTGCTGGTTGAACGTGACCTCTACGGACAGTGTGCCCTGAATGTTGTCGCGTGTGAGGGGTTGGATAGGGTGGAGCGGCCGGAGACGTATCGGCAGTGGCAGGTGCGGAACCATCGTGCGGGACTAAGACAAGTGCCTTTGGATCCGTCCACAGTTGAAGATGTGAGGGTGAAGGACCGAAACGGCGACCAGAGGGGGGTGAATGGGAGCCTCAATTTTCCTTTTCAATTTCGGGTCATCGGCTCAAACCCCAACCTCAAAGAGAACTCATGAAGATACGAGTGACACGCGTGCTAACTTGTAGCAAGATGTCACACACAAAGTATTAGGTACACGGAAGCTACCGAAACAAACGGAACTCAAATCGGAGTCCAAACGACAAAACTGCAGACAAAACTAGATAGCTATGCCATTCTGACGAACTGAAGAAAACTGACGAAGGCAAAGTATTAGGTGCTGCTCTCCACTCCCAAGCACACTGGACTCACGGTAGCAAGCTGCTATTTTGCAAATCAAAAGAAGATAAATTAATTCTCCAAAGAAAATTGCTAGAAGAGATTTACGGAAACAAGCTTAGAGCTTTGGACCAATCAGAGATAAGCACTACTGCTCACGAGTGCAAAGCAACTGGCCAAAACAATTATCACTTCAAAATAATTTGCTTGCCGTAGATGATTCTGTAGCATGCACATGACAACTCACAAAAAGTATTTTCAAATCAATCATGAGCTGCAAATTTTTGCTGCACAACGCCAACTCAAACTCGAACAAGCAAAGAAGTAGCTGGTCTGATTGAACGAAGCTACCAGGCAAGAAACGACCGAGCGCAGTGCTTCTACTGACTGACGACGAACAGAACGAGATGCGCAGTCCCTAGGCCTGATGCTAGAGATTGGTGGAGACCGGTATTCCGGTGGCTTCCTCGAAGCCTGTTGCTCCACCGATTGAACCAGAGAACGAAAAGCAAAAAGCAAATTGATTATGAACCAGAGAGAAAAGCTGACTGCTGCATTTCGTCAAATACCTTGTGAGCGCAGAAGAAGACTTGCTGGGATGATTTCACGGAAGGCAGGATTTTGCACACACACGCACCCAACTAGCTACCCTGCACAAACAGCAAATGAATGGCTCGATGGCCAAACCAAAATCACAGAAAAGATCGACCTTCTGTTGCTGTCGAAGCTTGCTGCTGCACGTGCTTGGAGATCGTGCGCAGGCACTCTGCTGCGCTCGCTGCTGGCGCACAGGACAGGCCAAGCCAGGCGCCTCGCCCCTGCCGCGCGTGGCCTTGGTGCCCAAGCTGGTTGGCCTGCTTGCTGCTGCCGAGAGGAGCACAGCGCCGGCCCTGGGAACCGTGCTCGCGCGCGCTTGCTGCCGGTGCTGAGAACCTGGTGATGACCACGCTGGGCAGCAAGACCAAGCAGCTCGCGTCTCTGCTGTACGCGGCCTGCAACAGAAATACAGAAAACCACCGAAGGCAAGAACAAACGGGATCCAAATCTCTCAACAAAAATCACAGCAAAGATGAAGAGAATTGATCCAAATCGTCGGAGACGACAGGGAGGATTGGAGCTCCCCTTCTCCAACGATGATCACCACAAAAAGTCACCAATTTGATGTTCTTGGACCTCTAAACAAGAACCCTAGAAATTGGGAAAAATAAAAACGAAAATGGAAGAGCGAGGGAGGATGAAGGGGTATGCCTGCCCGCTAAATAACCCCAATTCCCTCCTGCCTAAACTACCCCTAAGATACATGAGTCGATTTTGTAACCCTAAGGCTATTTTGGTCGACTACGGGTAATCTTCGATCCGACGGCCACCGCGCCTCCTTATCGGTAGCCTTGCCTCCACGCAACCTCCCGATGCCGCCACGTGCCGCGTCCTTCCGTCCGCCCCGAACACGCCGGGTTTTGAGGCCCAAACCCGCGAAACCCTTTGTGGTTTTGAGGCCCAAACCACTAAACCCGCGCCGATGGTTTTGAGGGCAAACCACCAAACCTCCTCGACGCGTGTCGCCATACCGTCTTGACCGCCCGAAGTCGCCAAGTCATCCGAGTCTTCCCTCGGCGCTGTCATCGAGCTCCCGACGCTTCGCCGTCTTGACTCGATCGACACGGTCCTGCCACGCCCTCTCGCGATCCGTCGATGTCCCGGATGTCGACCTCCATGGCTAGCCACCCGGCGATCCGGTCCCTCGGCCCAAGCCTCACGTCCGTCCTTCACCTCCGCGGTCCGTCGGCCCGGCACGCCCCTCCTTGGCCCCTTCACCTCACCGTCGGCTACCATCTCCGAGCTCCACACCCGCACAACACGAACCAAGATATCGTCTTCGACACACTCCGTGTGCCGGTGAAACATAGCAGCGAAAAAGATAAAAAAAAAAAGAAGGAGAATGTTGATTTGTTGACAATCACTACATCACAAAACTAAACACATGCGACCTAAATCAACCATGTGTTCGCAATCTCCCCCTTGATGAGTGCATTGTCAACATTCAACACAAAGACGTAATAAGATAGGAGAAAGCACATCCAGTGAACAAAAGCTAAGACGACCTCCTTTGGATAGCAAAACATGGAGCAAAGACTTGGTTCCCAAAGACATGGGCAAAAGGCTCGACACAACCAAGCTAAATGCATACGGCTAGTCCTCAAGAAGAGGTAGAACAGGCTCAACACCACTAGCAAAGCTCCAAACCAAATACTTTCACACACAAACGGCTAGACCCTCAAGACAGAGGCAAAGGCTCAACGCATCTAGCTCAAAGTGCTACTCCCCCCCGGACAAATGCAATCACTGCTTTGGATCTTTCTCCCCCTTGTTGGCACATGCACTAATCAAGCTATGAAATGCAATATGTCACAATGCAAAGCTTCAAGATTATATTCAACCGAATGAGAGAGTGCTCAAAGTGGTACCATAGCAACAAATTACAAGTGCTAGCCCGAGCTCAAGCTAAACAAGTGATATGAAATATGGCACAAAGCATTTTGAGCAAATTTTAGTATCTTGCAAAAGGAGGTTCACTATCAAACATAGCACCTAGCACAAGTAGATAGGAGATCAACTAAGTGCTCAAACATGTAAACTGGGTGAACTACCCCAAGCGCGTTCAGACATCATGCTAGACATTATGGCATAAACTTGTGTTCATTTTAATTTAGAGTTGCAAATGGTTCACAAGTTATAAGAGAGCATGCAGTGGTTATCCACATTTGCCTTGCCTTACTAATCAACCATGTCAAGCCTATGCGTGAGCAATGATTAGCTTAAGACAATGGTCCGGGTCAAACACAATGAAGTCCAAGTTCATTCAAGAGTGCAAGTGAAAGCGGTCTCGAACTTCAAAGTGTGGCAAAATGGACCCACTCGATTTTTTCATCACTTTAGCTTTAGACTTCATGTTTTAGCATGGTATTATCATGAAAATCTAAGCAAGTGAATGAATCAAAGCATGAGACATAGCTACCAAGCATACACATAAAAGCTCAAAGGTTCTCAACACTCTACTCATGATAGAAGCTAGCTCAAAGGTGAACCAAGATTTAATTTCATCATCCATTAATCAAGTTCATATTTGGAAAAGGTTGCTCAGCTCATAACATACATCACATGATTAAAAGAGCTCAAGCTAGAAGCACCATCATACTCATACTACTAAGAGCACAACCTCATTCAAATCAATATAAAAGTGAAGCTCATGATATGCAAGTATGATACAAAAAGCAAAAACAAACCTAAAACTACATCTCAGACATCAACTACAAAGCTACCCCTCAAAAGGGATAGCACACGCCCAACTCTCCACGAGGTGGGCAAAACGGACTTGGTCTAGTGGTTTCGTGAAAATGTCCTTAATCTGTTGCTCGTGTACACATGCTATACATCTATGTCCCCTTTCTCCCGGTGATCTCTCGTGAAGTGGTACCTCACCTCTATGTGTTTGGTCCGGGAGTGAAGGACTGGGTTTTTGGCAACACTCCACGGCTCCCATGCTATCACACAACAAGGGTACACGAGAAAACTCAGGCCAAAGTCTCTCAAAGTGGCAACCATCCACGGCCGGTGGGGAACAACAAGCGCAAAGAAGAAGCAAAATACTACTGCCTCAACGGTCGGCGAGCGACACCCGCATCGCTGGCGAGGCGACCAAGACACAAAGAGAAGTACCAAGAAACCGACAGTACCAGAGGTAGACTTTCTATGCATACGATCACCAAAGATAATCGAGTCCGAATAACCGGTCGAGGAGAGGGTGGAAGAGGCCGAGTACCATAGGCCAAAGTCGTGGGTAAACCGCAAGTACCAAGATCCTCTTCACGACTGAAAGTGAGAGGTGCGTGGCGAAGATCGAAAACGTGCGCGAGAGGCACACCGCAAATCGGATGTCGGGCGCGCCGCCGCTGTACAAAGAGAATAACCGATCATGCTTGTGCTCCCTTTGGTCCACTGACTTCTCCATCCTTGTCCTCGCCCGGGCCGCCGTCGCCGTCGACATGGGCGTCGAAAGAGGCTTGGCCTCACCCATGCGAAACTTGCGGATGATGTCCTTCGTGTACTTGCCCTGGTGTACGAAGATCCCGTCCTTGGTTTGCTTGATTTGAAGTCCAAGGAAGTAGGTCAGCTCGCCCATCATGCTCATCTCAAACTGCCTGCTCATAATCTCTGCAAAACTCGATACCATAGCATGTGAAGAGCCACCAAAGATGATATCATCCACATATATCTGGACTAGGAGTATGTCATTGCCCTTCCTAAACAGGAACAAAGTCTTGTCTACGGTCCCCATCACAAAACCCTTAGCTAAAAGGAAGGCTTTCAACCTCTCGTACCACGCTCTGGGGGCTTGTTTCAGGCCGTACAAAGCCTTGTACAACTTGTACACATAGTAAGGTGTTTAGGATGCTCAAACCCCTGGCCGCCTCACATACACTTCCTCCTCTATGAACCCGTTTAGGAAAGCACTCTTGACATCCATCCGGAAGAGCTTAAAACCCTTCGAGGTGCAAAAAAAGCGTAATCCTAATAGCTTCTATGCGCCTATAGGAGCGAAAGTTTCCTCATAGTCTATTCCCTCTTTCTGACAAAACCCCTGGGCAACTAATCTGGCTTTGTTTCTCACCACCACACCATCCTCACTCTGTTTGTTTTTGAACACCCACTTAGTACCTATGGGATGACACTCAATTTGGAGGTGGAACTAACACCCAAACTTGGTTCCTCTCAAAGTTTACGCAACTCCTCATGCATGGTATTGACCCAATCCGAATCGAGATAATGCGGTGTTAACATCTTTGGGCTCAAGAGTGGAAACAAATGCGAGAATGAGCGAAATGACACATGGCATAAGCTTTGGAACGAAGTTACCCTCCGATTAAGTCCTCCAATCATGGTCTCCGGGGTGGCGACGGTTGAATGTCTTTGAGGGCGCCGCTGAAGATGTCGCCTCCCCCTCGATTCGGAGTGGGAACCTCCTCGGTGCACTGTCTCGCCCTCGGGGGGCTACTCCACGGGACCCCGTGAAGTAGTGGTAGTAGGGTCCGGGTCCGTGAGCGCCGCCGTCGTCGTCAGGGTCGACCGGGGCAAGCGGTGGAGTCTTCGGGATCACCCCGCCCAACGTCTTCCTGCTCCTCCTCCACAAAGATGCTCTGCTCCATCTCATCCTTTCCTGCACACTCAAACACAGAAGAGGAACAAGGCGCAGTCTCATCGAAAGTAACCTCACATGTCTCTACAACGCGGTTAGTCTCAAGATTTAGAACTCTGTAAGCATGTGAGTGCAAAGCATATCCAAGGAAAATGCCATCAGCGGATCGAGACTCAAACTTATCGAGATTACCTTGCTTGAGGATGAAACACCTGCATCCAAACACACGGAAGTGGCTTACCTTGGGCAATCTCCCAAACCGCAGCTCATATGATGTCTTCTTGGTGAAAGCACGAAGAAAAATGCGGTTGGAGACATGGCACGCCGTGTTGATTGCCTCAGCCCAATACTTCCTCGGAGTCTTGTGTTCATCGAGCATGGTCCTCGCCATCTCCACAAGCGCCCGGTTCTTCCGCTCAACAATCCCATTACGCTGCGGGACATAAGGGCTAGAAAGCGGTGCTCGACACCAAGGTTAGCGCAAAAGAGACTCGGCGAGAGTTCTTGAATTCTCGTGCCATTGTCACCGCAAATCGCTTTCGAATGGTTGTCTCACGGTAACTCAGTTCTCGGTCTCAAAATCAAATCACGAGCAAAACCGAAAGCCTCATCCTTGCCCTCCATGAAAAAGACCCAAGAGTATCTCTAAAAAAATCGTCAACGATCACGAGACAATACCACTTCCCACCGACCGACCTCACCCGAGATGGACCAATGTGTCCATGTGAAGGAGGGGTCTCGAGGTCATGATCCGAGTAATCGGGTGGTGGGAAGCAGATACCATCTTCCCGCGGACGGGGATGGCAAACCAAATCCTTCTCAAATTTGAGTTTAGGCAATCCTCGGATCGGATCCATTGAACTCAACCTCGCGAGGAGATCGAAGCTCAAGTGGCCTAGTCTCCTATGCCACTTCCACAAATCGAGAGGAGGACCCGCCAACAAGCAACAAGATGTGCCAAAGCCTCGAGAAAAATCAGCACGAAAGACTTGCCCAAATGGCACAATCCAGCAAATGAGATCATCGCGAGAGTCCAAAACTCGAGAACACCCAACCTTGAAGCGTACCTCATACCCGTCTGCCATGAGCTGAGAGACAGACAAGAGATTGAAGTGAAGGTTGGAGACGGCGCCACATCCTTGAGCACAAAGTGGTCATTGATCCCGATTGACCCTCGAGATAGAATCTTCCCTGTTCTTTGTCCCCCGAAAGTGATGTACTCTTTTCGTCTTCATGGGGGGTGATTTGGAGAACCACTTGGAGTTACCGGTCATGTGTCGAGAAACAGCGGGGTCAATGAGCCACATGTCCTCCGACCTTCCACTGTATCAACGATAGAACATGGGATGAGCATATGGCACAACATGGGGTTAGTAAACTTGGAAGAGTACCGGTGTTGACCATCTTGCCCCAAATATGCATTAGGCAAAACAACCATCCCACGCCCCATCTTACCAAAGCGCTACCACGCACAACAAAGCGTGGTGCACTCCTCTTATCAACCTCAAAGCTCCCAAAGCGAGGATCTACATCCACTCGCGAGCACGACCACCAAACGGTCTCACAAACCGTGGCCCAAACCTCTCGAGGCCTCCTACCTTGGGGCCTAGCAAAGCGCCGAACCCGACCGCACACCCCTCTCATACATGCCAAGTGGTGGGTGATACATGTCACGGCTCTCAAACTCCACCCGACGCCTAGCATCCCTCTTCCTCCTAAAGCAAAACTCAACCAAGTGACCATCTCTCGGCAATACTCACGGTGATACCTCACCTCTCTTAGGTGGTGGTTGGTTTACTCTCTTGGGTGGATGGTTCACTCTTGTTGTGGTCTTGGCTTTAGGAAGGGTTTCCTCGGGGATCTGGGCAAAGTGTCAAGTGGGTTCTTGAGGTGGTTCGGTTTGGGAAGCCACACTTGTTTGGGAGGTGGAGTCTTTGTGGGCTCTTGGAGGATGCCATCTTTCACAATGGGTTCGGTAGGCTTAGGTGGAGTGATCTTGGTCAATTTTGGAGTGTTTGTTGGTTTCTCCTCGAGCTCAAACCACTACCTTGACCAACCTTGCCATAAATGACTTCTCCCTTCCCACCTATAGCAAAGCCTAAACCCGATGTGTCGGTCCCCCTCTTGAACCGACTCATCATCATGCCAAACTGCGACTCTCCACAAGACACCCAACTCGGGACAGAGCGAAGATACTTGATCTCCTCTTCGACTCTCCCCTTGTCATGCCTACAAGACATGAGCTCCAACTCCAAAGCTTCACACTTAGCACATCCCAAAGCCGCGGTGCTATCTGAGTTGGCCTTCTCAAGCACAACAAGCTTGGCAGCCTTCTCTGCCAACTCAGATCGTAAGTCAGGACAAGACTTGCACGCACTCAACAGCATCGGCCTAGACTTCAAATCAACGTGCTCATCTAGCAAAGCCGAATACTTGGATCGCAAAGACATGATGCTAGACATATGCAAAGCACAAGCATCACACTCCGTCTCATCGAGAGACATCGACAAACTTCCTAAGCAACTCTATCTCAGTCACAGCCATCTCCCACTTCTCCTTGTACTCCTTTCTCTCCCTAGCGGCACGCTTAAGCAACTTCTCTTGACACACAAGCGCATCGCCCAAAGATTCAACTTCATCGGAGAGAGACTCAATTGTAGGAGGTACCTCGGAGGGAGAAGAGAGTTGCCGTGTGGCTTGGCATTTGTCGGTCACCGCTCCGTCGAGGGCCATGGTGCGCGAAGCCCAGGGCTTGAGTCGGTGAAGAAGCAAAGTCCATTGAGCTTGTCCTCGACCTTGCGCTCGACTCCTCGTCGCTTGAGGAAGATTGTCCGTCCAGAAGAGTCGTTGTCGAGGTCACCGAGGGAGGCAAGGAAGGCGTGTTTGTGCTCCTTGGCACGCTTTGAGGTACTTCTTCTTGACGCCTCCTTGTCGAAGCCCTTCTTGGACTTGTGCTGCTTGGGAGGTGTACTCGCGCTTGTCCTTGCGCTTGTCGGAGTCGTACTTGTTGGAGTAGTACTTTCGCCGAGTACTTGTCCTTGTTCTTCTTGGGGCATGCGGCGACAAGTGGTCGGATCTCCGCACTTTCGAAGCATCCGCCCTTGGATGGGCCGCCACGCCCGGCGGTTCAAGCGGTTGTTGTGAAACCGCGAGAATCGGCCGATGACTAGTGCAAGCTCATCATCCCCAAGGCTCTCCACCGCTCCTCCATCCACGGACACCAAGGAAGACAAGGCGAAAGAAATCGTGATGGGTTAGCGGAAGAACCGAACCGCCCTTACCGAGAGACGAGTGCAACGTTCGGCGAGAGAAGGGTTCTTGAGCCGCTGGATGCGGACCTCGATCTCGAGAAGACTTGAGCTTCTTTGTAGAGCTCGTCGGGTGTGAGGGTGTCGTAGTTTGCCGACTCCATGATCGCGAGACACCTTCACATCCCACACCTTCCGATCCAGGCGCACAAGAGCCGCAGACGCCTTCTCGTGCTCGTCCAACCACTCCGACGGCTTGTTCGCCCGAAGCTTGTTGCGGATCGCCCCGAAACCTAGCAAAAGAGAGAATCGATGGACTCGCCATCAAGCTGGATGAGGTTGTTATACTCTCTCTTGTAGGTCTCGTAAAAAGGCGGGCCTTGACTTGTGGGGTTCCCTCGTGGTAGCTCTCAAGTGTCTTCCACACCTCACGAGCGGTCTCACAAGTGGCAACTCTCTCAAACTCACTATCCTTGAGGCTAGAGAACAAGACGGCTCCTCGCTCGGTTGTTGGCATTGTGTTGGGCTATTTGATCCTCACCCACTCGGCGGCTAGTACTTGGTAATTCTCATCCTCGATAATCTCCCACACTCTCCAATCTATCCCCATAAGATGTGCTTGCATCTTAATCTTCCAATAGTGATAGTTGGAGCCATCAAACTCCGGAGGCTTGCCATCAAAGTGACCAAACCTCTCCATGTCGCCTTTCGCGGATCAAGAACCGATTAAGGTGGATATGACCCTTAACCTTTCTCGATACCAATTGAAGGGACCGAAACGGCGGCCGGGGGGTGAATGGGAGCCTCAATTTTCCTTTTTAATTTGGTCATCGGCTCAAACCCCAACCTCAAAGAGAACTCATGAAGATACAGTGACACGCGTGCTAACTTGTAGCAAAGATGTCACACACAAAGTATTAGGTACACGGAAGCTACCAAAACAAACGGAACTCAAATCGAGTCCAAACGACAAAACTGCAGACAAAACTAGATAGCTATGCCATTCGACGAACTGAAGAAAACTGACGAAGGCAAAGTATTAGGTGCTGCTCTCCCACTCCCAAGCACACTGGACTCACGGTAGCAAGCTGCTATTTTGCAAATCAAAAGAAGATAAATTAATTCTCCAAAGAAAATTGCTAGAAGAGATTTACGGAAACAAGCTTAGAGCTTTGGACCAATCAGAGATAAGCACTACTGCTCACGAGTGCAAAGCAACTGGCCAAAACAATTATCACTTCAAAATAATTTGCTTGCCGTAGATGATTCTGTAGCATGCACATGACAACTCACAAAAAGTATTTTCAAATCAATCATGAGCTGCAAATTTTGCTGCACAACGCCAACTCAAACTCGAACAAGCAAAGAAGTAGCTGGTCTGATTGAACGAAGCTACCAGGCAAGAAACGACCGAGCGCAGTGCTTCTACTGACTGACGACGAACAGAACGAGATGCGCAGTCCCTAGGCCTGATGCTAGAGATTGGTGGAGACCGGTATTCCGGTGGCTTCCTCGAAGCCTGTTGCTCCACCGATTGAACCAGAGAACGAAAAGCAAAGCAAATTGATTATGAACCAGAGAGAAAAGCTGACTGCTGCATTTCGTCGAATACCTTGTGAGCGCAGAAGAAGACTTGCTGGGATGATTTCACGGAAGGCAGGATTTTGCACACACACGCACCCAACTAGCTACCCTGCACAAATAGCAAATGAATGGCTCGATGGCCAAACCAAAATCACAGAAAAGATCGACCTTCTGTTGCTGTCGAAGCTTGCTGCTGCACGTGCTTGGAGATCGTGCGCAGGCACTCTGCTGCGCTCGCTGCTGGCGCACAGGACAGGCCAAGCCAGGCGCCTCGCCCCTGCCGCGCGTGGCCTTGGTGCCCGAGCTGGTTGGCCTGCTTGCTGCTGCCGAGAGGAGCACAGCGCCGGCCCTGGGAACCGTGCTCGCGCGCGCTTGCTGCCGGTGCTGAGAACCTGGTGATGACCACGCTGGGCAGCAAGACCAAGCAGCTCGCGTCTCTGCTGTACGCGGCCTGCAACAGAAATACAGAAAAACCACCGAAGGCAAGAACAAACGGGATCCAAATCTCTCAACAAAAATCACAGCAAAGATGAAGAGAATTGATCCAAATCGTCGGAGACGACAGGGAGGATTGGAGCTCCCTTCTCCAACGATGATCACCACAAAAAGTCACCATTTGATGTTCTTGGACCTCTAAACAAGAACCCAGAAATTGGGAAAAATAAAAACGAAAATGGAAGAGGCAGCGGAGGAGGATGAAGGGGGTATGCCTCTCGCTAAATAGCCCCAATCCCCTCGCCTAAACTACCCCCTAAGATACATGAGTCGATTTTGTAACCCAAGGCTATTTTTGGTCGACTACGGGTAATCTTTCGATCCGACGACCACCAGCGCGCCTCCTTATCGGTAGCCTTGCCTCCACGCAACCTCCCCGATGCCGCCACGTGCCGTCCTTCCGTCCGCCGGAACACCGGGTTTTGAGGCCCAAACCCGCGAAAACCGCGCCCGTGGTTTTGAGGCCCAAACCACTAAACCAGCGCCGATGGTTTTGAGGGCAAACCACCAAACCTCCTCGACAGCGTGTCATCGCCGTCTTGACCGCCGAAGTCGCCAAGTCATCCGAGCTCCCGCTTCTCGCGTCGCTTCGCCGTCTTGACTCGATCGACCACGGTCCCTGCCACGTCCTCTCGCAGATCCGTCGATGTCCCGGATGTCGGCCTCCATGGCTAGCCACCCGCGATCCGGTCCCTCGGTCCAAGCCTCACGTCCGTCCCTTCACCTCCGCGGTCCGTCGGCCCAAGACGCCCTCCTTGGCCCCTTCACCTCACCGTCGCCTACCATCTCCGAGCCCCACACCCGCACAACACGAACCAAGAGATCGTCTTCGACACACTCCACGTGTGCCGGTGAAACATACCGAAGCAGAAAAAAGATAAAAGAAAAAAAGAAGGAGAATGTTGTTGTTGACAATCACTACATCACAAAACTAAAACACATGCGACCTAAATCAACCATGTGTGTTCGCAGAGGGAGAGGGTCAAGAGCCTGTACCATAAGGATTTCGTGATTGACGTCGATCAAGAGTGGCTCCTTCAAGGGTGGAAGGGCGGATACTCTACGCCATGTCAACATGGGTGGCAAATGAGTGATCTGACAAAGGAGGATACTGTGTTTTGTGCAGATATATACAAAAGCAATTTTATAGATTAGTGGGTTTACTTTGCATGTCTTACTGTATTATGATTTGAATTTTGAAGGAAATCAAAGGTGACGATCGAGATGCAGTAAACGAATTAAGACCACCGTGACATTCGGCAAAAGCACCCAGCAGAAATCGCTGTGGAGGGCATACTGCGTTTCCATTTTTCAAACATATATAGTGACAGCAGAAATCGTTTCAGGGGAGAAGAGTTTGAAACCGCATTTCGTCTTGGCTTCCACTGTCCACTGTACCTAGTCTATATATGTGACAGCCAGATGCAGTTGGGTAGTCGGTCACATCCATCGTCTGCCTTCCCCGAACCTTCATCTTACGGAGTATTGTTTGTTTATATAAAGAGAATCACCATTGTTTGTTTATAGTAAAAACAGCCAGCCCATCAAAGCTTTGGATTTCTAATAGTTTATCCCCACCGCCGGCCGGCCAGCAATGGCAGCCGAGCCGGAGGACATCGCCGACCCCGACGAGGAAGCCTTCTCCCCTTCCATCTTTCTTAACCTGTCCCCAACCCCAACTCCTCCGCACCCCGATGACCATCAGGACATGGCTGCAGCCTCGTCAATCTCTCCCGACTCCGCCGCCATGTTGGACGGCGTGACCTGGCCCTACGACCCCGTCAATCTCTCCCAGAAGCTACTTTCTTCTACGACTACTCCATACCCGAACAACAATGGGGGACACGACGGTGGCGGCGCCCTCACCGTGGGCGATGGCAACGCCGCCTCCTTGCTTGTGCAGGATGCCAGCGCCAGCGTGGAGTTGTGGCAGCAGAACGGGGGCAAGACCACGACGACGACGCCGGCGGCTAGTGCTGGCGACGTTGGAGAGCACGACACGCTCTTCTCCTCCAGCGGTGGCGCCGGTGAGAACAGGGTAACCATGGACATGCTGAACCAAGCGTTCCTCAAGGGTATGGAGGAGGCCAACAAGTTCTTGCCCACCACCAACACCCTCCTCCCCCACTTGGAGACCATCTCCGAGTCCGGGGACGACAGGCACGACATCGCTGCTGGACAGAAACGCCATAACCAGGACGACGACAATACCTTGGAGGCCGAGGCAGGGAGAAGAAACAAGGTGGTAGCTCCAGAGCCAGAGGAAACAGGGAGATGGTCGACAGCTTCGTTCTTGTTGGGTACCAGTCGTTGCTCGACAAGATGATGGACATGAGCATCGCCGTGGACAGCGAGGCCGAACACAAGGCGAGGAAGGGGAAAAAGAAGCCCGCTACCATGGCCGCCGCGAGTAGCAGCAACAAGGAGGAGGAGGTCGTGGACGTGCGCGCCTTGCTCCTACAGTGTGCACATGCCGTGGCCACGGGAAACCGCCTTGGTGCCGCCGAGCTTCTTTGGAAGATCAAGCGGAACTCCTCGCCTACGGGAGATGCCACACAGAGGCTGGCATACTGTTTCGCCCGTGCACTGGATGCACGGCTCGCCGGCACCGGGACCCAGCTGTACAGGTCTCTCATGGCAAAGCACACCTCGGCCACGGACTCCGTCAAGGCCTATCAGATGTACCTCGCGGTTTCGTGCTTCAACATGATGGCGTTCAAGTTCTCCAACCTAACCATTTGCAAGGCTGTCGCCGGTAGTAGGAGGAAGAAGTTGCATATTGTCGATTACGGCGAGCAATGTTACGGATTCCACTGGCCAACCCTGCTTGGCTTCTGGGGACAAAAACTTGGGACGGAGAAGGACCACCGGAGGTGAGGATCACCTTTATTTGCCTCCCTCAACCAGGGTTTCGTCCTGCTGCTCGGATCCAGGAGACCGGACGCCGGCTCAGTACCTTTGCTCGTCAATGTGGCATCGCATTCAGGTTCCGTTGCATCACGGCAAAGTGGGAGACGGTCTGCGCCGATGACCTCGATATCCACCCTGATGAGGTGCTCGTCGTCAATGGCCTCTTCCATCTTGGGAGATTGATGGACGAGGGCATCGATAGCATATACAGTCCAAGCCCTAGGGATGTGCTCCTGGGCAACATCCGGAAGATGCGGCCACATGTGTTCATCCTTTGTGTCGAGAACAGCTTACACAATGCACCATTCTTTCTAGGACGGTTCCAAGAGGCATTGTTCCACTATTCCTCACTGTTTGACATGATGGATGCAGCAGCACCACGGGACAATGACCAACGCTTGCTGATTGAGCAGGACCTCTACGGACACCGTGTTCTGAATGCCGTTGCCTGTGAGGGGATTGATAGGGTGGAGCGTCCCGAGACGTACAAGCAATGGCAGGCACGGAACGATCGAGCAGGCTTGAGGCAGCTGCCACTGGATCCTGATGTTGTGAAGGCTGTGAGTGACAAGGTGAGGGACAACTATCACAGGGATTTTGTCATCTGTGAGGATCAGGAATGGCTCCTGCAGGGGTGGAAGGGACGCATACTCTATGCTATGTCCACGTGGGTTGCAAATGAGGACATCGCAAATCCTTGCCAGCATTAGCAACACGAGTCATGTTTTTTGTAATATATGCATGTGACATGCTTAAATAGGTTGTACTATTTTTTTTTTTTTTCAGCAAGCTTTCCTTGTGTTGCTTCAAGAGAGTCATGGAAGGCCCAATCTACTGTATAATCAGTTAGTAGTGCATAAGTTAGGAGTCTGTAATAAGGTCAGAGTTCACCGTGGTAGGTGAATTTCTGAAGGTGTTAGAATCGTGATGCGAACGTCCAGGTTCACAGAGTCAGAGAAGACAATGAATGAACACCATGTCAAGGCAGACCCTTTCTACATTTTCCATCAGGTGCAGAAACACGATCGGGACCCTTTTTTCAGTTAAAAAAAAAAAGGAGAAGGCGCCGCTGAGGGGATCTTTGATCTTCAACGACAGCGACTTTGCTGGATTGCTCGTGCGTTTCAGGCGTCAGTGTTTCCATACAAACGCATTTGGTCTTGGTTCATCTGTTCTCTCTGTTTTCTGCTCTGCTCGGAAAAGAAAAACGAACATTTCCAGACTCTGCTCCGGTCACGGTCGCATCTGGCGGCCTCCTCCTTCCACCAACCTCACCCGTCCCGCGCCGGCGCCGTCGTCAAGGTCCAGTCCAGCTTCCCTCTTGTTCTGCTCCATCAAATTCAAAGCTCCCTCCTCTTTTTCAAGCTTGCAAAGCGTACGTCTCCCGTCCGTCACCAGTGCAGTGAGCGACTAGCACAGTCGCCGGCCGGCATAAAGCGTCTCCTCGCCAGGTCCCGGCCATGGCCGCCGAGCCGGCGGACCTCGCCGACACCCAGCCCTTCTCTCCGTCCGACTTCCTCAACCTTCCCCCAACGCCTCACCTCGACCTCGGCAGCCCTGCCCAGGACGACGATGACGACCTGGTGCTCCCCTTCATCTCGCGCATGCTCATGGAAGAGGAGATGGACGGCTTCTTCGACCCGGACCACCCCGCGCTACTCCAAGCCCAGCAGCCCTTCGCCGACATCCTCTCCGACGCCGCCGCCACCAGCACCACCAACACCACCCCTGCATTCGCCAACGCCACCTGGCCCTACGAACCAGCCGAGCTCTCCCAGCTGCTCCTTTCGAGGACATACCCGGCCGCCACGTCGGCGACATACCCCACCGCCGCCGACTCGATGGCCTCCTCCACCGCCATGTTCGCTGGTGCCGCGGTAAACATGGACATGCTCAACCTGGCGTTCCTCAAGGGCATGGAGGAGGCCAACAAGTTCTTGCCCGACACCAACAACAGCCTCCTCATGCCCATCTCCGGTGACGGCGACGGTGACCGCAACAAGTTGTGGCGTGTCCGCCAACCCAACAAGACGGTGAAGCAGGTCATGGATGGAAACGGAACGTCGTCGTCGTCGCTGTTGCTCCAACAGAGTGCTAGCAATGGCGGCAGCAGGGGCCGCAAGAACAGCAGGCATGCTGGTTCTGGTCGGGGTGATGATTCAGAGGAGGACGAAACGAGAACGACGGGCAGGAGGAGCTGCAAGATTCTGGCGGCTGAAACAGAGGAAAGCGAGATGGTGGACGAGTTCGTCCAGAACGGGTACCAGGAGCTTCACGAGCAGATGACGGCCATGACCCTCAGCACAGACGACGACGGCAGCGGAGACGCCACCACCACCGGCAAGAAGGGGAAAAAGGAGCGCTGCCGACGAGGCCGTGGACCTGCGCACGTTGCTCATCCACTGCGCGCAGGCGGTGGCCACCGGCGACCGCCCCAGCGCCACCGACCTGCTGAGCAGGATCAGGGAGCGATCCTCGGCGAGGGGAGACGCCACGCAGAGGCTAGCGCACTGCTTCGCCAAGGGCCTGGAGGCGCGGCTCGCCGGCACGGGGAGCCAGCTGTACGGCGGGTCGCTCATGGCGAAGCGCGCCTCCTCCGCCGTGGAGGTCCTCAAGGCCTACCAGCTCTACCTGGCGGCGTGCTGCTTCGCGGCCATGGCGTTCAAGTTCTCCAACGTGGCCATCTGCAAGGCCATCGTCGGGAGGAAGAAGAAGAAGGTGCACATCGTGGACTACGGCGACAACTACGGGTTCCAGTGGCCGACATTGCTGGGCTACTGGGGTAAACTGGAGGGCGGACCGCCTGAGGTGAGGATCACCGCCATTGATCTCCCCAGCCCGGGTTTCGTCCGGCTTCTCGGATTCAGGAGACCGGCCGCCGGCTCACCAACTTCGCTCGCCGGCACGGGGTCCCGTTCAGGTTCCACAGCATTGCCGCAAAGTGGGAGACGGTTTCCGTCGACGACCTCAACATTGAGCACGACGAGGTGCTCGTCGTCAATGGCTTTGTTCCATTTCAGTAAGCTGATGGATGAGGGTGCCGACATAGATAGCTTGAGCCCTAGGGACATGGTCCTCAGCAACATTCGGAAGATGCGGCCGGACGTGTTCATCCTCTGCATCGAGAACAGCTCCTACAACGCGCCATTCTTCGTGACACGGTTCAGGGAGGCCTTGTTCTACTACTCTTCATTGTTCGACATGATGGACGCGCTTGCTTCACGGGACAAAGATGAGCGTGTGTTGGTCGAGCAGGAGCTGTTTGGACAGTGCGCCTTGAACGCCATTGCTTGTGAGGGCTCGGACAGGGTGGAGCGCCCTGAGACGTACAGGCAGTGGCAGGTGAGGAATGATCGGGCAGGGTTGAGGCAGCTGCCGTTGGATCCTGATATGATTAAGGCAATCAGCAACAAGGTTAAGGACAAGTATCACAAGGATTTTTGTCATCGATGTGGATCAGCAGTGGCTCCTGCAAAGGTGGAAGGGCGCATCCTCTATGCCATGTCTGCATGGGTTGCAAATGATAGTATCTCATAGGCACTGGCCAATGTCTGCATGAGTTGTAATATATGTGAGATGCTTGATTAGGCTCTGTTTTCCTTTTGTGCTTAGGTTATTTGAACAGGCGGCTGCAGGAGCTTGTGTTAAGTAGTGCATGCAAACGAAGATCCTGGTCTTTGCGTGTCACTACCTTTCATCCTAAAACATGCATGAAATTCTGAATTTAGATCGAGACAATCTTACATAAGTTGAACGAAGTTTACTTATTAATTTAACAATATTTGTTGCCGCATTATAAATGCTAGCATTTTAAATTTGAATGTTAATATTTTTTAATATATTTTGGGTAAACTAAAATAAGAATGTTTGGTTCCTCGAACATTGAGAATTGTAAAATGTTTGGAGGCATATCAAGAGTAATTAATATGTACTCCCTCCGTGAAAAAAATAATACAATTATGAGAATTTTCCTGATCAAATTTTCTATAGTTTGACCAAGTTTATATTGATTATTATTGACATTTATGTTTCAACCAAGATTTATTAGACATAATAAATATATATTCTGTCAATCTAATGATACTTATTTTTGTATCATAAATGTTAGCATGTTTTTGTAAAATGGCTCCCCACTCAGCCCCACACTAACAAAGAGAAAAATGACTTTTCAGGCTCTGCCATGCTAATTTAGACAATTTCCAGACATGTGATCTTGCTAGATGGTTGTCTAGAGCATCTCCAATACTTCTAAAAAGACAATTGATCAATGAGTTTTTCAAGAGCCTAAAAAAATAAGAGCACATTTGTTGGGTTCCTTCAACCGTTTCTAAATCTTACACCTAAAAATAGAAGGCAATTTTGCATTAGGAAGCTCAAATTATTTTCTAATCACCCAACCATTTTTATATTTTCTTTCTCGGACTCATGTACTTTTGTATTGGAAACTTTGTCTTTACTCCTTATTCTTACCCACGTCGTCGTCGGTCCACCGTTAGATTGATCGATGGATACATATATATATATGTGCCTACACTTTACATAATTTGATAACTTTTTTTCCTAAGTGTAGAATGATTAGGAATTGTTAGAGTGTTTTTTTTTCAAATTTACAAAAAAACAAAATTGGATGAGGATTTTTAGAAAATCTTAGAAATGAACTAGCAAGTTGTGTTGGCAATGCCATCATTAGTATACTTTTATATAAAAAATATTATTATATTGGGAACAAGATCTACCAAATGTTCACGTGTGTGTGTGTGTGGGGGTGGGGGGTGGGGGTTAGGTAGAGAGGAGGAGTAGGTGCACATGTTGCTATCTTCGATTCAATAGGTGCCATTTTCTTAAAGCCTCTTACCTTGGGTACAACTATAGTATTTGAATATGAATATGTGTTACACTCTCCGCTGCCACGTTATTAGTGAGATCGACAAAGTCACTGAGAGCTCACGTAGACAGTGGGGACGTTGTTCTAACCATTGTGGCACCATGTGAAAAGCCCATGAAATTTTATTGTAGGGACTAGCCCTGATGGGGCATGCAGGAAGCATCCCATGACCGAGACGCTGCCAACCGAGGTAAAGCTCGTCTGCGAGTAACTGCCATGTTGCCTAACTAGCAGACTACTTATACATGCTCTGGTCCTTTCGAACTATAGTTTTTTTTTTTTTTTTTTTTTTTGAACTTCGAACTATAAGTCTTTATTAGTGATGGTTGAGCCAAGTGTTTAATAATCTGTTTGTGCCAAAGATAATCGGTTTGGTGGACTAATAAGGTACTTCGCCATTAGTAGTGATGGTTCAGCCAAAGATAATCGGTTTTTATTATTGTTGTGCTGGTGCTGCAGGTTGGGGTCTGAAATTTTGTAAGATCGAGAACGTATAAGGTGGCCCACGCCACACTCACCTCGTCCAACAGTCCACTGCTGTAGGGCAGCTGCCTGGAAAATCAGGTGACGCATATTCGAGTTAAATTTGGTTTCGTTGGTTGAAAATTGCTGGCCAGCTAGCACACGTACTGTACGATCATCAGCTGTGACGTGCAGGCAGGACGAGTACGGTCATCAGCTGTGACGTGTGCAGGCAGGACAGGGTGCGCCGCCGCCTCCGATCCAGCACTTGCCTGGAAACTCCGGTGAGCCCCCACCGCCACGCCGATGATAACTTAAATTACATGTATAAAGTCAGTGAAAGCGGGGACTCGATTCTGCATTGGAAGCCCACCATTCTCAGCCGCGCACTCACATACAGTATTACAGTGGCACCACTGATGCTCCCTCCGCCGTGTACCATGGCCGCCGGTCCACTGCCACCGGAGGAGCTGGACCTGGACTTTCTCCTCCATCAAGACCCGCCCTCCCCCTCCGTCTTCCTCGACCTGCCGCCCACGCCTCCACCGCCCAGCTACTTGGACGACGACGACGACATGGTGCTCCCCTACATCTCGCACTTGCTCATGGAGGAGGAGGACGCCCTCGCCGACAGCTTCTTCTACCAGTACCCCGACCACCCCGCGCTGCTCCACGCCCAGAAGCCTTTCGCTGACATCCTAGCCGACGCTGCTGCTGCTGCTGATGCATCCTGCACAAGCGCCACCACCTCGCCATCGTCCTTCTCCTCCGTCGAGAATACTGATGGTCAGGGACAGGGGGGCAGGGTATCTCTGACTCTGACCATTCTCCCAACGGGAAGGATGCAAATGCAGACATGGCCACCTCCGCTTTCCTTAAGGGCATGGAGGAGGCCACCAAGTTCTTGCCATCAGTATTGCCAACCAACAACACCACTCTGCTCCTCCGCGACGCCACAAGGGACCGCAAGAACAGGCATGCTGCAACCCGCGAAGACGACGACGGGGACACGGAGCTGGAGGCGAGGAGGGCCACCAAGCTCATGCTGCCGGCCCACACAACGGACGATGCCGAGGCCCGCCAGATGTTCGACGAACTGATGATCCACGAGCGCGACGACATCTGCATGAAGGGCGTGCAGCAGCAGGGCTTGCCCGCCGACGCCACTGACAACCAGAAACCGACGCGGCCGCGGAGGCGCCGGGGCTCGGCTGCGGTCGACGACACGGTCGACCTGCACGCGCTGCTGCTCCGGTGCGCGCAGGCCGTGGCCACGGACGACCGCGTGGCCGCGCAGGACCTCTTGGCGGACATCCGGCGCCACTCCTCACCAACCGGCGACGCCGCGCAGAGGCTGGCGCACTGCTTCGCCGAGGGCCTGGAGGCGCGCCTGGCCGGCACGGGCAGCCGCCTCTACCGCTCCCTCATGCTCCGCCGCACCTCCGTCGCCGACTTCCTCAGGGCGTACCGCCTCTACATGGCCGCCTGCTGCTGCAAGAAGGTGGCCTTCACCTTCTCCATCAAGACCATCCACGACGCCGTTGTCAACAGCAAGCGCCGCCGGCGGTTGCACATCATCGACTACGGCCTCGGCTACGGGTTTCAGTGGCCCGGACTGCTGCGTGGCCTGGCAGCGAGGGAGGGCGGCCCGCCGGAGCTGGTTAGGATCACGGGCATTGACCTGCCGCAGCCTGGCTTCCGGCCGGCGCAGAAGATCGAGGACACTGGGCGCCGCCTCAGCGACTGCGCACGCCAGCTGGGCGTGCCGTTCCAGTTCCGAGGGATCGCGGCGAAGCGCGAGGCCGTGTCTCCCGAGGACCTGGACATGGATCCAGCAGCGGAGGTGGTGGTCGTCATCAGCCTCTGCCACTTCAGGCTGCTGGCGGACGAGATCGACATCAGCGCCGCCGCACCAGCTGGCCGTGCCCGACCCAGCGCGAGGGACCAGGTGCTGGGCAACATCCGTCGGATGCGGCCCGACGTGTTCATCCACGGCGTCGTGAGCGGCGGCTACGGCACGACCTACTTCCCGACGCGGTTCAGGGGAGGCCATGTTCTACTACTCGGCGCAGTTCGACCTGCTGGACGCCACGGTGCCGCGGGACAGCCCGGAGGCTGCTGCTGGAGAGGGACATCTTCGGCCGCGCCGCCATGAACGTCGTCGCGTGCGAGGGCGCCGACCGGGTGGAGCGGCCCGAGACGTACCGGCAGTGGCAGGCGCGCAACCAGCGGGGCGGGGCTCAGGCAGCTGCCGCTGCAGGCTGACGTCGTCAAGGTGGTGATGGACAAGGTGAAGGACAAGTATCACAGGGACTTTGTTGTGGACGAGGATCAGGGATGGCTGCTGCACAGGTGGAAGGGCCGTGTTCTCTATGGCCTCTCCACATGGGTTGCTGCTGATCAGTGATGAATGAGCCTTTTAGGGAATAAATAATCTCAACAAATTTAAGCCATCTGAATACTATAAAAATTCATAGAATGTATAAGTTTGACCATTAATTCAAATTTTACTTAACAAAATTTAGCATGGTATATCCATTATCATCCTTGTTATTCCAAGTTTAAGGTTGAAATCCGGACCTTGGCTAGAGTTGGAGGGTGTAAGTTGGACTCTACCCTTATGAATGAAAATATATTTAACTGAGAAATGTTACTCGGTTTAAAAAGTTTAAGAGGTTTTTTTTTTTGACAACAACTCATATATTATATTAAAAGAACAGCCAGATTACAAAGAAGTCCTCAAAAGAGAACTTAATTACAACCGAATCCTGCTTACGGATAAGGCAACACCCAAGGTGGTGGCGGAGATGACTTGATTTGCCAGTGAAGAAGCGCAGGGGCGCCGATGGCGGCATACGCCGGGGAGTGGAAGGACCCGCGCCGCGGCGGCGGTTGTAGGAGGGGGACGGACGAGCCGCCGAAGGCCGCTTACACCGGCGGCCGAAGGATGAAGTGATGGCCGTCGTCGGAGGTTGAAGGAAAAGCTCGAACCCGGGTCCCGGGTGAAGGCGGTGAAGTCGATCCGGCACCAAAGGAGAAGCCGGTAGGAACCAAGAGCTGCAGGAACGATGGCTGCAAGGGGCGAGGCGGAGGCAGTAGCGATGGAGTAGGGATATAAAATAAAAACGAGAAAAGAAAAATAAAACCAAAAAAGAAAGATGGTAGTACTCCCTCCGTTCCATTTCATTTGCAACTATGGGAAGCGTGTCGGTCAAACCGACTCAACTTTTACTACGTTTGTAGAAAATACGTGCAACATTTATATTTCCAAATAAATTTGTTAAAAAACTGAGACTTAAAGATCTTTCAGATGATACTAATTACTTAGTATAAAATTTTTATATATTTTAATAAATAATTAAAGCGGTTTGAAAATACTATTTTTTTTTCGGGAAGCGAGAATTGCAAGTTTTCTGGAACAGAGGGAGGAGAAGGATATGGATGAGAAGCAACCGTTGGGCCCCAAGCCACACAGGCATCCTTATCAGGTAGCTAGAGCGGACAACGCAGAGAGGTGCATGCAGGACACGTTGATACGGGCCCCCTTGGACGCAAATGGGCCCCACCAAGTAGCACTCCTCCACGAAAAAATCTCCAGCTTCTGGACGATGATGGCGATCTGGCGAGGATGACGGACGGCAACGGAGGCTTGAAGGAGCAGCAGTATGGGCATGGCGACGGACACGGCGGTGGTGAACTTGAGGGCGGCTCCATGCCGGAGGCTTGCGCCGTTGTACTCGAAGATAGGAGGGGCCGGTGAACGCCCCAGTGAGCGCATCGTCGCCAGCTCGCGGTGAACGCCCGGGTTGGCGTCGTAGATCTCGACCGCCCCAGACCCCGCCGCGTGAAGCAGCATGACACTGAGCCCGTGGCCTCCGCCCACCGTGGAGCTAGAGTACCTGGTGCGCCAGATGGAATGAGTGATTCCGGGCGGCGCGGCTCCGACCGCCCTCGACTTGGCTGGCGCGTCCGGGTTGACCGCGCCCAGGCGGGTGCTCCTCGCCAGCATCCGCTTCTCTCGGGCAGGGAGAAACAGCACAGCGAGCTGCCGCGCCGCACAGGACACATCCCTTCTCGACTCCGAGATGAGGAACTCGGTGTACTGCTGTTTCTGGCCAACAAGCGTCGAGGACGGACAGCTCCACCTGACCGGGCCTTTGCCGGCACTGCTGCTGGTGTTGGTGATTAGAAGCGACGAGAGGAGAAGGATGAGGAGGACGACGGTCCTCTGTGAGCCCATGGAGGGGATTATTTGTCTAGAGAAGCTTAAAAACAGAAAAACAGAGACTGATCTACAAAGGGTGGGACCCCGCCTCTCCTGGCCGCCGGCGAGGACGCCAGAGGCAGAGGAGAAGGGGGCCAAGCGGCGGCGGAGGTAGAAGGTTCAAGAGAGGAGAGACGGCATATCGCCACAAAAAGAGAGGACTCAATTCCAAAGTTTAAGAGGTTGAAATCCGGACTTTGTCCAGAGTTGGAGGGTGAAAGTTGGAATTTACCTTTATGAATGAAAATAGATTTAACTGAGAAAAAAAAAAACAAACATTGACAGATTCACAGATCTATCGTCTAATAAAAAGGGTCACGCTGGCGCTAGTACGTCCTATCGTCTTTAGGCCCATCGGACGGTGTTAACTAGAGCCCACGAAGGATCGCTGTCAATGTCAAGGAAGAAACCGGCAGCATCTACCAATCCCACGACGCAACTTCCTACTTGCTCGCTACAGCGCCGCGCAGGCCACGCCGGCGTCCATCCTAGCCGCTCTCGCTGCTACGCTGCCGTCCGCGCATGCCGCGCCAGCACCGCCATCCGCCCGAGCCGCACACCGTTCACGCCCGCAGATCGCGCTCGCCGCGGTGCAGGCTGCTCGCCGTCGGCACGCCGCGTCTGCCCGCACTGGCCTACGCCCGCGCGCTCGCCGGCCGCCGCATCCACCGTGCCCGCTGCGTCCGCGAGCTCGGCAACATCGCATATCCAGTTTCCCTAGGGCGTCTTCCATCATGGATTGTTGAGGGTCATGAAGCAGATCTATGGATAGAGGATTTCAGCGACATCTATGGCGGCCTGAATCCTGTTGCAGTGGATAGCGGCAAAATGGAGGTGCCGGCGACGAATCCTTCTCCTTCAAGACAACATGTAAGATGAAGTCTATAACCTCCTCGAATTGTGTTATTTCAGACCACAAATCTCGAACAAAGTAGTCCTCTGTTTTACCATGAAACATTTGCTACGATACTTCTAAAACATGAACCGTAATGAATTGCAACAATAATTCTGGATGCCTATGTATACAATGACTAGATGCTCTATTTTTTTCTTGAAATAAATGGATTCGTTTTATATGAATTTATGGGATGGGAAGACGATGGATTCACTTGCGGTAATATATGTTTCCTTTCTTAAATTTGCTTGCTTAGTTCTGATTTCTTTACATTTTCCCCTCCTAAGGGGATGGCTAGACTACACGAAATATATGTCGTTGCACTGCTCCTATCAGCATGGAATGAAATAAATTTAGAAGAGTTTGTGAAGTATTGTGCCAAGGAGACCCTAAGCAAGTTTTTTTTTTTTTGTGAGAGGCGAGACCTAAGCAAAGTTGCTGCTATGATAGTGTTATTGTTAGGAGAGATATGCATTTAAACATGAATTCGTGTAAATATGTGGTGGAGTCCTATTATATGATGTGGCAATTTGGGAAAGTTTGTGATGTTAGGTCATCAAAACATGCGAGAAGTTGTTTTACGGTGCTAGGAACAATGTTGCCTCAATGTAAATGAAACATTTCAATGGTTGTGCCCCTAAGGCCTTGGTAGCGACAAGTCTATGGAAATTCTTATGGGCGTAATTGATAATATTTTTTTGTATGTTTTAGAAAATATTCTTGTATCTCAATAACGTTTTGATAAAAATCGGGTTATCTCTCCGGTATTTATAGTTCTTATGTTTGATATAGTGGACCCTATGGAAATAACATGTATTCAACATCTATGGAGGTTGAATGAGCATGCTTTGTTTTATTTCCTTTTTCCTTTTTAAGCTGCTTGGGAGTAATGTTGGGGTACTATAAATGCATGGCACACCTCTTTGGAAATGTGTGATTTTTTTTTTTTTCTAAATATAGTTTATCTCATTTGTGGTTCCTTCAAGATATGGTTGTGGTCTTTATGTGATGCTTTATATGGATTTTTTAGGATGGGATGAAGAAGACCACATATATTTAATTTGCCTGTTGGTGTTTTCCAATATCCATTTCTCTTTTTTTTTTTTAATTTCACTCATTCACATTTGGCAACACTTTTAGTTTTGGCCTAATGTTTTTTAGGTGATGAGTGTCGACTATATACGAAGCATGTGGCTAGCCTCCTCCTTCTATCGTGAATGGGCCGAGATCTCAATGGATGATTTCATCAAGGAGAATCATTTGAATTAGCCAAGGAGATCTCATTACTCTATGTGTAGTTAATCTAGTGATACTAGAGTTCCTTTGCGGTTGGGTTTCTCATATCACGGGTCATGATTTGGGTACTACACAATTGGCATGTGAAGTATGGCGAAGCACATGAGTTTTTGTTATGCCATTTTCTAAGGTAATGTCGACAATGTTGGCGGTATTAGTGGTATGTTGCAATTACTTAAATCATATGTTGCAATGCTGAAAATTCAAATTAATATGTTTTTTGGTCGTTACTTCTATCGAGTTGTTTCCATGGTTTTCAAAATAAGATGTTGCAAGTACTTTCATCTTATGCTTGCTATGCTCCAAAATAATATGTTGCAATGCTCCTTATTATATCTTGAGAGTGTCGATGGACCATGTTGAACTAGTATTATTTCACGTTGCAAGTACTTCCTTATGATGTTGCAATGCTCCTTAAACATGTGAGTGTCGATGGACCATGTTCAAGCTGGTACTAGTGGCTTTGTTGTAACGTAATACATCGTAATGTTTCAATGCTCCAAAAGAGGTTTCAGTAAGTGTTCGAGTGAAACACATAAATACATATTTTGTTTCCAAAGAGGTGTGCATCTACAATGTTGAAAATGGCATTGCAACACATAAATACATATTTTGTTTTTTTCACGGCGTGCGTGCATGTCGAACATGTATCCAATAATTGAACATATAAACTAGGTTGACCGAAACATGGAGAAAATAATCTTGCAACACACAAATGCACATTACGCAACACTTATATATGGAAAGAGAAATTATAAAAGGGTTATCATTGCATTCCACGAAACCAAGTTCTTATCGGGCATCTAATCAAATATCACTATAGCTGAATCTAGATCCCCAATCTTTGCCTAGCAAGAGACCATACCTGTCCATAAAAGATCAGCATATATATATGAAAAAATTTGAAGAAACATTGCAAATAAAAGCATATATGAAAAAAAGATTGATGAAATATTTGGAATAGCGCTTGCAATATTAGGTGTACAACCATTGTAACATATGTCACATCTCGATTTACTTTGGCAACATCCATTATAAGATAATTGAAACATAAAATTGAAACAACCGAAACAATTCAAGCGTAGGCATGCAATACGTCCCTAACTACATCATTAAACACTTCAAACAAAGGCCATGACCTACCCGATGGTAATCTGCTGCATAAGCATCTACGGGTTTGCAAAAGGTTCAACAACAAAAGTATGTTGGCGCGAAGTATCTCAATCTACATGCATATGGGTCAAATTAGAGAAAAAAAATGAAGAATCAACAAAAAAGATTACTATCTTTGCAGCCCCGTAGCAAGCCGCTATTCTTCACGGGCTCGGGGTGACGGCACCTGAGAATACAACCGCCGGTGTCGGTGGGACCCGGCGTCCTCGTCATCGAGGACCCGAGGCCATGTCGCCTCGCACTTCTTTGCAACATCCGTATAAAATAGGTGAAACAGTTTGAATATATATTTGTAACATATGTGTATCAATGCAACATATGCAACATCCCGTATGAAACATTTACAAGGTAGATCCAGCGGGTGAAACATTTAGAACATATACATGGAACATACATGTATAGACATTGCAACATATGATAGAAATACAACATCTAGATGATACACATGAAATATTTGTGATATATGTTGCAACATGTGTATATAACAAGATCTACTTTTGAAATATCGGATGAAACACTTGTAGCATAATTATGAAACACTTGAAAACATACACTTGCAACATGCATGTTTTGAAACATCGAGATATACTTCTACAACATCGGATGAAGCACTTGAAACATGTGTTTTGAAACACACGAAAAACATGCATTTGAAGCACCTGCAACATTAGTGATATACATTACAACATGCGTGTATAGATATTACAACATATGCAATATCGATGAAACGAATCGGGAGCGACCATAGCCTACGGTTGGAAATGCAGCAGCAAAGCGTCGCTCGGGTAATGACAACATAGAAGGGGTACTGAAATGTATCACCAAAATTGAGGCATGAGCCAAAGGTGATGGCCATGTAAAAGCACGGTAATGGCCATGTTAAGCACCTTTAGAGATAACGGCGTACTTGCGGACACAATGTATAGTTGATTGTTGCAAAAAAATTAAGAAGGCATGAAACACGATACATCATGGTGAAACAACGCAATATAGCATAATGAAACATGTTCTTAAAGCCTACTTTTGATAGTTTCATCGGCTTTGTCTCAACAATTTCTTGATAATTTCTTGATATATCTGGATTAGGTCTCATTTGTTTCAAGTCGAATTTTCAATAATATAGAACTGAATTTGTGTCTCAGCATGCATGATATGTCTAGTTTCTCCCAACCATCTCATTTGAATAGGCTGAATATTGCAAGCTTGATGTATAAATTCAAGTATAGATTTAAACTTGATATATAAATAGCCTTATGAAACAACAACTAAAATACAAGGTGATGTAGTTAATAAATAGGAGTAGAAATAAGGATGTATTAAGAATTGTGCAGGACCATACATATAGAAAATTCGACACACATAACTGAAATTGGAATTGGAAAAGCAAGAGCAGGTAGCAAAGAGTGCAATGATGAATAAAATTCAAGCTCTACTCAAAGTATATGTTGGTGTTAACCAACTAATCCTCGTCTAAATATAATTATTCAGTTGGCACCATGGTAGCATACAAAAGCATGGTATTTCGGATACAAATCATCATGCTACTCTACCTACTTGTATGATCACCACATCCGATTGGCGGAGCCGGGTTTTGAAAGTTGGGTATTCCCACAACCAAAAAAGTTCCAATGCATAGCAACAAGTTTCAAATATAATTTGTTCACATCTAAGAATAATTTGTTCACATCTAAGATAGGCATGAAAGTAGGAAAAACACTAATAATTAACAAAAAAGAACTTACAAATACTACGGTGTTCCTTTGAATCTGCGTTCCTTCATAACTTGGAAGCGGTTGATAATGTCTTTGTCTTTAACTTGAATGAAGAACTCCGCTCAATAAATGTAACCAAAGCAGTCATTCAAGTATTGATCTCCAAGTTTGTTTCTCAATTTGTTCTTCACATAATTCATGACGAGAAAAGACTCTTTCAACGAGTTGATGTTGCTCTTTGGAAGCACTAACACCAATTTCGGAAGCTTGTAAACAACTTGATGTCTATCACACTTGTTTGTTTCAACAAGCTTAACAAAAGCTCTGCAAGAGTCTTCACATTGTTGAACCTTTCATCGGCCCGGCATATCATTGATGTACAAATTAAGTGCGGCGGGTAGATGTCTCAACTCTACTTGATGAGAAATCACTAGGATAAAAGCCAGCAAGTTTAATCAATTTCTCTTTGTCAAAAGCGACAAATGAATCAATAGGATTTGAATGCGACCATGCAAACTAGCAATTCGTGTTTATCTCAGAAAACCTTTCATTAAGCTCTAGAAGTTGCCTATCAATCATGTTTAAGAACATATCAACACGCGATAGCGGTGTACATTCTTGATCTTGACAAAGAACCTTCTATCTCTTCCTACGAGGCTTGTAGAATATATCCATATGCGGAATTTTGATTTTATTCTTCACACAAAATGACTCCACTTCTTTGAGAAAATCTGCCCAGCCTTGATCCTCTCGCAATTGATGCAATTGGAGCTTGGTCAAGGAAATGAGTTCTCTTGCATTGACAATATCTTGATCCCTCTTACGCAAGGCATAATTCAAGTCTCTTTGTGAACCCAAGTATTGTTTGCATCAAGTGTGCCACAATTTTCTTTTAGGTGTGATGAAGGAATTATATTTCTCTTGAGCCATATTGTGAAAACTATTGACATCACCACAATGTTTAGTAATCCTGCATTTCATATGCCAATTTCTAAAGCCCCCGGGGTCACAAAAGCATCTCCACAGGAAGTATTAAGTTTATGCTTGAACAAGTAGCAAACAAAAGAGAATGCGATATCTTTTTCCACACTATATTCTAGCCATACGAATTGATCAAACCAATCGAGGCAAGAAAGCGGCGAGGTTTACCTCAATATACCTTACAGGGAAAATCATGATCCCATGGTTGACAAGGACCTAATGCAATGAATGCCCTGATCCGAGAATTCCGCTCATTAACATCATAATTTTTTTATGGGAATTCTTTTCCCGGGATCATGAGATAGAAGGTCAATGTCATAAATAGCCTCATCACTTGATTCATCTCACGAGTCATCACCATCTCGATAGGAGACCAAGTAGAATGTTCTGTGAATTCCCTTGATCTATCTTTGCTGCTCCTCCTCCCCCCCTTACGTGGTTTCTTTGTGTTAGGGTCATTGCTAGCTATCTCGGGTTCTCTGCTTGCTATCTCATGGTCAACAGATGGAATGCTTTCATTATGAACTTGACTCTCAATTATTTTCGGCACAACAGATGTTACTGCAAGTGGTTTGGAATTGATGTGGAACCTAATTCAACTTTTTTCTTGTCTTTCTTTGCTCTTTCCCACAAACTCTTCAAATCAATTGTTTTCTTCTTCTTCATTATGCAATAATCTACGGAAAAAAAAACCAGTAATGGGGATTGAGCTAAATCCAAAAAAGAAATTATCAAATCCAACAATGAGGAATTGGAGATTGGGGAAATGAAGCCTCACCACCACTATCACCGGTCACTGCGTCGACGCGCCGCGGTGGCTGGCCGCCCCGGCGCTCCTCCCCTGCCGGCCGCCCGGCGCCAAGAGCGCTGCTTTGCCACCGCCGAAACACGCCTAGCGCCGCCCGGCGCCCATTTGTCGAGCTGCTCAAGTGGAGCTGCTTTTAGGGTTAGGGATTGGGGGAACAACGAACAAGACGAATACGGCGTCACGCGCCGGGCGGCGTCGGCGGCCAGCGTCCTTCCGTGCTTCCGTGCGTACAGAACAGGGGAGACAAGGGGCCATCGTGTGCCTTGCTCCCTTGCTGGGCCACTGGGCCTTGAATTCTTATATAAATTTTGGGCCACGAGGTTGAGAAATTGGTTGTGGGCTGATTTTGTGTTCTAAAATTACCAATATACATTATACATTTTAGTATGCCTATATGTATATTTATGGTTGTTCAAAAAAAGTTGGGTATTCCTGGGAATACCCAGGCATCACTGTAGCTCCGCCAGTGACCACATCTAACATCAACATATAGATAATTAAACATGTAACTTCACCATACCTTGCAGAGGGATCTTAACCCCTTGCTTTGAAGATGTCTTGTTCTTCAGTATAGATTTTTTGGCAGGGGTCTTCGTCTTGCTGAAGGACACCTTTCGAACTACTGTACGCGTGCGGGATTTGGTGTTGGTGACTCCCTGGTCATGTGCTCTGTATTCAAATACTTCATCGTCGAAATCATCATTGGAGCCAGAGTTGTTGGACAAATCCTCCCTAGCGCACTTGATCTTCGTCCCGGACATTGTACACACCATGGTCAAGATGGAGGGAGCACCGATGGCCTCCCGTGATGACCGGCGCCGCAAACACAAAAGCGAAAAAGAGGCGGCGTCATCGGCTTGGGCCGGAAATAGGGTCGAAGGCGCTTGCAACCACCACGCGCGCGCTTCAGCGCGACGCTGCACGACACCGAGTAGGTGTAGACGACGGGGGACAAAAGGCGGACGCCTGGGGAGTTGTGAATACGGTGAGGACGACACACATGATTGGAAACCGTGCCGATGGGTTGGGGTCAGAGTGCGCTGTAAATCAGGGGCACCGAGGCGAAAGCGCACGGTGCCGAGGAAAAGGGGATGTAGGGGAGGAGGAAGACGGGGACTCGCCACACCGGAGTCGAAGACGGCATGAGCAGCGGGCGGCGACGCGAAGATGGAGCAGCGGGCGGAGCGACGAGAAGATGAGAGGAGAAGCAGCAATCGACAACGGCTCCGGGCGACCGCGACTCGACTAAGGAATGCGGAGGAGTAGGGCACGCCGCGGCGAACTCCAAATAATCGACCTCGGCTGCCGGCGGTAACCGCCCCGGCCGCATCTGGCGAGCGAAGAAAACCCCAGGCGTTGGGTTGGGATGGCGTGTCGCCGATTTGGACGGGATGGGTGCGGAGGCGGAGCTGTTACAGGGGAGCTGTTATGAGGGAGCCTGATTTAATGGACCGGGGTGTATCACGGCCCACAGCACGAGCGTCCGATGGAAGCAGGATGAATCGGACGGCCTAACCAGAGCATTACCGCTAATAAAAATCAGGGGCAATGATTGTAATATAAAAAAACCCCCCCCGACTCACGCCCTGTACGCCGCTGAGAATACCGCAAGAAAGAGCAAACTGTAAGAGAACGTGGGCTTTACAGGAACCCGGTGCAGCACATTTTACGTTACCCACCTACTCCAGGAGCGTATACCGCACCCCAATGTAGACAGCCTGAGACTGAACAAAAGATGTGTGCTAATTGTCCACCACAATACGAGTCATCGTGAACTGATGTTGTTGAAATATCTTCCTTGAATACTTGTCTTGGCTGTAGCCGACTTGGCTCTAGAAAGTTCTTCTATTCCATACCTACCAAATATTCCACAAAAAATAAAGAAATCATAATGCCACGATCAGCATGCTTGTGAACAAAAAAATGTTATACTGGCCTAATTAATTGCTTACCTTTTTTTTTCCTTACAAAAACTAAACAATAATCTCACAATTTTATATAGCTTCTGAAGAGATCTCCGGGTCTGCATCACGCTCACGCGATCGTCCATTCGTCGTCTATAAGAATAAGATTCCTTTCATGGTGCGAAACAGATGAAAGGGGACAGACGAAGGGGAACAAGAAGATGACGACGACCTTGCGAAGATGCTGTTGCTGCAGTCGAGACGAAACGAACAAGAAAAATTTGGTTCAGAAGCCATCTGAAATGAAACAACAACATCAGTAGCCTCACCACAATTGGCTACTGAATGAATGCAGTGCAGGCCGTGCCGGCCCTCTTGTAATCTTCAGTTGACTGATGGATTCCGTTGATGCCATGGCATCCATTCGATTGCTCTTGAGTTGGGTTGGAACCATCGATTCGAGCTCCACGAGGAAGGAGGTGATGACGTCACTCACTCGTCACTCCTTCCAAAATTCCATTCTTTTTAAACAAGACGAATCATCCGAGAGCTATACCGCCCGCCATTGCGGTAAGCTTGTAGGCATGGCAACCCGTGTCTTCCCAGGCTTCACCCCCGCGCCCCGCGCCGACGCCGACGCGGCCTCCTCCTACCTCTCCCGCATTTCTCTTCTCATGGAGGAGGAGGAGGAGGAGGACGGTCTCGCCGACCATCCCGCGCTCCTCCAAGCCCAGCAGCCCTTCGCCCAGATCCTCTCCGGCGCCCCCTTCTTGCCGGACCAAGGCCCCCCGTCTTTCCTGGCGGCTCGACCGAGGACAAGGAGTGCGGAACGGACATGTTCACCGCTGCATTCTTCAAGGGCGTCGAGGAGGCCAGCAAGTTCCTGCCCGCCTACACCGCTCCCACGCTGGTCAGCGAGGACACAAGCGGCGGTGACGGCGGCAAGGACCGCAGGGACAGGCACTCCGTTGACGGCGATGAGGAGTTTGAGGCCGGTGACGCCAGGACCAGCAAGCTGGCGATGGCCGAGTCGGAGGAGGTCGGCGCGCGCGAGGTGTTCGACGAAATGATGCTCAGGGGATTCGATGCCTGTTCCAAGGAGATGGAGGGGCCTGGCCATTTCTGTTCAGAATGTGCCTGCCAAGGACGGTGGCAAGAAGAAGGCGAGGAGGAGGAGGAGCAGGGTACGGGGCAAGCGCCGGTCCGCCAGGGTGGTTGACCTGCACACCTTGCTCATCCACTGCGCCAAAGGCGGTCATCGACGACCGCCCGGAGCGCAGACGAGCTGCTCAGTCAGATCAAGGAGCACGCGTCGCCTACCGGGGACGCCACGCAGCGGCTCGCCTACTGTTTCGCGCAGGGGCTCGAGGCGCGGCTGGCTGGCACTGGGAGACAGGTGTACAGGTCGCTCACAGCGAACCGGACCTCGCTCGTGGAGTTCCTCAAGGCCTATCAGCTCTTCATGTCAACCTGCTGCTTTAGGAAGGTGGCCTTCATGTTTGCCAACAAGACCATCTTCGACGCTGCAGTTGGCAGGAGCAAGCTGCACATCGTGGATTATGGCCTCCATTCTGGCTTCCAGTGGCGGAGCTGCTGCGCTTGTTGGGGACTAGGGGACGGTGGGCCACCGGAGGTCAGGATCACCAGCATTGACCTCCCACAGCCTGGATTCCGCCCAGCTAACCACATGGCGGAGATGGGTCATCGACTTACCAACTGTGCCCGCCAACTCCGTGTGCCACTCAGTTTCTCTTCTGTGGTGGCGCCATGGCACACCGTTTGCATCGATGATCTGAATGTGGAACCTGACGAGGTCCGTCGCCGCCAACGATCTGTTCAATTTCAGGACGTTGATGGATGAGGCGTCATATCAGACAGCCCCAGCCCTAGGGATCTTGTCCTCAGCAACATCAGCAAGATGAACCCTGGCGTCTTCATCCAAGCTGTTGTCAATGGTTCTTATGGCACCACCTTCTTGTCACGGTTTGGGAAGCACTCTTTTACCACTCTGCGCTGTTTGACATGCTTGATGCGACCATGCCCGGGACAGCCAACTGCGCTTGGTGCTTGAGCGGGATATCTTTGGCTGGGTTGCCTTGAATGTCATAGCATGTGAGGGAGAGGACCGTGTGGAGCGTGGTGAGACATATAAGCTGTGGCAGGTCAGAAACCAACGGGCTGGCCTAAGGCAACTTCCCTTGAATGGAGAGACTGTTAATATGGTGAGGGACATGGTCAAGAACCAATACCACAAGGATTTTGTCATTGAGGAGGGTCAGCAATGGTTGCTGCAGGGCTGGAAGGGCCGCATCCTCTTCGCCCACTCAATGTGGGTGGCAGATGGTGCTAGCTCCAATTCTTAGTTTTACACAATGAAACAAAAGCAGATATATTAATATTAATGCCAGATAAAAAATTATGGCTGGTGTTGTGATGTGGAGATGTATTATATATATATATGAACAGTGGGTTTGAATTGGTGGTATGTTTCTTTATGATTTCAGGTAAGCAACAACTGCATTTTCTCTCAATGTGACATCGTTCCTGTGGTCTGATTCATTTGTCCATGTAGGTGAGGAAGAACATGGTGAGGCTACTAGGTCAAAGACTAGTGAAAATAAATTAACACAAGAATGTGGTGATGTCATCCTCATGTATTTATACTGGATACATGATGACAATGTTATTGGAACTATCGGTTCATGCCAAGGAAATCAGTACAATAATCACTAGGTTGGTTGCTACTGAGTGTCACTGTGTGATAAGTATCTGTTCAAATGGCATGCTTTACAAAATAATCTTTTGTGGGTCAATCAGGTTCTAGGTACATGTTTGTGGAGAATGGGCTAATGTTTCATTTCTAGAGTCAGATCTGCTTGCACTTTTCTCCCTCTAGTAGAGTAACTATCTGCCATATAAAGTAGCGAATTTGCTTTTGCATATCCTTCATTCTTGTAACTATGCTGATGGCTTCTATTTTGATTGTCAGTCCTGAAACTATTTCTGATTCTGAATGGAGTAGATTCTTAACTGTGTCCATTTGGGAGATGCTTATTACTCACATATGTTTATTCCTCCATGTTTCAGGTTATAGATTCACAGTGTGGAGTATTATGCCTATGTCTATGTGCATATAAAGGAAGCATCCTGAATAAATATAGACTGTACTCTATACTGTTTGCAAAATAAATCACATCTCTACACCGCAGAATTGCAATCTTATGTTTGAGAACTGGAGCCATAACTATTAATTTTTTCGCATAAATATTTCTTAGGACATTTACATATCATTTACAACACTTCATGTTACTCCCTTTCCCTTGTCAGACACAAAAAATGTTATTCCCTCTGTTTCAAAATGCAAGTCATTTTAGTTTTGTCCTAAGTCGAAGTTCTGTAACTATCCTTGGACAAGGTTACTACAAATTCAGTTCAATGCGAAAGCATGATGACCATCATTGGGGATTTTTTTTTTTGGTGACATCCATCATTGGGGATTCTGATAAAAATTCTGGTCTGACTGGTGGCTGCATGGAGAAACAGTTTCACGAGTGGCTTCTAGTCCCATTGCTCTTGTCCCACAGCGAGCAATCAATCAAAGAACTGTTAGTGAAGCTCTTATGTACCCAAAATGGGTGGAAAATATCAAAGGATCTCTCTCTGCGGTCGTGATTGTTGAATATCTTCATTTATGAGATCTGTTAGAAGATTGAACTAGCAGTATAGAGTCTAAGATCAATATGTTAGGAAGCTATCTGTTTCTGGATCCTACACCAGCAAATCAGCATATACAGCCTGTTTGCTTTGAATCCAGGAAGCTTTGTCTGGCTCTCCATCTACTTCCAGGTGTTGATTTTTTTTTGAGCCTAGGGTGGAGATTACTGCCTGGCAGGCCTTGAAGCAAACAGGCATGTGTCTTTTTGTGTGTATGATCAAATTTGCACCATGGAAACATATTTTCCATTATAAGTATCTGTTATAAGCAACATTGCCAATGGAACTGCATTTCCTTATAAGCAACATCAGCAAGATGAAGCCTGACATGTTCATCAAAACATTGACAATGGTTCTTATGGGACAACCTTCTTGACATGGTTCGGGGAAGCCCTCTTTTACCACTCTGTGCTGTGTGCTATTTGATATGCTTAATACGACCATGCTATGGGACAGGCAACTGTGTGTGGTGCTTTCGGCGGGATATGTTTGCCTGGGATGCATTTAATGCCTTTACCTGTGAGGGAGAGGACCACGTGGTACATGGTGAGACATATAAGCAGTGACAGGTAGATGGGCTGGCCTAAAGGAAACCACCGTTATATGGTGTGAGTGAGATGACCAAGAACCGCAAGGATTTTGTCATCTAGGGTCAGCAATGGCGCTACAGGGGTGGAAAGGTGACATCCTATTCTCCACTCAATGTTGGTTGCAGATGGTGCTAGCTTGGACAGTTAGTTTTTCACAATGAAACATGTATGGATATGTGTATTGATACCAGATATTATGTGGAGATGTGCATATACAATCCAGTGGATTTGAATTGGTGGCATTTTCTTTATGACTTCAGGTAGCCAGCCACTGATTTGGCATCTTCCCTTTTGTCTGATTTGTTTGTGCATGTAGGGGAGGACGAAGATGGTTAGGATGCCTCAAGAGTAACTATTGCATGCCATATAAGGTAACAGATTTGCTTTTCTTATCTTTCATTCTCGTGTTGATGGTTTCTATTTTGTCAGTCAGTCCTCTTCTAATTATAAATGAAATAGATTCAATTAAATTTGAGTCCTGATTATAAATGAAATAGATTCAATTAGATTTGAGTCCATTTAGGAAATCCTTCCTTGCATTTGATCTCTGTCTATTCCACCATGTTTCAGGCCATGTATTCATAGTTTGGAGTATTATGCCTATCTTTATGTGCAAATAAAGGAATCAGCTTGAATAAGTTGCACTCATTTAGACTTTATTCTGTACTTTAAATACCACCACTGAAATGCACTCTTATGGTTAAGAACTAAAGCTATAATTTGTCCAATAGCATAGTATTTTTCTTGTATACATCAAATTAATATATTACACTGTCACAGAAATAGTTCTTAGGATATTGACGTATCATATACATCCAACTCATATTTGTTACACCTAAATGCTTCATGTTAATCTTTAAATTATATATAGATATGTTTTGCATTGCACAATGAAGGCTTCTTGCTTTTCTATTTTTAGAAAGTTAAAATTAAAAAAAATCGCTATATATGTTTGCTTCCAATAGCAGGGCAACATCTCGATTATCCAAATAGCATTGGAATTGTAGTTAGTTACTGTCTTGATTGTCCAAGCCACATTGGAACCATCAACTTGTCCTCTTGACCACAGTTTTTTGGGATTATTTAGCACTATACACATTGACAAGGTCTGCTCTCTACATAATATATACCAGAAGCTACCCCACTGCACCTCCACTGATCACCATGGCCACCACCCCAGAGGAATTCTTTGCTAAGGGTCTCATGGAGATGGAGCCTTCACCACCTTCCCCATCTGTCAACCTTCCCTTGATGCCTGATGGTGGTGGTCAAGGCCCACTCACTAATGATGATCTGGTGCTCTCCTACATCTCAGGCTTGCTCATGGAGGAAGACATTGATGACAAGCTGTTGGGCCAATACTCTGATCACCCTGCACTACTCCAGGCACAGCATTCCTTTGCTGAACTGCTCTCCTCCCCTTTCGTCAATGTAAACAGTGACAGTACTTGCAACAACAGCAACATGGAGGGGGGCTAATAATTCATTGCAGGGTTGCAGTGGTGATCAATTCATACTCAACTCGGCCTTCTGCAATGGTGTGGATGAGGTGGGGCAGTTCTCAAAGGAATTGGAAAAGGCTCATAGATTCTTGCCTGGAGACAATAGCTTTGGAAAGGGTGAGCAGGTGATTCAAATGTTCAAGGAAACTAACAATCCTAGAGGGCTCAAAAAGAGGTATAACCGAGATGAGCATATGGAAGAGGAGGAGCCAGGCAAGACCAGGAAATCTGTGATGATAAGGGAGGAGCTAGAAGAGATTGGCAACCATGAGATGTTTGATGAAATGATGCTGCTTGATTACGAACTATGTATCAGGGACAAGGAGAAGCTGCGCATCACCATGTCCAATGAGAAGAAAAATAAAACTAAGGGCAGGAGAAAGGCAGCAACAGATGTGGTGGACCTATGTGCATTGTTGTTCCATTGTGCGCAGGCTGTAGCAATGAATGATCACATGGTCGTGGATGAACTGCTCACGCAGATTAAGCAGCATGCTTCAGAAACAGGGGATGCCACACAGAGGCTAGCTCAATGTTTTGCCAAGGGGCTGGAAGCACGGCTAGCGGGCACTGGAATGCAGCTTTGGAAGTTGCTCATGGCAGAGCGCCCCATAGTCATGGATTTCCTCAAGGCCTACAGCTTGTTTATGGTAGCTTGCTGCTTTCACAAGATAGCTCTCAAATTTTCAATTATGACCATTGTAGATGCCATGGTGGGTAAGAGCAGGCTGCATGTTGTGGATTACGGTATGAATTATGGGTTCCAGTGGGCAGGCTTGATCCGCTGGCTTGCAAATAGGAATGGTGGCCCTCCAGAGGGTGAGGATAACGGCTATTAGTCACTCCCAGCCCAAGATCTGCCCAGCTGAGCAGATTGAGGAGCAAGGGCGCCGGCTCAGCAATTTTGCAAAAAAGTTTGGCGTGCCATTCAAGTTCCATGTCATTACAAAAAAGTGGGAGGAAGTTTTCATTGAGGACTTGAACAAAGACACCAATGAGGTGCTTATCGTGAGCGACCTTTTAAATTTCAGCTCCTTGATGGATGAGAGTGTGTTTTTTGATGGCTCAAACCCCAGAGACACTGTCCTCGATAATATCAGGAGAATGAGGCCATATATGTTCATCCAGAGCATTGTGAATCGTTCATCTGGTACTTCCTTCTTGTCAAGGTTCCGGGAGTTACTATTATATTATACGGCATTGTTTGACATGTCAGATGCAACTATGCCACAGAACAGTGAATTACGGTTGGGGCTGGAGCAAGGTTTGCTTAGGCGTTCTGCACTGAATCATATTGCATGCGAAGGTGCAGACCTTGTGAACCGCCCTGAGAAGTATATGCAATGGAAGGTGAGAAACCAGCGTGCAGGCCTGAGACAGCTGCTACTGAAACAAGGAATTATTAAGCTACTGAAGGATGAGGTCAAGAAGGAATACCACAAGGACTTTTTTCTCAGTGAGGATGGTCAGTGGCTTCTGCAAGGGTGGAAGGGGCGTGTCCTCTTTGCACACTCAACATGGGTAGCCGAAGATGCCATTTCTGATTGAAGCTTCAGTTTTTTTTTGCCACTGAATGGTACCATAGTCTTCAACTCTTCATCAGCTTTGTTGTAAACAAAACACTTTTCATCAGCTCTCTTTGTACTGTTTGTCGGGGTCACGTAAAGTGCAGCAGTTACTGAAAAGCTTTTAGTATTCTTAAAAGATAGATATGTGTATTGAGGACTTTAAGGAGAGAATTGTCAGCGACCCTCACCAAATATTTTTAACCTTTTTTTTTTGTATTGTATTTCCCCAGTGGCCACTTGGAATCATTTTAGTACGCAATGAAAGGAGCTCCGCCTTTCAATTAAGTAAGAGGGTTACAACATTTCTATGTACTTGATTCAATAACCAGAAGTATCTGCTGTAACTTAAATAGGATTTGCCCTACTTCAAATAAAGCATGTACACTATAAGCAACTAGTATTTGTTGTCATGTCATTCATGTAGTTCTGATTGGTTGCTGGAGGGGCAGGCTCTGGTCGAAAGACCTACTTAGGTGTGTCTCCAGTATTGTTGAGCACTCCTGCAGCACGCCTGCCGCTTTTTCTCGCGGAGCCGCTCTGTCGTGTGCTGGGCTGTGTGTACCTCAAGTTCCTCTTCGCTTTGGGCTGTTCAGCCAGCTAGATGTTGCTGCAGTCGATTGGTTCCTTGTAGCGGATGCTTTGCCGCTATCGCTCTTTCTTTGGTCACTCTACTTAGGCGGATACTTTTTGCCGCCGATGTCGCTCGAGCTCCCTCTCATGCACTTGCTGTGAGTGCGTGTTGAGCCTCTCGCCTGCGGATATCCGTCATTCTCCTTTTGGTGGATGCTTTGCCACCATGGCTTCACCTCCTTTGTTGGCAGCCTAGCGTTGATGTATATCTCCTTTGCAGGTATAATCGGATAGGGTAGTGGTGGACGGGTCCCCCCCCTTCCGCCGTGCTTTCTCTGTTATGTTTGTCGTTTTGTGTGTCGGTTTGGACGCCTGGCACCTCGCCATGGCATGCCGGTCTTTGTAGTCTAAACCTTCTTCTCAATGAAATACTGTAACTTCGTTTCTTGCCAGGTCCTGAAAGCTGCTTTCGCATCTGTTCCAAAGAAGGAAATTTGAGCACCGCAGGCCCAAAAATAGAGGGTATTATTGGCTAAATGTATTTTGGGTAATACCCATACATAACTTTTAGTAATTTATGATTGTTCAGGATTGTCAATATCTTCTTTATGTTTCAATCTCATCATGTGACCAGACCAGTGTGTGTTTCTGTTCTGTGTTTATGTGTTCACCTGCAGGCTATTGATTGCTCATAATTTGGTCCCTCTGTGAAGGAAAGAAATAAAGTAATAAGGATTGGTAGTACCCATGAAAAAGGTTGCAGTATAATAATTTTCAGGACTTCTACTCTTTTCCCTGGAATTGGAACAGACAGGGTCATGAGATTTGTCGAAAAATTGCTTTTCTCCATTGTAACTTTTGACGGGACAAGGGAGAATGGCTCCAATACCAAGACAAATGGGACGGTACTTCCTTATCTGCATCTTTTTCAAGACCTATTTTGCATCCTAATGTGCGGGCAACACACCAAGGCAAGCTTTGGTGATTCCATCGCCCAGTACTTGGAGCTTGTCTCATCTTCGAGTGGATTGGATGGGGTGGTGAAGGGGAAATCTGAGGTAGGCAACACAGATATGTTGCAGCTAACGAGCTAATGTTCTGTCTATAGGTAAGGTGCATACTTATGTTAGTCTAATTATGCTTTAGCATCGCACAAGTAGGTAGAATAAAATATCAGTATCTTTGTTTGTTATGCCTAGTTATCATCTCCGCTATCTAGGAAACATGGGATTATATAATAGTATCTTTGTTTGTTATGCATGATGCCTAGCCATCATCTCCATTATCCAGGAAACATGGGATTATAACTCATCGTTGTTCATTATTCAAGCAACATCAGAACTATCAAACACTTGGCACTCTTAACAAGGTAGTTATCCTTCAGCTTTGGAGCCACGGTACCACCATCAATCTCCATGGCCACCACCCCGGAGGAATTCTTTACGGAGGGTCTCATGAACTTGTCACCACCCTCCCCATCTGTGTTGCTTGACCTTCCCCAAATTCCCAATGATTCGGTCAGGATTCGCTCTGCCCTGATGAAATAGTCCTCTCTTATGCTTCACGCATGCTTATGGAGGATCACACTGAAGACAAACTCTTGTGCCAAGACGCTGATCATCCTGCTCTTCTCCAGATGCAGAAGTCTTTTGTCCAAATTCTTTCCTCCCCTTCCTTCAGCACAAACAGTGACAATACTGTCAACAGGAACAATGTTGATGGAGCCAGGAATTTGTTCCAGGATTGCAGTGCTGATCAATGCACACTCAGGTCATCCTTGTCCATTGGTGCGGTTGCAGCAGGTTCAGTCTTGAAGGGCATGGAAGAGGCTAGCAGGTTCTTGCCACACGATAATGGCTTCAGAAGCGACCAGCAAGTGAACCAAATAACCAGGGAAAGTGGCAATTGTAGGGTTTTCAAGAAGAGGTATAATAGGGATGAGCATGGGGAGGTCGGTAGGGCCCATAAAGTTTTTATGATGATGGAAGAGCTTGAAGAGATGTTTGACAAAATGATGCTTCGTGGATATGAGACATGCATAGAAGACATGAAGAAGCTGCGCATCACCAAGGCTGATGAGGTAAAGAACAAGAAGGGTTATAACAAGGCGAGGAGCAATGTGGTGGATCTATGCACATTGTTGATACGTTGTGCGCAGGCAGTGTCTGCTAGCAATGTCAGGACCGCGCATGAGCTGCTGAAGGAGATCAAGCAACATGCATCAGCAACAGGCAATGCCACACAACGGCTGGCTCAGTGTTTTGCCAAGGGGCTGGAGGCGCGGCTAATGGGCACAGGGAGCCAGCTTTGGCAGTTGCTGACATTGGAGCAACCATTGGCCATAGAGTACCTAAAGTCCTACAACATTTACATGGCAACCTGTTCCTTCAACAGGGTGGCACTCTTTTTCAACATTATGACCATTGAGCATGCCATGGTGGGGAAGAGCAAGCTTCACATTGTAGACTACGGTCCACATCACGGGTTCCAGTGGGCCGGCTTGCTCCGCTGGATGGCGAATAGGGAAGGTGGCTCACCACAGGTGAGGATAACTGCCATAAGACGCCTTCAGACTAGGTCTTGTCCATCTGAAGGGACTGATGATACAGGGCTCCGGTTGGAAAAGTGTGCCCGTGAGTTTGGCGTGCCATTCAAGTTCCAAGTCATCACTGCAAAATGGGAGACAATTTGCATCGATGACTTGAAAACAGAGGCTGATGAGGTGCTTGTTGTGATTGACCTCTTTAGTTTCAGTATTTTGAAGGAGGAGACTATCTACTTTCGTAGTCTGAGCCCCAGGGATACTGTCCTCAATAACATCCGGAAGATGCGGCCAGATGTCTTCATCCAGGGTGTTGTGAATTGTACATATGGCACCTCCTTCTTGACGCGGTTTCGTGAGGCTCTGTTCTATTACAGTGCACTGTTTGATATGCTTGATGCAACCATCCCGAGGGATTGTAAACTACGGCCAGTGCTAGAACAGAACATGTTGGGTCACTCTGTGCTGAATGTTGTCGCCTGCGAGGGTGCAGATGTGGTGAACCGCCCTGAGAAGTATAGACGTTGGCAGTTGAGAAATCAGCGGGCAGGCCTCAGGCAGATACCACTGAAACCAAACGTAGTTGAGGTACTCAAGGACAAAGTGATGAAGGACCATCACAAGGACTTCTTCATCAGTGAGGATGGCCAATGGTTGCTGCAAGGTTGGATGGGGCGCGTCCTTTTTGCCCACTCTACGTGGGTTGCAGAAGACAGCATTTCTAAATGAAGCTTCCGTACTCTCATACCGAACAGTACCTCCCTACATGTGGCTGCTGAAAAAAACTTATGATTTCATATCATAGAGGAGCACAGTGCGTCTTCCTCCGTTAGTCAGTACATCTTGTGCTGTAAATTACATATTACAAGTGTTCGTGTTTTCCTTGAACTCTGAGGAACATAAATTGTCAGCTCTTGGCTCTTACTAGTTTCTACTGGATGCTACTACTGCGATACTGTAACTGTCTGAGAAGCTGTGCTCATAAAGATAACTTGTTTCTTAAAGATGTGCATGTTTCATGCACTTGCATATTTTCTGTCTCTTGTTTAGATAAACGTTTGTTTCATAGAAGATCCTTTGTGCCTAAACCTTGCCGTTTGTCAATCGTATAATTGTGCTAAAAAGAGCTTAAACTTTGCTGGCCCAAGAAAATTCTACTGATGGGTCAATAGCTACGGATGTAGTATGTTTTTCCAAAAAATATATTTTCTTGTTCACGATTGTCCTGGCTTTGCAATTCCTTCTCCATAGTGTTGTGTGCTGTGTTGATATGTTCTCTGCATCAGGTTTATGTTGCTACTTTACAGGTGGGTGCAGGAAAGAAACAGAGGACTCTGAACATGTACAGCTACGCTACCTATTGGAAGAACAGAGCATTGGCAATTCCTAGAAGTGAACAATTCAAAGTATAACTACTGTATTTCCAAATGATCCTCGGATCTGTCGTGGAATAGTTTTATTTTTCTACTGGACAATTGTCACTGATGGCTTGGATGGAGCAGGGTCTTAACTGGAAGCAGAAGCAGGGGACTGTCATCATCTTTCTCAAAGACCCTTTTGTTGTCATGTGTGCAGCCGGCAGTCTCGAGGATTCCGTGAGCCAGCCAGCAAGAAGTGAGCTTATCCCCTCCTGGCATGGTAGCGGAGAACAAGTCCAAGATGGTACCTTCACTCCACTTGGCAGTTGTTGGCGGCACTATTTAGCATTGCCATCTCCTCGCCGACAAGACAACTATGGCGGCAACCCTGGAGGAGCTGGTGGGCCTCGTCGAGCCCTCGCCGCTGTCCCCATCGGTCTTCCTCAGCCTTCCCTCGCCAACGCCTCACCCTGACAATGGCGTTCCCTCCTCAGAACAGCATCAGAAGGACGTGGCCCTCGAGCACATCTCGCGTGCGCTCATGGAGGAGGAGAACATGGATGGCATGTTCCTGCGCAATGACGACCCCGCACTCCTCCACGCTCAGCAGTCCTTGGCTCAAATCGTTGCCTCTTCCACCAACAGTAATGGTGCAGGTGATGATCGCTACAAGGATGCCGACATGTGCGCCACCGCGACGGGAGGAGCAGAGTCCTGCAGCGTCATGGACCTGCTGAACATGGCGTTCGTCAAGGGCAGGGAGGAAGGCTGCAAATTCTTGCCCAAAGGCAAGCACAGACTGGCGACCAAGGATACTGCTACTGGTAGGAACGGCGGCGGCGGCCTGGAGGCGGAGGCGGACGCGGAGACGGCGGGCAGAGCAAGCAAGCTGATGGCGATGATGGCCAGGCCGGAAGAGGAGGCCCAGGTGCAGGAGCTGCTCGGCAGGATGATGCTCGACGACTGCGAGCTTCCCACGGCAGAGATGGAGCGGCTGCGCGCGGCCATGGAGGACGAGGCGGCCATGTGCAACAGCAGGGGAGGCGCGGCGTCGGCGGCAGCAGCAGGTGGACATGCGCACGCTGCTGGTGAGCTGCGCGCAGGCGGTGGACGAGCGACACAACGCGCGCGAGCTGCTGGAGCAGGCGAAGCAGCACGCGTCGCCGACGGGGACGCGACGCAGCGCCTGGCGCACTACTTCGTGGAGGCCCTGGAGGCGCGCCTCGCCGGCACGGGGAGCGCGCTGTACCGGTCGCTGGCGGCGCCGGACACGGCGAGCCTGCCGCACGGGCCCGAGTTCCTGAGGGCGTACCGGCTGCTCGTCGCCACGTGCTGCTTCATGAAGGTGGGCTTCGCCTTCGCCAACATGACCATCTGCCGCGCCACCGCCGGGAGCAGCCGGCTGCACGTCGTGGAGTACGGCCTCCACCTGGGCCTCCAGTGGCCAGACCTGCTGCGGCGGCTGGCGGCCAGGGTCGGCGGCCCGCCGGAGGTGACCGTCACCTGCGTGGAGCTCCCCTGCCGGGGTTCCGGCCGGCCAGGCACATCGAGGAGACGGGGCACCGGCTGAGCGACTGCGCCCGCGCGCTGGGCGTGCCGTTCAAGTTCCACGCGGTCGCGGCGGCGCGGTGGGAGGCCGTGCGCGTGGACCCCGCCCCCGGCGCGGTGGTGGTGGTGAACAGCCTGTTCAAGCTGGAGACGCTGGCCGACGACAGCCTGGTGGTGGACCGGGCGAGCCCCGGGACAGCCTGCTGGGCGTGATCCGGCGGCTGCGGCCCGCCGTGTTCACGCACGGCGTCGTCAACGGCCTGTCGGGCAACTCGTTCCTGACGCGCTTCCGGGAGGCGCTCTTCTACTTCTCGGCGGCGTTCGACATGCTGGACGCGACGATGCCCCGGAACAGCGAGCAGCGGAGGGTGCTGGAGCGGGACGTGCTGCGCGCCTGCGTCATCAACGTGGCGGCCTGCGAGGGCCGCGACCGGACGGACCGCTTCGACACCTACCGGCAGTGGCAGCAGAGGAGCCAGCGGGCCGGCCTCAGGCAGCTGCCGCTGGACCCGGCGGTGGTGGCCGCGCTCAGGGACATGGTCAAGAGGCAGCGCTACCACAGGGAGTTCGTCATCGATGACAACGACGGCTGGCTGCTGCAGGGCTGGAAGGGCCGCGTCCTCTACGCTCACTCCACATGGGTTGCATAGCATTTCTCAACAAATAAGTTGTCGTTGCTTGTTTGCCGAGACCTGAGCACCGTCGCCTGTCGCCCGCAACAAACATGCATGGACCCAGCTCCCCGACCCATGAGCCTCGTGGCGGGGGCGGACTCAGAGGAGCCAGGGCGGCCATTTGCTGCAACAAGTACGGAGGTGGAGTGCGGCCACCGCATTGAGCCTGGGAACGAGTATGGTGGCCGTGCTCCACCGGTGGCTCAACGCAAGGAGGCATCAAATCAAAACCTCAAATGAAAAGCTATCATTTGCCGTGTGATTTGTTCCATAATTGTAAATGAGAACTATGACAATCAAAATATGAGAACTACGACAGATTTTTGGGTAGCAAATGACCTCAAATGAAAAGTCGTAAACAACATTATTGTAAAATTCAATCAACTGTATAGTTTGGCCATTTCTTCATCCGATAAAGTGGTAGTATGCATTGCTCACAAATCAAAAAAAAAAAAAAAAAAAAAAAAAAAATCATTCAATGTGTATTTTTCCCGTGTGTGTATTTTCACGCACAGAAAAATCATTCAATTATTTTGTGAGTCTTCGTATTTTCTGTGGGTATATTTTAGAAGCATAGAAAAATTAGAAGTTTTTGTGCGTATTGGAAAAAACGCAAAGTTCTACACACATAGAAGAATGCGAGTTTCCAGTAATGCCAGCCCCTGTAAAGCCCACTTAAATAGTGTTGTGGGCATAGTTGTGGCCGGTTGTAAGGCTTCAGGGAGATTTTGGGTTAGGAATATGGATATGGTTATTCTATCTATCAAGGGCGAGAATGGGTCAAAAACTAGCCCTTGTTGTTGAATCGGCTAGGTTCACCAAGCACATCTCATGAGCTCCCCTCCCAAGCAGAAGTCGCCGCCAAAACGAACCTTGTCCCGTAGCAGCAGGCGCATTGCTGCTCAGTAGATGGACCTCATGAAGAGGATGGGGTTAGTTTTCCTAACAGACCAGGCCAGACAAATACAAGTTCACTAAACAAGAAGAGTTGCACTAATCTAGCTTGTCTAAGAACACGCAGTATCTAGTCGTCTGTCCAGGCCAGCTTGGACCAGGCAAACAAACAGACCCAAAGTAGCTCGAGATTCCAGCGCACAAGAAAAACCCAAAGTAGTTGGAGATACCAGTGCACAAGAATGCACAAAGCCAAATATCTATGCAGCAACCAACAGATCTGAAGCCGATTAACAGAAACCTGCAATTCCAGCCTATCAAACATCTATACCTGCAACTAGAGCACCAGATAGACAGAAATGGGGTTTCTTTTGGTGGTCCCTATTTACAAATATTATCAAAATAAGAAAACTAGTCACATACATATATATCAGAACGAAAGATCAGGTCCTACCCTGAACTCCTAAGGAGAATAGTGTCTTTAATATAAGAAAATAGTGAGCCCAGGAGTTCTTCTGAACAATGCATCATTTTTCTTTCACATTTTCAAAGAAAATTACATATATAATCCACACATCAAGCTGACATACATACATACATAGAAATATATTTTGCAGGTAATGGTCTGAACAAAAATCATGCATGTTGCTTTCAAACTCTGCTCGTTCTCTGCATTTCTGATATTTGATACTTTATTACTTGATACCAGCCCCTGTAAGCTCACTTAAATATGTTGCGCGTCGCACAAATTATCTTTGTCATCTAATTTATCATATTTCAATAGGTAACAGAAATGATTTCTCTTTTTTTTGGCAGAGGAAATAATAAAGCATTGTGGTAGGTACACAAAGAAGCAGGCACAAAGCCAAACAAAACAAACGCTGCCATGCAGTAACCAACGGAACTGGAGCCAATTAACAGAAACCTGAAACATCTAGAACACTCCAGCCTATCAGACAACTAAGCCTGCAATTAGAGCGCACCAGACAGGAAGACAGAGACACAAATGAGGTTTCTTATTTACAAATTTTATATTTGTGTGCTGTGTGGAGTGTAGCTGTAGTTTTTCAACAATAATATATCCGAGGAGCATTGGAAACATTGCCGGCCATTGTCTTGATTATCCAAGCAAGCGTTGGCGTTATTGGTAGACAACTAGACATCATCTTCGTTGGCATGGTCGATTTGTCATCTTATACGAGACAACCTGACTCGTATGGCGCTAAGCTTGGGCACACATCATGCTCGCGTTGGCATGGTCTGTCATATTCGGTTCGTTACGGTATATTAACCCAGACCTACTGCCCCACACCGTGCCAAGCATTCTTCGTGAAGAATTCCATGGAGCACTCGCCACTGTCCCAATCCCTTGACGTTTTTTCCCCAAAGCAAGAAGGTGGACGAAGTGAGGGCTGCCATCATGTCCCTAGTGATATGATGCTCCCTTACATCTCGCGCATGCTCATGGAGGACGAGGACGACACCGAAGATAAGCCCTCCGATCACCCTGCGCTTCTCCAGGTGGAGCAGCCCTTTGCTCAAATCCTCTCCTCCCCTTCCCTTGGTGCCATCCATGGCGACACAAATGGTGATCTGTTGCAAGATGGTGGTTGTGACAAAAGGACAACCAACTCATCCTAGCCAAGTGTGTATATGCAGTGAGGGAATTCTTTGAGGGAATGGATGAGGCAAACATGCTGTTGCCCGGAGATAATGGCTTGATAAGTGATGAGCTGCAGGCCGTGAATAATCAAATGTTCAGTGAAAGTAGCCATCATAGTGGGTCAAAGAAGAGGAATAATAGAGATGATAATTTAGAAGACGAGGTAACAACAAGGTGCAGAAAAGCCATGATGATGATCAAGGAGCCCGAGGATATTTGTGCCCATGAGATGTTAGATGAGATGATGTCAAGTGGCCATGAGACATACATTAGAGACTTGGAGAACCTACGCATTGACATGGCTAATGAGGCGGCGCAGAAGAACAGCAGCAGCGGCGGCACCAAGGGCGGTAAGAAGGTGGTGAGTAATAATGTGGTAGACGTAAGCTCCATGTTGATCTTTTGTGCACAGGCAGTGGCGGCAAATGATCACACGAGAGCACGCGATCTACTGAAGCAGATCAAGCAACATGCATCAGAAACTGGGGATCCCACACAACGGCTAGCTCAGTGCTTTGCTAGGGGGTTGGAAGCACGGCTATTGGGAATGGGGAGCCAGCTTTGGCAATTTACATTGGCAGAGCCCATCTCAATTTCGGAATTTCTCAAGGCGCAGAACCTCTACATGGCAGCCTGCAGCTTCAGCAAGGTGGTGGTCTGTTATTCCACAATGACCATCATGCAGGCCATGGTGGGTAAGACAAGACTGCATATTGTGGACTATGGTATGCGTTACGGGTACCATTGGGCACACTTGCTTCGCTTGCTAGGGAGTAGTAGGGAAGTTGACCCACCAAAGGTGAGGATCACCGCCATAGTCCGCACACATCTCCGGCCATGTCCAGCTGAGTTGATTGAGGACACAGGGTGCCGGCTCATCAAATGTGCCAATGAGTTTGGCGTGCCATTCAGTTTCCATGTCATAAGGAAAAGGTGGGAGGAAGTTTGCAATGAGGACTTGGACAAACATCCGGATGAGGTGCTCGTAGTGAATGACCAATTCAATTTCGGCGGCTTGATGGACGAGAGCATATTCTTTGATAATCCAAGCCCCAGGGATACCGTTCTCCACAACATTAAGAAGATGAGGCCACATGTCTTCATCCAGGGCATTCTGAATAATTCCTATGGTTGCTCCTATTTGTCGCGGTTTAAGGAGGCATTGTTCTACTACACAGCAATGTTTGACATGTTTGATGCAACCATGCCACGGGAGAGTAAGTCACGAATAGCGCTTGAGCAGGGCCTGTTTGGAAGTGCTGCCCTAAATGTCATCGCTTGCGAGGGCATCGACCTAACGGAACGCCCTGAGAAGTATAGACAGTGGCAAGCCAGAAACCAACGGGCAGGGCTGAGGCAGCTGCCATTGGAAACAGATATTGTTAATATGCTGAAGGAAGAGGTCAGGATGAGCCATCACAAGGACATTTTGATCTGTGAAGACGGTCAGTGGCTATTGCAAGGGTGGATGGGGCGCATCCTCTTTGCCCTGTCCACATGGGTAGCAGATGAGTCCTCTTCTGAATGAAATCTTTTGTTTTCTTCTCTGCCAGAATTATGTGCCATTATACCGTGTGGATCATATATATATGTTCTGGTGATCTTATGTTTCCCAAATGTCACAATAGCCACCATTGGTATCTTGGGCCATGGTTTCGATCAATTTGTCCAATATGTATGCATTGCTTAGTGATGCAGCGTTTCCTATTGAAGTCATTACATGTGTTACTAGTGCCTAGTTGATCATGTACATATTCGTATATATACTCAGCTTTGAATGAACCTTTTGTTTTTCTACGCTATCGATTGGTAGAGAGTTATATGTCGCTAAACTATGGACCATATAGCTGCCGATGATATTGTGTTTTCCAAATGTCACAATGGTTGGTATCATTAACCACGGTATCAATTAGTTTGCTCAATATGTACCTCACGAGGGAGATGCATTTGTTATTTAGTGATTAAGAGTATCCTATTTAACTCATCAATATTGTTAGAGTATAGATGGTAGGTTAGGATAGAATCCCGGACTACCATATGTATCCACGGAGGTGCCTTTCCCTCCAAGACTCTGTACTCTCATATATACCCCCTAGGGGCTCATTGCAATACATCGGCCACATTATACGCATCGTATTCATCTTACATGGTATCGGACGCCTAGGTTACGCGATCCTGACCTAGCCACGCCGCTGCTTCCGCTGCAACCCGCGACGCCCCGGGGAGATCGAGATCGATATCCGCCGGGGGCAGCGCCCTAGGATGCGCCCGCGGATCCCTCGATCCGTGCTTGCCGCCGTCGTCACCGGCAAGCGAAGGCCGTACCTCTTCCGTCGCCGCGGCTGCGCCTTCGGCCGCCACTTTGCCTCAGCGCCATTGTCCCGGCACCACATCGAGCTTCCCCACCCCTTCCGCGCTTCGGCCGACCCCCTCCCAACGTCGCCTCCGCTGCACGGACTGCGTGGATGCGCGTGCGTCTTGTGCGCCCGGGGAGGAGCCCCTCGAGCCGCCGCGCATCCTATGCTTCTGCTGGGCGTCTTGTGCGCTGGAGGGAGGAGCCCGGCCCCGTGTCGTTGGGGCGGGCAGGGCCAAGCACCGTCGCCCGACATCGCCCGCCGGACTATAGCGTTGTGGAGTCCGCCCCGCCGCCCTCCCTCGCCGGCTCTCCCGCGCACCAGGTTGGTCACCCCCTGGTCCCAGGCTATACATTTGCTGCCCCGAGCACGCAGATGCGGCTCACGATGGGGGCGCGATTTGGCCGCCACGACACCGAGGAACCGCCACGGCTCGGGTCTCCCTTCATCCTCTGTTTCTTACGCCCGTGTTGACCACACGGGAAAGATAAGGAGGGGAGGGGAATTCGCCATATGTATCCACGGAGGTGCCTTGCCCTCCAAGACTTTGTACTCTCATATATACCGCCCTAGGGGCTCATTGCAATACATCGGCCACATTATACGCATCCTAATCATCTTACACATATATCCTATCAGTGCCTAGTTGATCATGTACATATTAGTATAATACTCAGCTTCGATCGTTAACTCTAGAAAAGATAGAAAATGATCAAAAGCATATGGCTACCTTCATCTAGTCGAGTGGTGCGGTGTGTGTCAGCGCTAAACATTGCCACACACCAAAACACTAGAATGTGGGAAATGGAAAGGATGAACTCGTGGATCTACCCACAAAAACCAGACCACCCGATTCCAAAGGACAATGAACATGATTCATCAGCCATTAAGGCCTATATTTATTATTTCAGCCAAAAGGACATATGTCTCTTGCCACACACTAGGGTGATAACCTTTTTGAGGTGTAGGCATATTTTCACCTATGATGTCTCCACTCTCCCACCATATAGGAATATTTCAAGATATTACCTTCACAACCTTGTATGTGCCTTCCAAACTTGGAGAATACTAGGTGAACTTGTTGTCTTCTAATCTAATAAGAGGCAAAATAGTCTTCCGAACTATATCTTCTATACTTCGATCAATTTTAGTCTGACCTTCTTGTTGTATGCTCCGGCAACCATCCCTGTTTTGTCCTTCTTAGACTTTGATCGCTTGGCGGTGACATCATGAACATTATCCATCAATAAATTATGAATAATCAATAGTGGAAAATCACTTTTCTTTGCTAATCTAGAAAGTAGAAGCATCTTGATTTACCTCAGCAAGTAAAACGAACTCTAGTTCATAAATTAATAAACAAGTTCAAAAGGAATCACTTTTGTAGTAACATATGTAGATATACGATGAGCCCATAAATGTTTAGATAAAATAAACTCCATGCCACCTTCAAGGAATATCTTCTATTTTCTTCATAATGAACTTATACTCAATAGTTTATTACTATTAATTGAGAAAATTAGTCTTATAAGATTCGATGAAGTCATGCACCTCTTTAGAAACAAAAGATGCACCTCTCTCTATCTATGGTTAAAGTTTGAGGAATGGCGGTCTCGATGTGCCATATTATTGAGGAAAACCACCTCAATCCATTTGTGAAGTAACAATAGCAACCAGCATAATATGGCATCCCTTCAATGGTGGAATACGTATTTGTCCCACAAAATCCCAGACCGAACCCATGAATGTCCATGGTTTGGCAGCAGACATCATATCATCTGAATATTATTACCAAATTTCTAATAATTTTACAACCTTTGTAGTAATGAATGTCAATCATACTTTGCCAATAGATGCCACTTCATCCCAGGAGCCATTCATGCAATCGGATGATCAAAACCAAGACTTTAAGTAACAAGTTTTCAATCTTGATCATAACATATTTGAAAGTTAAACACTGAATTTCGTGATCTACTCTCATGTTAGTGTGACACCCTAATAGAAATTTTTTTAAAAAAAACTATTTTTAGTTGGGTCAGTGGGCTTTGAGTGGGAGATCATAGGCATAGTTAGATCTCGTTTAGGGGAAGCATAGGCAGGACCTCGCCGCAGGGTATTTTTTTGCATAATCATGGCTCAATTTGATGGCTTTCAGGAGAATAACCTGTCAAATCCCAAAAGGCATATCAGTTTTCTTATATCTTACATTTAATTTGTCCATCGAATTCTCGACAAATGCACATGGGTGAGAAGCTCATGACCAACACAATGGAGATAATAAAATTCCAAAAGGATCATAAATTATTCCCCTTCTCTCTCTGCTTCCTGTTGATCCAGTCATGTGCCAGCTAGCTCTCTGGTCCAGTGTTGGATTCACCGATCGAGGGCGCCTGGATGTCATGCCAACATACCTACCTCTAATAACACGTCAGCTCACCACATCGATGTTGCCGCTTCCAGTGTATTTACCAGTTCAGTTCGAGTGTCGTCTAGCACTGCACAAGAGTACGTACTAGTAAGCCACCTACACCAAGCTGAGGGAGCTGCAGGTGATGCGCCATGGAAGCCAGGGCACCCTCCCCCTCTGTCTTTCTTGACCTGCCACAGACGACCTGCGGCACGCTCATGGAGAAGAGCGAATCATCAGCTCATCAGGACAATGACCTTGTGCTCCCCGACATCTCGCGCATGCTCATGGAGGAGGGCGACATCGTCGACAAATTATTCTACTACGACATCGACGACCCTGTGCTCCTCGAGGCCGCCCAGCAGCCCTTCGTGGAGATCATCTACAATAATGCCGTCATCCGTCACGCCCCTGCAATACCTCCGTCGATCTCCCTGGCCAACCGCTGCCAGACACCTCGGCGGTGGCACCCTACATTGGCAACGAGAGCATGGCAGAGACCAACAGCTTGCTGCCAGCCGAGAGCAGCTGCATGGACGCGGTGAGCATGGCATTCTTCAGAGGCATGGAGGAGGCGAGCAAATTCTTGCCATCAATCGCCATCCCTACAGACAGTGATAGCCAGGTGGTCGTCCATGGCAGCAGCCGGAAGAAGAGGCACGAGTCAGAGGCAGAGACCGGTGGCTACATGGGCCACAGCAGGAGCAGCAAGCAGATGGCGGCGCCGCTGCTGACTGAATCGGAGGAGGAAGCCACCGCTCGCGAGATGCTGGACCAGTTGATGCTAGAAGGCTACGACCCAAGCCATGTTGCCATGGCGCAGCGGTGGTCAGGGAGCGGCGCAGCGGCAGCGGTTCCGGCACAAAGCATGCAGTGGACACGCATACCTTGCTCATCCGCTGCGCCCGAGGCCGTGTCCGCCAACGACTGGCGCGCGCTGCGGCTGGGCTGATAGAGCGGATCAAGCATCAGTCATCGCCAACAGGGGCGGCACGCAGCGGCTGGCGCACTGCTGCCAAGGGCCTGGAGGCGCGGCTAGCCGGCACGGGGAGCCAGATCTACCTGTCGCTTGTGGACAAACGTGCCTCCATGGTCTGCGTCCTCAAGGCCTACCAGCTTTCCATGGCCTCTTGCTGCTTCCTCCCTGTGCAACTCTTCTTCTCCAACAAGACCATCTACAAGGCTGTCGCTGGGAGGAAGAAGCTGCACATCATCGATTATGGCCTAGGCCACGGGGTCCAATGGTCGGACTTGCTCCGGTGGCTCTCGCGCAGGGAGGGTGGGCCGCCCAGAGGTGAGGCTCACCGGCATCGACAAGCCACAGACTGGGTTCCGTCCAGCTTGGCGTCGAGCCGGGAGACAGGGCCCGACTCAGTGCCTGCGCACGCCAATTTGGCGTTCCATTCAAGTTCCATGGCATCGCCAACAAGTCAGAGGCTATCCATGTCGAGGACCTGGACATTGACCCCGATGAGGTGCTCGTCGTCAACTCCATGTTCCACCTGGAGGCGTTGATGGGCGAGAGCATCGTGGTCGAAGGCGAACCCCAGGGGCGTGGTGCTCGGCACCATAAGCAAGATGAGGCCGTCCGTGTTCATCCACGCCATAGCCAGCGGGTCGCACAGCAGTGCATTCTTCATGGCACGGTTCGCGATGCGCTGCAGCGCTTTACAGCACTCTTCGACATGATGGACACCATTGCCCCAAGGGGACGATGACAAGAGGCTGCTCGTGGAGCAGGACATGTATACGCGGTGCGTCCACGAGCATCATCGCGTGCGAGGGCATGGAAAGGGTGGAGCGCCCACAGAACTACAGGCAGTGGCAGGGGCGTAACCGGCGAGCAGGGCTCAGGCAGCTGCCATTGGACTCTGAGGTAGTTGAGGCGCTCAAGGACAGGGGTGAAGAAGGAATACCACAAGTGTTTTGTGATCAACGAGGATCAACGGTGGCTTCTCCAGGGATGGAAAGGACGTGTCCTCTTCGCCATCTCCACCTGGACGGCAGATTGATCCATGATAGCAGGCCTAACTTGGCACAGGCACCAAGTTTTATATTTAGAGCAATGACGACAGGGATCGTGCACCCTTTAATATGAACTATGCTGGATGGTAGTACTGGATGCTAGTACTAGCATCTTAGCTGGACGCTAAGATGCTAAAACTGGATGCTATATGTTACACGAGTGCGGGTGCGGGTATCGGATACAATACGCATCGGATACGCGGATACACACTTTCTCAAAAAGAAAACCCACTAAAATGGTGTATCCTAGTATCTATATCCGTGTATCCGACGAGTATCGGATACGGATACGTCACCCCCCTTGGAGTATCCGTGTAACATACATGCTAGTACTAAACTTCAATATGAACTATGCTGGACGCTAACCAAAAGAAGAAGAAATAAAAGGTTTCCACATGCATATACAAGTGTCTATGTTATCTTAGATTTTCACATTCATGGGAATCCATAAAATCCTTCCATTTTATTTTTAGCATCTTAGCTGGCATAGCCTTAACAATAAGGTCAGATATTCACATTCATGGGAATCTATAATTTTTCCATTTTATTTATAGCATCTTAGCATGGCATAGCCTTAATGACAAGGTCAAAGTTCCTTGGGGTCGATATTTAGGCACCCAACGACAAGGACAAACGGGGGCAAGCAACAAAATTGGACGGAGAAATCAAACGACCAAGTATTCAATTATATCAATATATGATTTGTAAAGCACTGAAAGGGACACAAATCACAGATAACCCTGACAGGGCAAAGCCAGCAAAGAAGCATCATAGATATGTGTGCCTGGTGTTGGAACCACCGAACACCTGACGTAATAATGCCAAACATGAGTGTGTCAGCTCTTCCCCTTACATGCATTATATTGTCCCTGACAGAAGAACGAGGAAGATACATCTATCAGGAGCAGTAGCCAAAAACACTTACCATAACCGCTAATGGGGATTCCCCCGGAGCTCCAGCCATTGGAGAACCAGCCCAGGCTGAACTTTGCAGAGCCAGCGCCACCCTCCCCCTCCACGTACCTTGACCTGCCCACGACACCCTGCGTCGACAATGCCAAGGATGATCTCTCCTACATCTCGCACATGCTCATGGAGGACAAATTTGTTGACAACTTGTACCACCAACACCCCAACAACCCCATGCTCCTCGCTGCCGAGCAGCCCTTTGCCCAGATCCTCTCCACCAATGCCACCTCTGATGCCCACACCAGATGGCCGTGCAACTCTGTCCAACCCTCGCAATTGCAGTCGTTGGTGACGACACCCGAGTACTACTCCTACTGTGACATGATAGTGCTGCCCGCCAACAATGTAGACAGCACGCATGCCCATCTGGATGCATCCTCCTCGTTGATGAATCGCAGAATGCACGAGGTGACAGTGGAACCCAATAGATTGTTGCCAGCCGAGAGGATGAGCACCAGCAGCAGCAGCATGGACATGATCAGCATGGCGTTCTTCAAAGGCATGGAGGAGGCTAACAAGCTCTTACCCTCCAAAAACGACAGCAAGATATTGGATCCTGATAGGGGCGGAAGAAGAGGCTTCAAGGCAAAGATGACATGGACGTTGGCATGTGCAGGAGCAGCAAGCAGAAGGCGGTGCAGTCGCAAACTGACTCAGAGGAGGAAGCCGCAGCAAGTGAGATGCTGGACCGGTTGATGCTTAATGACGAACCCACCTATGCCAGCTTGCAGCAGGAGCTACTTAGTTCCATGGAGCTGGAGAAACCACAAGGAAGGCGTGGTGCTGGTGTGAGCCACACGGTGGACCTGCACGCCTTGCTCATCCGGTGCGCAGAAGCCGTGGCCACCAACGACCATCAAGGTGCAGTTGACCTGTTGCAGCGGATCAGGCATCATTCATCACCAACAGGGGATGGGGCGCTGGCTAGCCCACTGCTTGACCCAGGTGCTGGAGGCACGGTTGATGGGCATAGGGAATCAAATGTACAAGTCGCTTCTAGTAAAGTGCGGAGCCACTACCAGCACCCTCATGGTCTACCAGATGTACATGGCCGCATGCTCCGTTTTCCCGGTGACCTACCTCTTGTCAAATAAGGTTGCCTACAACGCCATCATAGGGAGGAAGAAGCTGCACATTGTCTACTATGGTTTAGGCCATGGCTTCCAATTGCCAGACTTACTCCGTATGCTCTCAAGCAGAGAAGGTGGCCCCCCAGAGGTAAGGCTCACCGGCATTGACAATCCGCTACCTGGGTTCCATCCGGGCAAGATCATTGATGAGACAGGGCGCCGACTCAGTGACTGTGCTCGTCAGTTTAGGGTCCCATTCAAGTTCCGTGCTATTGCAGCAAACTCAGATGCTGTCCGTGCTGAGGATCTGGACATTGATCCCGAAGAGGTGCTCGTTGTCATCTCCCATTTCCATTTCAGGACCTTGATGGATGAGAGTGTCATTGTCGACAGGCCAAACCCCAGAGACACGGTTCTCAAAAACATCACCAAGATGAGGCCAAAAGTGTTCATCCATGACATCGTCAATGGATCATACAGCGGGCCTTTCTTTGTGTCAAGGTTCCGTGAGGCGCTCAACCATTTTGCTGCATTTTTCGATGCACTCGACACCACTATGCCACAGGAAAACCAGAATAGGCTGCTGGCTGAGCAGTGGTTAGCAGCATTTGCCATGAACATCATTGCATGTGAGGGTGTGGACCGGGTGTCACGGCCTCAGAACTACAAGCAGTGGCAGGTGAGGAGCGAGCGAGCAGGATTGAGGCAGCTTCCATTGGATCCGGACATTGTTCAGATGTGCAAAGACATGGTGAAGAATGAATACCGCAAATACATAGTGATCAATGAGGATCATGAGTGGCTCCTCGTGGGATGGAAAGGGCGAGTGCTTTCTGCGTTCTCCACATGGATGGCAGCTGATGATAGATCTGGCTTGGGTGAATGATCAGCAAGCTCACTAGTTTACAAATTTATTGCTGGGAAGCAAATGCAGAGCATGACAAGAGGCAGAAAAACAATGTTGCTGCTTGTATTCATGTGTCATGGTGAAATCTCTTTCGGTTTTGAGCCCTCAAAAACCTTTTTTGGTTTTTCATGATCAGATCTTAGGCATATGGATGCAAAGGAACTATAGGAATTTTCAGCTGAATATGATAATAAACTGTACCCATTATCCATGTTTTAAAGGCGGCTACGTGTCCAGTCGAGTGCCGGGTACACCTAGCCGACAAGGCGCCACTGTTTTCCAAGGCGAGCTGTGTACAGCTGGATGCCTAGGCGACACCTTTAAGACACTGCCCATTAAAGCATAATGATCATGTTAATGCCATGCATCAAGTTTTCTTTTTCTGAGCAGTTTTGTTCCAGATCATAGATAGTATCATCTTTTAACTAAACTGAACTGATCTGTACACTCCTTGTGTTAAACCAACAGGATTCCTCGAATATGAATCCTCAACTATACTGATAGACTCGTCATCAAGTAAATTAGCAGTTTATAGAAGATGCTCTGTTTTGGGGCATGTTTATATAGAAGAAAATCAACTACCATTTACCTTAACTATGTCGTGCATAGAAATCTCAGAAATCCAATCATTTCCATTGACACTATAGTCGACAGGGAAGGCTTTCCCTTGAAACTACCACAGACAGTTGTGCCTTGTTTCTGACAGCGGCCAAAACCTGAAAAGAAAAGAAAAGAAAGGAAATGGGGAATGGATAAACAAAACATCAACATGGACACCAAACAATCAATATGAAAAGCAAAAAGGTTTGATCAGTGATAGATCCACTGGGATATATGAATGGATGTGCCAAAGCATCCAAATCTACACCACACATATGATAAAAAATATTGAACAGAGACAATAGATATGACAACCCAAGAAGAAACAAAGAAATAAGCACTATATACAAGGATATGCTTCCATGCTTGCCTGCAGTTCATATGAGCTGACCTAAGGAAGATATTTAAATGGACGACACGTGTAATGCATTGCACATGCCCATGAGGTAAAGAAAGATTAACCTTGTACAGACTTCCACTGTAAGAATACAGTCACCCTTGAACTACTTAACTACAACTGTTCCTACAATGAATTAAATTTTTAACGAAGCAGTAGTTTTAATTTTTCAAATGATCCTCATGTTCAATAACAAATATATCAATGCTCATCCTTTAGCTGTTCCCATAAGAAGGGTTTTTGGTAGTCTATGCATCTTTCAAATGGAAGTGTTACAAGCTATAACCACGCATCTATCTGTTTCACGTACAAAGTTTATTAGTGTTTAGAAGCAGCAAAAGACAGTTGGGTCCTCAGTTTCTTTGAAAAACAGTTGGATCCTCAGATTAGAATGCATAAAGCGAAAAAGGTGAAATTCTGCATGTTGAGTGTACGATCATCTTGGCGGAATTGCACGACAACTAGATAAGGATATTATACATAAAGTAACCATACACAAAAAAAAAGGATATATGCTCCTTCAGAGTTGCATAGATTATTTTAGAATTTTATTCTTATATTTCTGGTTTTACTTTCAGTGAATTACATAAAATCTACTACGAGTCTGCATCTGAAGAATTACACTGCCTATACTTGCAATTACCAGGCATTACTATTGGCCGAGGTACATCTTCCTCAACAAACCGTCTTGGAGGATCATACCCATATCCGCCTGCATGTACACCAAATAGACCTAAGACCCACAAATGTGATATCATGAAGGTCTATACAGATCTGAAAATGTCAAAGAACAGAAATAACTAAGCACACAGAAAAACTGCATACCAAGAGGATTACAACAGCAAAGGCGCCAAGCAGTCAAGATTGTACCCTTTACAACACCATATCGTTTATGCGCCTGCATAGAATACTCACTGCAAGTTGGTACATATCAACATCTTGAAGGCAGTAAAGGTGATATTTCTCCTGTTCACACAAAGCAGGGCTGATGAGCAATCTATGTAGAAATGAGATTGTTCTTAAAAGCAAGGTTCACAACTATTCTGATGTTAATAGCTCATTCTCAAATGCCAGGAATGAAGAAGAAAACAAACTCAGACTGCAAACTCCAAATGAACTTACGTTTGTAAAATTTTAACATTGATAGCGCCACATTTACTCCCCAATCCTTGATTTCCTCTGCCGAGAATCACAATATGCACGAGTGTAGTCAGATAGACCTGTTTGGCGTCATACACGAAAAACACAACTAAATTTCTAGAAACAATGTTCAATCCACTATCTTCTAATATTTTGTTACGTTTAACAGTCTGTGCTTCCAATATAAACTCATGTTTTAGAAGAGCATACATGTGCAGGGAATTTGGACTGCAGTGTTCGAAGGTATCGGTTTATGTCAGATAAGGTCCTACAGTAGGCTTTATTTTTCTTTTTCTCTGTCTGTTTTGTGGAGCGGATCCTGTGGTAGCCCTTGCACATTTTGTGTTGCTTGTATTGGTTGACTGGATCTATAAATGGAGCTAGGATCCCATCAATACACCACACCAAAATAGGGCACTAAAAATCCATTAAACACAATTTCAAACATGGAAACTACAAGCAGTGCACGAACTACAGTGTTGGTCTGGAATGGAAAAAAACAGGGCATATGGTAAAACCAGAGAGAATTGACTAATTTAATTTAATCTCTAAAATAGAAGTCTATATTAACCAACCATACGGAAATACCAAGTACCCGCCTACTTAAAGAAACCATGAGAGAAGCATTTCTGAGATTTCCAAATCTGGTGCCACCATTCTAACCTTCGTCGTCAGCAGCACACAGGACTCGCCCCGCCGGAATCTTTCTCCTCCTCTGAAACGAGAATCAAATGAATCTATGTTTGGATCAAAAACAAAGAAGAAAGCATGAGATTTAGTAGTTTCGCGAGGATACAGTGACACGGAGAGCTGCGAATGTTACTGCCGAAGCCTGCCGGAGGATGGGAGTAGCGCGTAGCCGCGGAGGGCGGCATCTCCGCGAAAGACGCCACGCCTGGCGGACGACGGACTTGGGGCGGCGGGCGGCAAGAGGAGCAGGCGGCGGTCGGTGCAGGATATGGCAGGGGGTATAAGCGTCATTTACTGTCAAGTTGTGTTTATGGAAAACAAACAGAAAAAGATTTCGCTTATGTAAAAGAAAAACAATAACGGAGTGTTGCTTTGAGTTGGTTTTTAAAAGTTGTTGGTTGTTTGGATACAATAAACTTTGACCTTGTTTAGAGCATCTCCAATAGTGTTGCATATGGGTTTGGCATTTACATTTTTTATCAAAAGTCTAGAAAACAATGCTCCCTTTTTGCATTTTAGTGAGTTTGGCAAAATCAATTCCTCCTTTGGCATTTTTGCCAAATTTGGGAGCTTTGGCATTTCTTGTGTGCATCTCTTGCATGCCCGACGCATGGCGACTTACGAACAAGATCCGACGAGGAACCAACAATCGCTCCCTCCTGGCCCCACTTTTTCCATATGCCAAACCAAAAATAGCAAAGCTGTTGGAGGAAGTTTTTTTTTTGCTTGACATTTGGAATGGGGAGTTGGCAAACAAGTAAAATGCCAAATCAAAAATACCAAAACTGTTGGAGATGTCCATTTTAAAAAAACTCACCATGAGGGTCTTTTAGAAACTTTTAGCTAAAAGTGATAAGAAAAAAGTCCATCTTTTTTTTATTTGCTAGGGACTTTTTTTAATCCAATAATGCAAAAGTCCTAGAACCAAACAATCTTTTGTCGTTTCTTGCGAACCATAGTTTGTTAAAATTGTAGTCTTTTAGAAATTTATAAAAAAGTAGACTCACGACCACTTTTTTCTAAACCATGGGTCTTGTGTCTCTTCGACTTTTGTAACATCATAGGGTGTGTTTGGTTAGAGGTGTCCTATCTGAGGCCGGCTAGCAAAACGTGGCCAGGCTAGGCCAAGCCAGGCTCTAACAAACCTAGATAGATGTGTTTGGTTACATGCATTACCTAAGCCTGGCTAGTATCAAGTTGTGTTTGGTTCATTGGGTTGGCTTGGATAGAGTCACCTTCATTTCGTACGGGTAACTTCACCGCCATTGAGATAATTCGTCGAGCGGGTTGCGGCGTCCCTTTCAACAAAGGATGACGGACATGGCGTCGCCGGCCGCGGGCGCACAGCGAGAGCTGTGGGGCGAGCATGCCCACAAGCACAAGCTGCACCACGACGAGCATGCAGAACCAGCCGTGGAAGGAGGGCGGAGCAAAACGTGGCCACCGTGGAAGCTGCACACACCAACGTGGCAGCCCATGCGCTTGTGAGCATGTTCTTAGGGCGTCTCAATGGTTACCAAATCGCTAGCTAGAAACAATTCTATTGGCTATCAATGTCACTTTACAAATCGCTAGCTAGATGAGACATCTAAATAAGAAAAAATAAACACTATAGTTGAGAGTTATGTGAGAGAGATGTTTCTAGGAGAGCGGGCTAGATTAGATATTTATTAGTCGCTAGCTATTTGAGAGTCGCTAGCTATTTGGTCTCTCTCCTCGATAGCCAATCAACATGTTACTTTTATATTATTTTTATACCTCATCTAGCTAGCTATTTGTAAAGTGTCATTGATAGCCAATAGAATTCCTCCTAGCTAGCTATTTGGTCACCATTGAGACGCCCTTATATTCGTGCTCGCCGGCGATGTAAACGTGGCTGTCGATGCCGGGTACCCGAGGACGTCCAGCAACCGGAGCGCGTTGTCCGTGTCGGCATGCTCTTCCAATTTGTCTCCTCAACATCATGGCCCTTGGCGCTTCACATCCTCATCACGGCCCTTGGTGCTTCACATCCTCGGCCACGCACGCGTTGACGGCGTACGGCAGCATGACGACGTCTCGTCTTCCGTCGCAGCCGTGCTCGACCATCGCGGCCTCCCGGGCGGGGACACCGCGCTGCATCTCGTCGTCCCAGCCGTTGGGAAGGCCAAATCGGGCTTCCTACCCTGGCCAGGCTATCTCCCTTTTTTGGCCCAGTCTAGCCAAGCTAGGAAGGTTTGCCACCAACCAAACACCCAAAAATCTGCCCCACCTTTACGGCTAGCAAAAGTGCTGCAACCAAACACACCCATAGTTTCTTATGTCCACCCAAACAGACCCTTAATAGTTAATCTTAAGTTTTTTTATTTGAGACTAGTACATAACTCATTTTACTTTTCCTTATTTTTACCGGTTTGGGATAATAGATTGAGATATGATTTGTGACAGGATATGGATCAAATTGAGTTTTATTAGGCCACTAAAACCCAGGCTGACCAAAGAACTAGTATGGCCCACGTTTGCTTCATCTTACTTCAAAAAAATATTTTTCCGATGTAAGATCAATCTCCGTCCATACTTTTCATCACTTGATAAAACATGTGTTTAGTTTGAAGATGTTTATACTGCCCTTTTCAGCCTCCAGCTACAACAATCGTCATGGGCTCATGGCCCATAGATCACCATGCACACTCAAGTCATATCTATCTTAATTCTCAAAAAAGTCATATCTATCTTGACTACATAAATCGTCTTCTTTCTATCGTCCCTTCTAGAGCCTACAGTTGAGAGCAGCCACTAGGGGCGACCTTGCTCCCACCCCCCCCCCCCCCCCCCTCCCGGCCGATTCGGCGGCCTCGCCGGTGTCGGATGAGGGAATGGATGAATCGATGGAGGATTTGTATATCGTTATTTTTAGTAGGCTTTGGTTGGCATGGGGGTTCTTCCTGGTTGGCGTCTCGGCGAGTGACGGCGTGGGCGTGCGGCGCAGACGCCTCCAACACCTACGGCGCGGTTCCCTAGCCGTTGGTGGCGTATGCTTGATGAAGAGCACGGGCTCAACGAATCTGGAGTTCTGCCTCCTCTGGATCTAGTCAAGTTCACCTTTTGTCCCTTCCTCATCTTCTCCCGGTGATGGCGATGTGGATTCTCCGATGAAGATTTTAAAAGATAAGTCTCCGACTCGCGAAAACGGGTTGGTTCGACCTACCACCTGCTATGGTGGTTTCTCACCCTTCTAGGTGTGATGTCATCTAGCGTGTGGGGATTCTTTGGTAGCGATAAAAGTGCTAGATTCCTTGTACTCAGCGATATGATGGCTGATGACTATCTTCTTCGGCACGGGCGTTCAACGTCACAAGTATGGTGATGTTTTCAACATACTTGAATTTGGTGCCACTTAAAGCTTGTGTTCAATCATCCGGAAGGAGGATGGCTTCAAGCACCAAGTTGTTCGACCACCGTGTGGAGAACGACCGCGAGGACGACTGTGCATGGATTGCGTTGTAATTTTTTCTTTCCTCAAGGGTGTCTTTGTAAGTTTCGTAGTGTGAACTTTATGAAATATTTACAAATACAAACATGGTTTCTATAAAAGGGATAAGATAAATGTGCGTTTTATCGACGCGGACTCTGTTTAAGAGCCACGTGCGTGCTACGCGGGTCGTCCAAAACGCTTGTCTTTGATCTATTGTGGGCGACTAATTTTGCACACGACTATGACAATAGGAATGTGTAGAAGATATAATAGTATCGAAAATCATAGTAGTTTTTTCCTATGAAGGAGACCAGTGAATCTAAAGTGAAATAATCACAACAACAAAGTACATCTAGGCGCCGATTCCGCGGCAATTAGGTGCTAGTCGAAGCCCGTCACGTCATGTAACACCCTGGTGTTAAGTATGTCATTAGCATCAGCATTTCATGAGCATAATCATCGTTTAATCATAAGCATTCATGTACATGAAATGATACATGTCTTTTGCGTGTTTAAATGCATTAAATTTGCTTATGCTTTGCCTTATCATTTCATGTATGAAATGCTTGCATAATTTGTTGTTTGATCTTTAATCATTCTTAGTTAGGTTTGGAGAAGGTGTTAGAGCAAGGTCGATGTTGGTCATGTCCCCTAATTAGGTTTGAATTGAATAGTTTGACTTGGTTTGACCTGATTTGACCATGAAAGTGCTTTGTCTTGTGTTACTCAAAAGTCCTAGCTAGGTTTGTTGCATGTGTGTGCACCCTTCATGGGAAGTGTAGATAATTTAGTGTAGAACAAAAGTCATCACAGGCTCGTTTCATGAAAGTGAGTGGATCTTGTTCGAAAAGTCGAAATTAGTTTAGTTCGAGCATGAATTAGGGTTTGTTTGACCGAGTCATTTCGCTTTGGTAGGAACCGTAGTTTTTAATCTAGGCCAAACTAGCCAAAACTTGCTATAGATGAAATGCTCAGAATTTGATAAGGAACATTTCATCAATATGAGTTTTGGCTGGTTTTGCATGTATCTCAAGGCACGAGAAGAAAGCAGATTGAATTAGGGTTTCAAATCGGTCTTTAGTGACGCTTCACTTTTTCTGTCTTCGAAACTTCGGCGGCCAACGTTGTCACGACGCGCCCGGCAGCGCACGCCGCGTGTCGTGCGACCCACGACGCCTCCTGCCACGCCCACGCCTTGAGGGGGAAGCGGCGCGTCCCTTGCTCGCCAAGGCGCTCCTCGTCTCCTCCCCTTGCCGCACACGCTGGCGAAGCGCAAAGCGGCGGGCCGGCCGACCACCGGCCGTCAACGGCGTATTTGTCTCGCCCGTTCGCTCACCACCGCACCTCGGCCGTCCAAAACTTCGCCCAAACCGCCTGCATCCCTTCACCTCGGCGACCACCCCGGTGAGCCAACCGTAGCGGTGAAAGCAGCGCGCTCGCGTGAAGTCCGAGCCTCGGCGGAATCCGGCCGCCATCGCGTCGCCGCCGCTCGACTTCGCCAACCGCTGCACTGGCTCGATTCAGCGCGTATGCGACCCGCCACCTTGCCCGGCTACATGCTCGCCCCATTGCCGCCAAATCGAGCCATGGAACGACCCCAATCGGGCGACTCCATCGCCGCCGAATCTCGCCGGAGAGCGCCGGGCGCTGCGACCTCACGTGGCCCGGCTACGCCCGGCCACCTCGCCTCCCCGATGCGCGCACCGAGTCCGCCTTGGTCTTCGCGCTGGTGGAACCCCAGCCGGTTGGAGCCATGGGGGCCATCGCCGAACGCGACAGCGCCCAGCCGGCATGCATTTGCTTTCCGCCCCGGCTAAAGGTCAAGCTTCGCCGCTTCACCGCCCCCTGGCCGCCAAAACCGCGGATCCGGCCCGCCTTGGCCTCGCGCAACGCCCATGCTCGCCTCGCCCGCTGGCCTCGTCGCCGGAACGGCGAGGACGCCATCGGCCGCTGCCGCTGTCGCCGCCTCACGCAGCCGACCGCCGCCAACGACCGTTTTAGTGCGAGCTTTGGCCACCAATCGATCCGTCTCATCGAGCTGAGTCCGTAGGTGCCCTCGCTTTCGCCCGAGAGAGACGCAACGACGGCGAAGATCCGCCGCGCCGCCGCCGCTCCTCGTTCCGGGTCGTGACCCGGCGGGTCCCACATGTCAGCAGGAATATCCTTTATAATTTCGTTTTTCCGAAATGCATGCATAGCTTGTAAATTCCATATCTTGGTCATTTAAGTCCTTTTGAGTGAACCCAATTTTGTTGTGCTTGTTATTCTCTGATCTATGATAGAAAAATATGAGATGCCATCTTATGGTAGTTTTATATTTATTTATATTTAGGCTAGTAAATGCCATGAAAATAGATAAATGCATATCTTATTTCGGTGCATGGTAAAATAGTGGTCCCTGTACAAAATGTTTGTGTTTTGTGATGTACATCATGGGAAAAATATGTGTGACCCTAGATTCTATGGTGGAAATATAATTTTTGATTTATGTGCTATTTACCATGCTTTCTTAGGAAATTCATAGAAAAATAATTAATAGGGTTTTTGCCATGATAATTTTTGTACATGTATTTGTTACTGTTATGAAGCATTTCATGTTCATGGTTAGGCAGTTTCATGCTTTTCATAGTACAAAGTATTTTCATGCATAGATTTATTGCTAGCTTGTCATTTTTGTGTAGGACAGCATATGCATGTTTTTGCTATGAGATTTTTATGGTAGCCTTGTGATGCTAGTAGCATGCTCCTGTAATTTTTGTAGGATTTTCTAAGGTGTTTACATAATTATCATATTTATGTTGCATGGTAAATGCCTTAGAAATGCATGGTAATGTCATGGTAATAGTTTTTGGGTGATGTATTATTTGTTCCTAGCATGATTAGGACCTGTTGATGTGCTTATTATGATAGCCTTGTGCTTTTTTGTCAATTTATTAATCTAGCTTCTATATATTTAAGTGTGCACATATAGTGTTTATATAGGGAATGTCATTTCATGTGCATTAGTTTATCTTTTGGCTTGTCCAGTAGGTTTATTTGGTAGATTATGACTTGGTTTACTTGCTGGTTAAGTTTGGTAAGGTTTGCATAAATATTTTGCAAGTTATAGTAGTTGCATGTAGCTTGATAGACGAGAGCCTGTTTTTTGCTGTTTTCGAGGCTGTAGATGTTAGAATCTGGTCAAGAGTGTATTGAATGTTTTGTAGATAATTTTGTTAGCTTTAAAAACGAGTATTTGTTTGCTGGGTTTGGAGTTATAGAACTCCCGTGTGACTGTTTTCTTGACAGCATATCTTCCGGTGATTAGTGAATTAGGGTGTTTTGCTTGAGGCGGATGATTAGGGTTTCTTGTGTAGTTATATTTATGTTTCTACAGAAGAGATATCCACTTACTATTATCATACATCATAATGCATTCATCCATTCCTCGTTAATAATGCATTCCTTAATATTCATACTTGCATACACATGCATATTGGATCGAAAGAACGAGAGCAAGTGGACATCAAGGAGCAACGGGGAAGGAGAAGTATACACACGGAGGTGCAAAGCAAGGAGGAGGTTCATGGAGAGACAGAGCAAGTCGCCGAGCTCTTTGAAGTGCCCAAGGCACCTTCTAACCCTCTTCTCGAAGGAAAGCCCAGGTGCATCTTTGCCCTTTCCTATGCTTTCTAACTAAATTGATTTGCGTCCTTTTTATATGTTGATGCATTAAGTATAGGAAATGGTTGAAACCGTTGATGCACATATATCCTTGTTGAAGTTGTTATCCTATCCTATTTAGAGGTCTAGGTTATAAATGCTTTCGGTATCAAGATTGCGAGTGAGACGGTGATTCCGGTCACTTGAGTAGATGTTGTGAACAATCACATGGGTGATTGTCAAGTTTCTTCTTGAGAACCCTGATTAAATAAAACATGTTAGATTGGATGGATATTGTGGTCTTTCCATCCGATCGATTAAGGACTTATTCTTTGTCGGGCCGTGGTCGGATGTTGAAGCGATACTGTTCATATAGTAGGCTCCGCGGGGTCGTGAGCCATGGCTTCGATGGGAATGCTAGGGGCGGCTTTGCTCGCTTTATCGCTCCTCCTTGGCGTGTAGGTGAGAGTTTTGATTGGGCACAAGAAGATGCGCACGAGGCGTCGTCCTCGTTGCCGCGCTCACTTGGTGGCCCGAGAAGGAGGGGTAGCCGGCGGGACCGAGACTTTTACGTCCCCTAACGTCCTGGGAGTGATCGGGTCTGCAGTCATGACGTAGACCTGGTTTATGAGGGTATTCGCCCAGGTGGTTTGCAATCGATTCGAATCGCCATCTCTCTGGATAGTGAGAACAGGGATGCTTCCACGACATCGTAGTCTTAATATCACAATATGTTATATTATATTATCATGTTCTTGCTTTGTTAAAATTATGATCAAGTTACTTATCCTATTATTTATATATTCTTGAGCATATGTCTTTAACCTTGACTATACAGGATCTATGGTTATGTATAAATAAATAACCTTTTAATTTGGAGACAATTCAAGTAGTATGTGTAGGCGCACTAATCAACCTTATTTTGGAAATTAAATGTGAGTCAGCCAGCTCCAGATAAAGCCAAGCATGATCCTTGGAGTCTTTTCCTTATTTTCTGGTTTCAGACGGGTAAGTCTTGCGGAGTACAATTGAGTACTCACGGGTTATTTCCCCATTTGCGGTGACTCCGCCTTGCATGGTTTTAGCCGGGTTGTGTGTTGCTGTGGTTGAAGAATAATGCCTAGGGCATGGCAGTCTCCATATTTCCCTGTCTTGTGCTACTATAGGGTTGACACTATATTAACACTATCTTATTTTCATTTCCGCTGTACAACTATTTGGTTTTTGAAAACTACTTGCTTCCGCACTCTGAACTACTTTATAAACAAATGTGTATATCACACTCCGATTCTAATATATTGGAATTTGGTTTAAGATACCTGTGGATTTGAACTACTGAGCTCAACGATCTTGGTTGTATTGTTGATGAGTTTGAAATCACTTTCGGAGATTTCGAATACCGGGTTTATATGGACTCAAGTGTAGATTACGATTGCTTCGGTAATTGCGAATTATACTTGATTTCTTATAAATTGGTCGACTCACATCACACGTCACCTTGGGGGTACTTGCCCATCTAGGCGGGAGGCGGCGCCGAGGCAGACGCGCAGAGCAAGCCCGCGAAAAAATCGCCCCGCGGTGGCGCGTGAGGAGTTCCCACGCGGAGGCGGATAGTGCGGTCGCGCAGCGTAAGGATTCGGCGCGATGACTTCTCGTGGTCCCGCTTGCCATTTGCTCGTCCCCTACCGGTCGAGCTCCTCCCGCCGGAGGACCTCCTCCCCCGTAGGCCTTGCTCCTTCTCATCCCGACTCGCCGCCGATCCTACTCGTCCCTAACTCACCTCCTGGAATCGCGCACCGAAATTTGGTCCCCGCCCTAGTCCCGCTCATCTCGCATCCCCCGGTTTGCTCCTCTCCCCTTCTCCCGGTCCTCACCTTCGCCGATTGGCGAAGCCAGGATAAATCATCGCCAGGGTCAAGCAGCAGGACACGTGTCCGTAAGGCGATACATCAAACAGGTCTCTAAAAAATAGTTCCTTGTAATGAGCTCGAAGAGACCGGAGTTGCTTTTATATTGGGAGCCCGAGCCAAACAAAAAAATGGCTTCTTCTAATAGACCTAATACAAATTTTACAAAATTGCCACCAAAACTTTCTAATAGACCTAATATCACAATTGGGAATGTTTGGCTAATGGTTTTTTTGTGGCTGATGAAGGACCGAGATAGACGACTAGAGGGGGCTGAACCGGAGCCTCGAAAAATTCTTTCGAATTCTCAAACTTGTAGCTCTCAAAATCACACAAGCACACGGGAGATCATGACCTAGGTAACTAGGTGGATGTGCTAGAAGAAGTACTAGGCACAACGGATCAACCGGAAAGAAATTGACACGAGACCGAGCGGAACCAAGAAAAATCAGCACAACACACAAGTCGGCGGACAGTCTGACGACGAAATTTTCGAGCACAGACTTGTGAAACAACACTTCGACCTTAACTGGAAACAGGGGCTCGGACTGTCCGGACCCTAGGTCACTGTCCGCAGATCAGTGGCCGGACTGTCCGGGCCTTCAAGCCGGACTGTTTGCACTTGCCAGGTCAGCACAGAACCAGAGCGAATAGGCCATTGGATGACTGGATAGTTTATAACAATAACTTTTGTGACATAATAGTATAATAATTACTATGGTAACATAATAGTATAGTAATAACTATGGTGACATGATAGTGTAATAAGAAAACATGGGGTGTTTAGGACTACTCCGCTCCACGTTTTTCATCTCTTCTCCATGTTTTTTTGCGAAACGGTTTTAGCTCTACGCACACAGTTCGAGAAAAAAGTGTGGAGTTGTGAGAGCACCTAAAGAGGTGCTCCACAAACTCCAGGTTTTTGTGGAGCTGCTCTCCTCACACACTCGCAAATGCCGCTAGCCGCCGGGATTACTGGATGAGGCAATGGCGGTGGTACTACACTAATGACGCGAAGTGGGAGTCTAAAAATAGGATGAATGGACTTGGGGGAGGAACCATCGGCGGGTGCAAAGGCTTAGCCATGTTGTCCAACAGCAACGAACTAAGCTATTGCCTAATAGGCCCTGTCGCATGCTCTCGGCCCTCCTAGCTTGCATATTTGGGCCTTGTTTAGATGTTAAAAAAATTTACAAAAACCATTGTTGGAACCCCTTCAGAACACGCGTTTCGTTTGTTTGTGGTAAATATTAGGGGTTTTAGTGTTTCTACCCCTATTCTGAGCTCTAAATGTGATTTTACCCCTACTTTTTTAACTTTGCATTTTTACCCCCGTTTTTCTGAAACGAAGCTCCCGTTTGCCCTCTATTTAACACCGTCCGCAATTAGATGGTTTAAAAGCCGAAAAATAAATAAATTAAAAAGAAACTGGAAGGGAAAAAGACACCCATGCCCTTCTATGTCCTCACCATCGATCCATCAGGCGGGGGCGAGCACACGAACAGGCACCGGCCTTTCTTCCCTACCGCGAGGACCGCGCCCTAGGGGTTTGGAGCGCCGGCGGCCGGCGGCCCTTCCTCCTCTGTCCACGCCCTCCCTCCCGTGCATCCGCCCCTCCCTCCTCTCTCCACGCGGTCCCTGAGGCCGGGCGGGCTCGCAGCGCCCCGCGCGGCGGTCGGCGGCGCCCCTGGCGGCGGCCGGCGGCGCCCATCCCAGGGGCCGGCGGCGCCCTCCCACGGCCGGTGGCGGCAGCAGTAGGAACCATGGCGGAGGGCAGCGACAACAGCAAAGGTACTTTTCTTCGATTTCAGGCACTCCGCGATGTGATCGTAGAAGCAATGAACAATTGTGTTCCTGTTTCGTCGTATCCACCAGGTTTCCCCCGGTCAAAGTCTGCAAACTTCATCAGGTATGTGTGGCTGCTCACATTTGGTAATTTGTGCATGACAAGCAATCATTACGATTAACTAAGGTTGCCACCCGGTATATAGATTTGTACAGTGGTACTCCATTTGTTCCTAAAGTTCTAGTTCCTTAGATGATGCATACTCCTACGTTAGATCTGCCAAATTAGCAGGACACACCAGTGACATGGTTGCAGTATCTGAAATGCTAGGTACACTATTAACTGAAATAATGTATTCCCACCATTGCTAGATTACTGTCCAAAAGTAGGAGTAAAAACACAAGAATCATAAAAAAATAGGGGCAAAAACGCATGGGCAAAGTTGTCCATTTGACCAAAAGTTAACACCGTTATGGGGTGTTAACTGACCAGGGGTAAAGTCTGCCTTCGTTTCAAAAAAGTAGGGGTAAAATCACAAAGTTAAAAAAACAGGGGTAAAATCACATACGGTCATGAAAGTAGGGGTAGAAACGCTCAAGCCCTAAATATTATCCTACCATGGGGTAATTAGGCTCAAAAGAATCGTCTCGCAATGTACATCTAAATTGTGTAATTAGTTATTTTTTTACCTACATTTCATACTCCGAACATATGTCTTTTGGTGTATTTAATGTGATGTGATGGACAGAGAGTGGGAAACTTGGAAGTTGGGTTAGAAATTTTAGCCATCTAAACAAGGCCTTGCTTTTACAAGGTTGGCCGCCCTGTGTGCTGCCGGGGTCAAACGTTTTTTTGGTCGGGGTTTATATACTGGTAAAAGATCATAGAGTACGTGACGCCAGTGCCGAGTCGTCGGGGTCGGTCGACCCGGATTCCATAACGTAGGTTCGCCACTGCTCCTGCTCCATGGTCCCCTCCCCTGCTCCTCTCCCCTGATTGCATTGCCTGTTTGTTTTTTCGAAGGCGGGCGCTGCCCGTATTTCATTAAGAGAAGTGGGTAAAGTTTTACACAACCTAGATTGTAGTTGTGGCGAGATGCCTAGGCACGCACTATGTAAACACACATAACAAGAATCACCGGCTTCAACGGTGCTGCAGATAGAGGTGTACTGACTAGTAAACTATTTGTGCGACTAAGAAGTGGTGTCTCTAAAGAAGCGCAGTAATAACCGGCCGAACTCCGCGGAATCCAGCCGCCACCCAATCCTCGGCCTCGTCGAGAAGGACGGACAGAAGGTCGTGTGGCGTCCTGCCGGGGCCTCCTGGCTCGAAAGTGTGCCTGTTCCTCTCCTTCTAGATAACCCTGGATGTTAGCAGCACCATGGAGTCGAAAGCGTGTCGATAGTCTTGTGGAGCCGCCATACGCGCGCACCGCGCGCGCAGCCACCAGTCCACCAACATGGAGTCTGCATTGGGGCACAAGCTGTCGAGGCCGACCCGGAGAGGATCAAGCTCCATACCTAGCGGCTGTAGACACGGCGTGAGCAGATGGTCGATGGTCTCATCCTCTTGCATTGCCTGTTTGTCTGAATGCATAGGATCTGTAGTCTGTAGATGTATGCATTTTCAATTTTGTGATTGCCCAAATGCGTAGGCCCTCTTTTTATATTTACTGGAACCTATATATACCTATATATTCAGTATTTTTGCTATATATAATATATATATAGGAAGCGTCTAACGCCTGCACATGCAGGATTTAGCCTTATAGCCTGCCTGCACATACAGGATACTATTCTTGGCTCCCCCGTCAGACAAAACATGAGCGGAGCATGCACACTCCATTTACGGAAAGTGTTCTCTAGTATTTAATAAATATTCCCATTTTGGTAAATTTGCTTTTACACTCGTTTTTTTTTTTCCTGTTCGTGGCGTTTTTGGTCGGCTGCCATGCATCATTTAGCCCACTAAAAATATTATAAAATTGATATGTTCACCTGAGCAAGCCAAAATCAAAATAAATTATTCATCATTCAATCTAGACATCTTCAGATGTTTTGTCTAGCATCTCAGGCATCTTAGAACGGACAGGCAAAAAAGTAGATATTATAAAGCGCATTTTACACCAAAATAACATGCAGAAAAATATCCATCAATAGGCAACTTGTATAACACAAAGTGACAAGTAGGAAAAATAAATATCATCAGCCTTAGAGACCATACAACATATGTTAGTAACATATATACATTCTGCTCTGAGCGCCTTGAGGGGGCAGCAACAACATGACCATTGTAGGGCATCGCCGGGTAAGCATTGGTAAACTTTCATGTTGAGCGACTCCTCGACGTTGAACTTGCCGTCGTCGGCGTGCTCCACATCCAACTCAATGCGTGGCTGCTGCGCACCATGATGCCAACTCGTCGGTAACCTATCATTGACCACTAGCTCATGCCAACCCCAAAAATGTAGAGGTGTTACTCAGTGGAAAAGGTGCATCAAATAAATGAACCAATGTGCCATAAATATATATACAAGGAAGAAGAAGATAGATTCCTAGACATTTTTTTAATGTTGTAGCTGATTGCATTTTCTTAGGCAATTTAAGTGTTATACATTAGACAATAATGTCTTCCAAATTAGGCAATTCAGCCTAAGTGTAGGTTGTGGTGGATCACGAAAATGTTTTAAATTTAAAACTGGATGATGGAGCTTAGAGCAAAAATAGAGGTTGGGCATGTATGGTACAAAGGCCTCAATAACTCTAACAAAGCTTACATAAGATGCAATCATGGACTTATATATTATATATTAGGTACTGCTCATGTGCAGAGAACCACACATGATTAGATATGCGCAAGTGTACATCAACCATTGTCAAAAACTACAACATTGGATAGAGGGCTAGTTGGCACGTTAATAAGAGATATAGTTGTGTAATACGATACTGGCTATCAAATTAGGATAGCATACATTCAGATCAGGTCAGGAATACATAAAATTGCCTATTTGAAAGCACATTATTGTCACCGGATTACTAATAACTTGCTTGGCTAATGATATTAAATTGTTTAGAGTTGTATATATCACCTCTAATGGCAGTTTAGTTAACACTGTTTAATACATAAATACCAGATTTAGACTGACAGAGCATGATCAGGACCAGGACCAGACATGAGGCGACATAATTAAGATTCAGTGTACTAACCTTGTCTCCAATGAGGTACAGCGCGAGCAGCTTCACGTCCTACAACGACATCACGTTCGACAAGTCAATCTGAGTGACCACCAGCTGCACAAACACAAACACAGAGAAAGACATCCGTGCGTGCCCCCACCTATTAGAGCCGGTACTAGAACCAAATTGCGACCATCTGGAAAATCTGTGTGTGTATAAAAAATGCAGAGAGAAACATTACATGTCTTGAACAGTTGTTGGACAGCTGATGTTTTTGCAAAATTACGAAGCACTCAAAAAAAAGAGCTAGTAGGTTAGGAAAAAGGATATATAAAATCAGTACAGACACACCACGTAGCTGCAAAAGAAGCTATGGAGAACATGGCAAGCTGATGCTCAAACCTGATGAAAAAAAGAGCTAAGCTATGCAGTGCCAAAATGCTGCTTATGCTGGACAAGGTTGAGTTAGCTGAGGCTTTAGTTACTATGACTTGCGAATAAGAATTTGAGTAACCAATCAACAAAGAAGGTAGGACGCTGATTTAACCATTCGAACAATTAGAAGGCAACACAAAACAACATAGGAATGATCTTGTCGAATTGATAAAGCTCAGGAGCATACAACTGATACCTTGCCTGAATACTAATAATTTGTGTGACCAATGATATTAAATTGCTACCAGAATACTATTAACTTGTCTGACCATTGATATTAAATTGTGTGCTGCACCAGCATAGGTGTACTCGTGCTACATTTTTGCTTAGATAATCAGATCAGTTGGCGACTTAAATTGGTATGGATGGCCTATTTAGATGGCATCGTACCTGTAATGAAGAGTACCCAGTACCCATGTGTTCGCTGATGGATTGTGTGATTTAGGACAGAGTAAATGCATAAAAAAGCATGATTATATTTTTGCTTTGTTAAATGAGTATATTAAGCCAATGGGGGAAGAAAAGAACTACCTAGAATCTTACATCAATTTGCTTAAAAGAAATGACGGCTGGTAGCTCAAATGCGGCAGTGAAGTGAAATGTGTGTTATGATGGAAAACTACTCATTACTTATTGTGCTCTCCTCATTTGTTTTTACAGCAACATAGCAGTTAATATATTCACTGTAATTTCATTCAATAATTTCATAAATTTCACCCTACAAATTGCCTAGTAGGGGCAAGCATTTTAAAGATTTCAAACTACAAAAATTTCACCCTTAACATTGCCTAGTAGGAGGCAAGCATTTTAAAGATTCCAAACAACAAAAATTTCACCTACACATTGCCTAGTAGGGGGCAAGCATTTTAAAGATTTCAAACTACAAAAATTTCACCCTACACATTGCCTAGTAGGGGGCAAGCATTTTAAATATTTCAAACTACAAAAAAATTTCCAACTACACATTGCGTAGTAGGGGCAAGCATTTTAAAGATTTCAAACTACCCAAATTTCAACATACACATTGCCTAGTAGGGGCAAGCATTTTAAAATATTTCAAACTATAAACTCTCCCCCCACAACAAATTGCCTAGTAGGGGGCAACCATTTTAAATATTTCAAACTACAAAAAATTTCACCCTACAAATTGCCTAGTAGGGGGCAAGCATTTTAAATATTTCAAACTACCAAAATTTCACCCTACAAATTGCCTAGTAGGGGCAAGCATTTTAAATATTTCAAACTACCAAAATTTCAGAAAAGCAGTTTAGTTCAATAAGCTGTTTAGTTAAACAATGTTAGAAAAGCAGTTCAGTACAAAGTTCACTGCAGGCGGTCATTTAGAGTACACATTTCAGAAAACCAATAATTGGACTAATGTACCCATTGCCTAAGAGTCTAACACAAGCAGGGAATCACATTGTAAGCAATGAAAATCAAATAGATAGTGTATACCATCTAATTTGGATTCTCTTTCATACTGGATTTAGAATCAGGCAAACAAAATACGATTGGCAAAAAAAGCTAGGTAACCATCAAAAGTTGAGGTTTGCACAGCTAGCAAGTGCAACATCAATTTATGCTAGTGCGTTGATGGTTCCAAAAAATTTCTAAATGTGTGGACTCATGAACCTAGAGTGATAATACAGAAGTAAAAAGATCTTCCCTTCCAGCTATGTTTCTAGCATGATACATCAGTTTTTTCTCATTCCAAATTAAGAATATCATTTCCACTTCACTTGCAAAAAACAAAAGAACAGTTCCATCCAGCTAGTACCACACATACATGCATCCATGTTCTATGTTTGGAGTCGAACAAAAAACAGCCTATATACAGTCGTATGACAGATAGTGGGCAAACAATACCTAACTTTTTTCATTTATTGGTAGCAGTTGTCCCTTTAGCAAAGATTTACTACTTTATCAACCATTACCGGGCCAAATATGGAGTCCACCTTGACAAAATTGCTCACGCCATCAGGCTTTGCAGTACTGCAACAATAAACTCCACATCTCAGCGTGTGCATAGAAAAATAATGAAGAAATGAGGAACAGCCCCGTGCATACATTGGAAGACACTACAGTCAAGGTCCTGATGCTTCTCGGTGGGTGCAACAATAAAACAGAGAATTAATGACATGTATTTGCTTTGCCAACGTAATTCCTCAAGAAAAGATCTAGGGATGAAGCGGTGGTTGATGTGGGTGGGGAAATTGATCGAGCACTTGTTGGGTGGTGAAGAAAGAGAGGGCACTAGATGACGAATGTAGAGAAGATAGGACAAGGCTTGGAACCTGGACATTATATGACCCTGCTCGACCCGACCTTCTTCAACTGCGTGGGGCCGCGAGATCGCTCTCGCCACGGTGAAAGGGCGGCGCCGCCGTCGGCATCCATCACTGCATACTCGACCACTTCGCCACGCCTTCCCGCCCCCGGCCACCAGATTGTCGCGCACAACTAGATCTGGCTGTTTGTGGGAGGGAAGAGGAGTAGAGGATGGGAGGTGGGTGGGGGAGAGGTCGGTACCCGAGGGGTGCGGTGCCGGCAGAGGGGCGGCCGACGAGGAGGAGGAGGAGAGAGGAGAGAGAGGAAGAGGAGGAGGAGGCTTACCTGGTGCCGATTCCGCCGCGGCATCCGCCATGGCTGCGAGCGGGGGAGCAGGGGGCGCGGGCGCGGCCGTGGGAGGAGGCGGTGGGGGCATGCTGCACGGGGGAGGTGGGCGCCGTCAACGGTCGCCATCGTCGGAGAGAGAGCCGCTGTGTAGTGGGAAGGTGGAAGACGGGTGTGCGGCGTGGGGAAAATGAGTGGATGAGGTGCGTGCTTGGGCTAAAACGCGAAAGAAGAAAGCAGGCCATTGGATGGTCGATCGACGACGGACGAAGCGTGCAGCCGGCTGGACTAAAGGATGCACACGTAGAAAGAAGACAATACCATATATATATATATATAGGTATGATATATATTCCCCTGGGGACTAATTAATACTCAGTCCCCGAGCCAGCCCGACGCACCCGCTCGGCCGCTCCGACGTCGGATACCCATCGGCGTACTGGTCCGTCATCTTTTTTTTTTTCCTATCGCACCCACCTCCCTTTTTTATTTACTATTTAATTGTTTTAAAAATTCCCTTCCATTTTGTCTGTCCAATATTAGATCGTGGGGAGACGCCGGTTTCCTCTTTCCGTTTCGAACCCAGATCACCACCGCCCCAGCCCCACGAGCCCAGCTCCTCGCCGCCGCCCCCCGCCCCGCCGCAGCGGCCTCAGCTTGCCGCCCACTTTGCTCCCTTGTTCAGCGCCGGCGAGCTTCGCTGCACCTGGGCCCGCGGCTGCTACCCATCACATTGCCTTGAGCTGGCAGCCGTTTCTTCTCGTCTCCACCTCTTCAACTTCTTCCAATCCCTATGCCGAGTGAATCCGCGGCGGTGGTCGCGCCTTATCTGCAGAGCAATTCGGCGTCGGCGGCGTCCTCGCCATGCCTGAGAAATTCGACGTCGTATCCGCGGCATCCACAGCTTCCCTCGACAGAGCCCTTCTGCTTGATTGAGTTGATTCGATGGCGGCGGCGGCGGCCTCATCTTATCTACAGCCTCATACAACGCTGCCCAAGGTGGATCAATTTCAAGCGTTGCCCTCTTTCCTGTGCCGACGTCATCGGCATCCTCTTCTTCAGGCGTGCAACACAAAGATCGAAGAAGGAGAATCGTCACCCCAGCCATCCCCTTGTATGGTACCCATCCGTCTTCAGTCACGTTCGATACACCAGTTTTGGCCCCTTTTACTGTTGGGGATGGGGATTAATGATTGATTGGCAAATCTGACTTTCCTCTGTTGTGTGCAGATCGAAGACCCTAAAGAAGATTGTCTTATTTTGATATTTTTGTTCATGAATCTAGAATCTATTTGCACGAAGATGCAATGCAAAACAACAGTCTAGCGCTGCTGCAGCAACACGGCGTGATCTCATCTGTCGTTACAATCGATCTATAATCTGCTCCCTGGGTAATTCTCTTTTTTTCCATGTTGCATGAAATGAGCCTGGCGGCTGTTTAGCTTACTAGATATAGCTTATTTGTGTCTATCATTTACAGATTACTGCAAGGGATTGCCTGCATCGTACCCGTTTTTTTAAATTTTCAATCAACATTTGTGAAACCTGTTACCTGTCCAGTTTTCTAATATTCTTTTGCTTGGTTAATCTAACGGGTTGCTAGTGTCTTGTTCTTTTTGTTGTTATCTCCTTACTATCCTCATTTTGTTTTCCCACACTTTCTAATTTTAGAATAAAGAACCGTATATAACAATAGTTATTTGCTCTTTAATTTCTAAATCCAGTTAACTAATCTTTCTAACAATAATAATACATCTCAGAGCCATGGAATCATTGCTCTGTCAGGCTTCTAAAAAAAATATGAGCAGCACTGTAAGAATAGGAAATGTTATAAATAAATCTGAACTTACCTTTGTCATGCAAATATAATAGTTAGCTTTCAAAAAATTCAGCACTACTTTTCCTTTCTGATCTCTCCACTTCGATTTATCTTGTTCTTTCTTGCTTCAGTGTTTGGGTTTGGACTACGTTCGTTCTTTTTCTCTATGCAACACAGAATATCTAGAAGCCATTTCTGTGTATACATGTGGTGTTAGGGCCTTCACTGGTGGACTGATTGTTTTTTGGCCCAACTAATGTGTAATCTATATGTGCCCTATGTTCTTATTGTATAGAACATTTTTCTTATTTCCTTATTTGTACAATTTGTGGTACCCTAATGATACTTACCCTCTATTTTCACTTTTTATGCTCTGTTTTTGGACACGCAATGCCCGGTTGCTGGGCTGCCACATCTTGATTGCACACATGTCGAACACCAAGCTTGCCTTAGTTGGATCCCTCTGGTCCGTCAGGTATCCTATACCCGTCTCATATGTATTCTTTGGCTTTAGTTTTATAGCATGTGTACAAATGGTTCACCATCAAATTTGGTTATACTATATAGGTTTATTAGTTGTAGTTTTGCTTCATTGTCCAAGTTTTGTACAAATTAAAGGCCTTGCATCTAGATTTCTGTTTTATGTATGCTGGGGATTTATGGCAGCTAGGTTTTACTTTTATTTGTGAAGACGAGCACCTGCTCAGATATGCAAAATGGTATATTTTAGATATGATAACTGTTGATACAAACTATTTATGGTTAGGTAATCATCACATCATGCTAGCATTTTTTTTTTTTGTCAGACATGACAGTATTTCTGGTCATGTCACATTGGTTGCATATAATAGAGTTTTTTTTTTTTCAGTTCACAACATAATTAACTTTTTAGGGTCCCATACAACATTATTTCCTATCAGATTATATGTTATAAATTTTATGTTTCATGGTTTGCTGGATTACCCCAACTTTATCAACTATGCGTTTGCAGGCTGATAAGATTTTTGCACTCACATGTAAAAACACAACATGATATTCCTTTTCTGTTCCTTTTTGAGCTGATTAGTTCACACATGTTGGAACCGATTTGTTGATGCCTTGTCATAGTCCATTGAAGTTTTGAAGATTTTTTCTTGCTATTTAGCACTAGTATGTCTTGTAATGTGGAAATTACTACCTGGCATGCACTGCAATCAAGATGACTTAAACTGGTGTAAGATATTAATAGGATTCATTAATAAAATAGTAATTGAGTGGAAGATATTATTATTGCATAGAAGATATTATTCGCTTTTTTCTTATTTTACATTCCTTTTCATTCAAATCAATGCATGACCATCCACACTACATTCAGTATCAGGTGAAACGTCGATATATCTGCATAAAAAATTGTGTCACAATATTGATCTCTTGCGAGCTCCAGTAGTATAGTTTGTTTGTTCATTTATATGCATACAAAATTGTCGATCTATGACAGTAGTTCTCTGTGCAATTTGATTGCTTGTATTTTTTTTTTCTTCTGCAGATTTGGAACAACGGGCACATATCAATAGTGTGCTTGCTCCTCAGCCTTCCCCTTCATTTGATTTGATGATTCGTATGCCGGATGTGTTCCCTGCAAATGTTCGATTGTTGGCACTGGTCGCGGCCATTTGAGCTCCTCTTCAATTGCAGCAAGGTGAGTTTTTCTCGGCTATCAATGCTGGTTCAATGTAGCTTTCAGTTACTCATGGGGTAGGATTTGGTGCTGTAACTGTGACAAATAGTAACTGTGAATGTGAATTGTGGATGCACTATCCTCATTAGTGTTCTCAAGAATATTAAATAGGAGTATTCGCAAAATGAAATTGTTTACGTTTAGAATTTTGGTAAATCAAGAGCAGTGCTGATTAAATACCACACTACCTTATTTCTGTATCATGAATTCACTAAGCATGTAGCTACTTTATGTGACTGGGCAAAGGAAAGGTCAAATACTTTGTTTATTCTATATGGTAGACCGCCAAATTCCTTATGTAGGCCACAATTGCCATTTGGATTAGTTATTCTTGTAACTAGCAACCATTTGTTTTCTCTGAACTTGTGGTTTCGGTAACGGAGACTTGTTATTCTATATACCTGATCACCCCTACTCTTGTCCTGCACTCACTGACCATGTTCTATGATCTATGTGGTCCAATTCCATAGCTAACCACTAAGTAGTTGCTAATAGTTATTTACTATCAAATTGATTTGTGTTATTTTTTGAAAGGCGGTACTGACGTTTGTTGCCTGGTTTGGCACTGATGGGCTCGCCGCACCTAGTTTGGCACCTTGCCTCGCCTCCCTCATGGGTCCACCTGGCACCATAGTCCTCCCCTCAGCCCATCAGGAAGGAAAGATAAACATAGCTTAAATATAAAACTCCATCATGCTTTGTTGCATGCGTTCAGTACTTTTTTGGGGGGGCTGACTGTTTCCTCTACTCTCTGTTCCATTTTTCATTGTTACTTCTGCAGTCTGAGGGAGCTAATGGGATTGTGGTATGCATCATGTCCATGCAGTTGTCATGTGACCGATCGATGTCCATCCAGTGGATGTGGTCAGGAGCATTTTAATTTAATTGCTTAAGCAACTTGTCTCGGAGAAGGTATGGTCTGTTTGGCCTGAACTTATATTGTGCTACCATTAACTTTTTATGCCAAGCAACCCAAACTTCAAAACTGTAAGGATTTGGAGTTTAAACTGATGACAACATTTGTGGTTCCAAAATGTTCTTTTTATTGTTAAAATTAAGACACCTTACTCAGGATTGATATGATCTCATTATAGAATGTTTTAACTATTAGGATGAGTTGTTCAGATTAAATATGGTTGGTTTGATGTTTGACAGATACTAGATACTATAAGTCTGATTATCAAATTTCTTTATTTTTTATTGCATCAGTAACAAAATACTCCTTTCAAACAATCAACTAATATTATTCTTCATGGTATGTATATATATTAGTTTGCCTACTAAATCTGTAACCTGAAATAGGCATGCTGTAACTGAAACTGACAACTGAAGCTACTCAGTGGCAGTAAAGCTACACACGAGTTGATAGCGACCAACACTGATGCATGATGCTACTTTTTTTTTTAATTATGGCCAATTTTTTCCTTATTGATGCATAGAAGTGTAAATTGCAATCACGTTTCAGTATGCCTATGAGCTACTTGTTTCTTTTATAGGTTTCTTTATTACTGTTGCAATCACTCTTCCATGTAAATTGAGCTATTATGTGGTGATTTTCAAATTAAACCTCAAACCATTCACATTTTCCTTAAACAGGACGAAGGCTGACTGAGGGAGAAGCCTTGAACTTTGCCTTGTGGAGCTGGCTCTCTGACAGACAGATGTGTTGCCTACTGGACCACAAATGCTTATGCTTCGATTAGTGTTGTACCTTGAAGTAGTCGTGCCCTCACAACTTGCTGTTTCTAGTAGTAATGTAAATGTAAACAGGTTTGGGCGCATGATTATAGACCAGGCATGATTTTTCTTTTACATACGACTTAGTCGGTACGTGTCCTAGTAATGAAAAATGAAATCCGGTCTGTTTGTGGCGGAAAAAAAAAGTGGTCAATATATTTGATTTGAAGCTGCAGATTATGCAAACTTGTGTATATCAAGTGGGCATTGAAAGTCGATTTCCATGCCAAGCAAATCTAAGACGTATAGATATATAGATTACTTTGAACAACAATAAAATAGGCCAGTCAATAATGTGGTCACTAGAAAAAACGGCTTGAGAAACCTGCCATGCTGAGTGTCACGGGTGGAAAAAAAAAATCGGCCCACCAACAAAGGAGTCTTGGATACAACACTAATCGATGTGTTGAAAAAATTGGCTTAAAGAATCTGTGCGTACGGGTTGAAAAAAAATCGGTTGAAAAAATCGGCTTAAAAATCGATCGAAACAAAAATCGCCATGAAGACTCGGTACGGTGGTTTCTTTGAATCGTGATGTGGCCTCGTGTGGACGGGCCACGGGTGGGTGCTGGAGCGACGCTCGCACGGCTGCATGACTCGGCCTGGCGAAAGGGGCTCGGGGACTGATTAATAGTCAGTCCCCCGGGGGACTAATTAGTGCAGTCCTATATATATATATATATATACTCCCTCCATATTGAAAAGAAGTCCATTTGAAAAAGGCTTGGTCAAACATTGGGAACATAAATCATTAATAACTTTTTAAGTCGTTGAGTTTTGAAATGTGAAAATCATATCAATAGATTTGTCTTGAAAAATACTTTCATAAAAGTATACATATATAATTTTTAATAAATATTTTGATAGAAAAGATAAGTCAAAGTTGCACTTTGGAGACCGTGTCGATGTCCTAAAGGACTTCCTTTTCAATATGGAGGAGTATATATATATATATATATATATATATATATATATATATATATATATATATATATATATATATATATATATATATATATATATATATATATATTAGTTTTGCCTAAACTGGTAAAACACCTCAGACCGCCTAGGCATGATTAATCAGTGGGTCACCGTCTAAAATCCGCCTGGCGCTCACGCGGGGTTTTACTCCACCCGGTCGGCATATAGAGCCCAATTCTATGGTTCCTACAGAGCCTTCAAGGGCGATCTCATTTGGAAAGCGCACACGGAAAACAAGTGTAAAAGTATTCGCTTGGATTATGGCACGAGAAAAATCCTCACGGCGGACAATCTCCAAAAAGAGGCTGGCCTCATCGGGACCACTGCGCCCTGTGCAATGGGTCTTTGGAAACATGCCTGCACCTTGCCCCTGTTATGCCCGTTCACCAAAGGTATGGGATCATATTCTTCATTGGGAGCACGCCGATGCAAGTATTGTCCTACCAGCCCAAGACCCAGCTCATTTCATATCTTGGTGGGAAGAGGTGCAAAATAATATTAGCAAGCGAGGAAAGAAGACGCTTCAATGGTATGGTCATCTACACCATCTGGAACGTTTGAAAAGAGAGAAACAGGAGAATCTTCTCCAACTCCATAGAGACGCCGCTCCAGGTCGCACTTAGAGCAAAGGAGGACATCTCACAAAGGATGAGGGCTATTTCTTGGGGCGTGTAACAGTATTAAACTACTCTTTATTTCTTTAGCTAAAGGCCCCGTTGTGGCAGCCCCAAAAAACATTTGTACATAGACTCTCTTTCCATCTTAATTGAAAGGCAGAGCTCCTGCCGTTGTGTTTAAAAAAAAATCCGCCTGGCGCCTAGTGGAACAGGAATATTAATCTATAACCCCTATAAAGACAAGACCCACTAGGGAAGTTCTCTCAACATGCACATAGGACACATAGGCATCCACCGTGGCTAACATGCAGCCATGACACGTCATTTGAAACTGATGTGCTGCCGTATAAATTGATTATGCCTCTTTGTTTCCATATCTTCTATGCAATCTGAAAGAAACCGAAGAGCAACGTACTCCACTTAATTAACTATCGCCGTTTGTTCTCCAATCAGTTTCTTATCAACCAAGCACTTTCTTATCAGTTACCAACCTCCTCGGTTCCTTCCAATAGCAAGCATTTCAATTCAACCGAGGAGTCTAGATGCAATTCATCTCTTCTCTACCACGGAACTGTGAGTGCAGCCATTAAGCATGCACTACTCTAACAGGTGATGTCCTATTTATAGACCACCAAAAAGAGCCATGCAATTCATCTCTTCTCTACCACGGAACGGTGACTGGTGATGTCCTATTTATAGACCACCAAAAGAGCCAATCTGACCCGACCATCTTTTTTCAGCGTCATTTTGACCGCTTGGTTTATCATCACACGAACCCTAAACCATATTTGAGGGCAGCTGATCCCGTGATCCTTTGTTCCCAATATGTTGATCGGGGTCGTTCTTAATAATATCTCAGAAGTCTATGAAGTTGGTCAGTGATAGCCTTCTTCGCCATCAAGAATCAGTATATCCATTGCCGTAAGCTTTATGCCTTTATGGAGATATCCTATCTTTCATGCATGTATCATATTCATCTCTCCATGGTTTTGTATATGCAGGAAAATGAAATCTTAGTGAATCAGAGGACATGTTGCCCAATTTGTAAGCACGCTAGGAGCAAACTGGAAGTGTTGTTCCATTTCCCTTATCTAAGCAAACTGGATGTGTTATGCCTATATTAGGAAGATTATTTGCATGCCTCTCCTGAATTCCATCTGTGTAAAACAGACAAAAATACACGATTTATATTTCTCTTTCTCACCATAAATCTCCTTGCAATTCGAGTGTTGCAATAACTGTCGATCAACTCTACGAGTCTTATAAATAGTCAGGACTCAGGAGGCATAGAAAATCTCTGCATGTGGATACTTTTGAATCTCTGAATCAATCAGATCGAGCACCAACAATGAAACCAGGTTTTTTTTGATTTGGCCAGAGAAAATTTTCTTTTCATGGCATGCTTCTCTTATTATTTGGACACGCCATTTATAATGAGATATTCACTTCATCACATCAGGTAGTTTAAAACTTTTGATGGTTTGTTGTTTTATATTTTAATTCTTAGTGATTAACATCCCATTTATATTTTTTCTTCATACCCGCGGCAACACACGGGGAATTCTCTAACGACTACTGAACAACTGATGCAATGCTGTTTATTTCAAACGATTGCAGACTCTGATGAAAATTGCACAGCCGATACTGTGGGGAGTAATTAACTTACAGAAGGATCCATGGCCCAAGGTCTCCCAGAGTGCAAAGGATCTTGTCAAGAAGATGCTTGACCCAGATCCTAGCACACTGGTTGACGGCAAAGCAAGTCCTTGGTTAGTACAGTCTTCAGTCCAATCTTAAGTTCATTGAAAACCAAATGGAAAGGGTAGACTGCATCTGTTCATAGAAAAAAAAAAACACAGGGAATTTGATATAATCTGCTGTGCTATACTGTTATTGCCATTATTTTTTCGACCGTGAGCATGTTTTCATTATCATTCTATTACTGAAATTGTTGAAAATAAAAAACAAAGTGGTTTAAGAATGATGCATACTGAAATTGTTCAACAACTAATTGTGATTAGAATCCTTAGTGATTACAAAGGAACCCTTTAACAAAATCTACTTACTTCCCGCAGCAACGCGTGGGGAATTCCCCTAGTTTTACTTATGTGTGATCGGCTTTGAGGTTCAAGGTTACCGAAGCATGCATGCACGTAGAGGAAATGTGTGGTACATCATTATGTAGTTGTGAAAAACCTTCCAGAGTAACACACAAATCAAATTGGGAGTTCTAATCCCAATGGCCCCTAGGAGTATATATGTATTGATGTAATTGTGAAGATCCTTTGAGAGTAACGCACGGATCAAATTGGTAGTTCCAATCCCACTGGGAATTGCAGGAACCAACTTCTTCACGGACAACATGCAGCTGGCGAACTTCATCAACTCAGAGGATCAAGCCAACCCTCCGGAATGGAGATCCAAACCGCACACGATGATCTCTTCCATGTTGCAGGTTTCGGACTCCTCTCTAAGAAGAATTAGAAGAACACATAATTTGATGGCTGATTCTTTGGCAAAGCAGGTTTTAGGTGCTATGATAGCTGGAGATACTGTTTTCTCTGGTATTTGTGCTAACCCAGCACACAATCATGCATGCCCACTGTTGGAGGCACAACAATGTTGTACTTCTAGCAGCTTCCTGCTGCTAATTTATGAAATTATGTTTCCTTGTCAAAAAAAAAAATTCCCACTGGGAGTATATATGTTTCATTGATCAATTGATAGATTCACTATACCCTTGGAGGGAGGGAGAGGGGAGCAGTTCCTTTGACGGTGTCAGGGGATCCTCTCGACCATTCTTTCTACACCTGAAAATTTGCTTTCATTAGTTGAGAAAGTAGCAGTAAAAACAAACTATACTGAAGTTGGCAAGCAGAGTACAGTGAAGCCTTCCTTCAACATATAATCCCATGCATCTCATCTGACTATATGTCTATATGTGACGGAAAGCAACAATATATAAGCAGTGGTAGTAGCCCATCTAGGGGTGCAAATTAGTGACAATTAGGTATACCTTCAAGCCTCTTTAGTTCAAGTTCTTCAATTTTGCAGAAGTAGTACAAATAATTGAACTAAAGAGGTTTGAAGGTGCACCTAAATGTTACCTCTTTGCACCCTTAAGCCCATCAGTAGCTTCTCTTCAGTTTATTTATTTATTTGTTTTAAGCTAAGAATATGTGTAGTGTAGACTGTCATAACTTTATGTATTGGACTTCCTGATTTCCGCAAGCAGCTTCTAGTTCATGTTGTTTTATACACTATATTTTATATATATATGCCTGGAAGCAATTTCAGAGAAATTCTATGACGCAGAGTCCTTATATATTTAAATTTAATGCTATGACATGAAATATTCAAAAACTAGGTAGCATGCCCTTCTTTGTTTTAGGCCATGGAAAATCCTTGTACTGAACCAAAAGGATTCATGGAAAATTAATGAATCCTCGAGTATACTGAAATACTGATACACGAGAGATACACCTGAAAAATGACGATTAAGAAGAGGAAGAGATACAGAATGCTTGCGCATCAGCCTGGGTACTGAACCATCAAAGAAGAAAAGGTTGTCACATGCATATACATGTTTATTTGAATTGGAGGGTTCTAAGCTCTATCTGATGATTTCGCATCATATTCATCGACATTGATAATATCCTTCCATTTTATATAGCACCTTAGCATCAGCATGGTATATAGCGACCTTAACCCTGATGCAATCAGAAGAGGAAGACAGGCACCTGGCGACAATACGCGATAGGTCATCAAACGACCAAAGTTATCAACCGATAGGCATGTATGTACCAACAAAATATAACAAAGACAAGGCAGCAAGTTACAACAGGAAAAAGCCAACAAATAAGCACCATAAACAAGGTAATGCATGTTTGCCTGACATTGGAGCCATCGAGCATCTGACTGTAATGCCAAAAAGGTGAGTCTTGAATGCGTCATCTTTACGCTACGCCTGCATCATATTGCCACTGATCCATGAAAAGCCAATAAATAAGCATCATATACGAGGTAATGCATGTTTGACTGATGTTGGAGCCATCGAGCATCTGACTGTAATGCCAAAAAGGTGAGTCTTGAGTGCGTCATCTTTACCGGCCCTCACCACACCTGCATTATATTGCCACTGATCCATGTGGAGCAAACAAGAAACCATCTATATATATCAGTATCAAGTAGTAGTAGTCTGCAGCAACAACAGCACTAGCCATGGGCACCCCCCCTGAGCTGGAGTTGCCGGAGAAGCACCCCCAGCTAGACAACTTCACAGAGCCTGCGCCACCATCCCCCTCCACCTACCTCCTTGACCTGCTCTCGACGCCCCACATCGACAATGGCAAGGACAATATCTCCTACATCTCACACATGCTCTTGGAGGACGACGCTATTTACAACAACTTGTTATACCAAAACCCCGACCACCCTGATGCACTCCTCACCACCGACCAGCCCTTTGCCCAGATCCTCTCCACCGGGCATGGCACCTCTGATGGCCTCGCCACATGGCCGTGCAACTCTCTGCACAACACCCCACTGCAGTTATCGTCAGTAGTGGCGACACCACCTGAGTACTACTCGTATTGCGACATGATTGCCTCCGAAATTCTGCCTGGTGACAACATGGACAGCACACAACACGTCGTCGGTGAGGATGCATCCTCCTTGTTGATGAACAGCATTCACGAGGCGGCCGCGGTGGACCCCAACAGATTGTTACCAGCAGCCAAGAACAGCAGCAGTTCCATGGACGTGATCAGCATGGCATTCTTCAAAGGCATGGAGGAGGCTAACAAGTTGTTGCCACTCAAGGACAGCGAGACGACGACATTGGCTGATGGTAGAGGCTGCAAGAAGAGGCTTCAAGGCAAGGACGTTGATGCGAACATCGTCGCCATGGGCAGAAGCAACAAGCAGAAGGTGGCACAGACACAACCAGCTGAGTCAGAGGAGGAAGCTGCGGCACGCGAGATGCTGGACCGGTTGATGCTCAACGACCCTGGAAGCCATGCTGCTGATGTGCAGCAGGAACTAATGATTGGCTCCACGAAGTTGGAGAAGCCACGAGGAAGAGGAAGGCGTGGTGCCGGCACGAGCCACACGGCAGTGAACGTGAACCTGCACGCCTTGCTCATCCGATGCGCAGAGGCTGCGGCCACCAACGACCGGCAGGGCGCGGCCAACCTGCTGCAGCAGATCAGGCATCACTCATCACCGACAGGGGATGGGACGCAGCGGCTTGCACACTGCTTCGCCCAGGGGCTGGAGGCACGGCTGATGGGCATAGGGATCCAGATGTACCGGTCGCTTGTGGCAAGGAGCGCATCCGCTGCCAGCATCCTCAAGGCCTACAAGCTGTACATGGCCGCATGCTCCATTCTCCCAATGGGATTCCCCATACCAACATGACCACCTACAAGGCTGTAGCAGGGAGAACGAAGCTGCACGTTGTCCAATACGGTTTAAACACTGGGTTCCATTGGCCAGACTTACTACGCATGCTCTCATGCAGGGAGGGTGGTCCGCCGGAGGTAAGGCTCACGGGCATTGACAACCCACTGCCAGGGTTCTATCCGGGCCAGCTCATTGAGGAGACAGGGCGCCGCCTCAGTGACTGTGCTCGCCAGTTTAGGGTCCCATTCAAGTTCCGTGCTATTGCAGCGAAATCAGATGCTATCCGTGCTGAGGACCTGGACATTGATCCTGAAGAGGTGCTCGTTGTCATCTCCCATTTCCATTTCAGGACCTTGATGGATGAGAGTGTCATTGTCGACAGGCCAAACCCCAGAGACACGGTGCTCAAAAATATCAAGAAGATGAGCCCAAAAGTGTTCATCCATGCCATCATCAATGGATCATACAGCGGTCCTTTCTTTGTGTCACGGGTCCGCGAGGCGCTCAACAACTTTACTGCGATGTTCGATGCATTGGACACCACTGTGCCCCGGGAAAGCAAGAACAGGCTGCTGGTAGAGCACCAATTAGCACGATGCGCCATGAACATCATTGCCTGTGAGGGTGCGGATAGGGTGGAGCGGCCACACAACTACAAGCAGTGGCACGTGCGGTGCGAGGGGAGCAGGGCTGAGGCTACTGCCATTGGATCCGGACATTGTTCGAACGAGCAAAGACAAGGTGAATAAGGAATACCGCCAAGTACATCGTTTTCGATGAGGATCATGGGTGGCTCCTCAAAGGGATGGAAAGGGCGGGTGCTCTCTGCCATCTCCACATGGACGGCAGAGGATGATAGATCTGACTTGGGAAATAATGACCAGTGATCAAGCTTATTCTTTTACAAACCATATAGCTGAGAAGCAGTTTCAGAAACATAAGGGAAAAAGGGAAAATTACCTTGTAGCTTATATATGATGAATCATCATGGTGATTGGTGAATGCTTCTTTGGACTTTGAATGATTGAAGGCTAAGCTACTATAGAAATTTGCAACTCTTGCATGAATGCATACATGATAAATCTGAATAAAAATTAATAAGTTTAGCAAGATAATAATGTTAAAGCCATGCACACCAACCCTTTTTGTGAGCAATTTTGTTCAAGACCATAGATAGTATCTTTTTAACTACGTACAATCCTTGTGCTAAACCAATATGACTCCTAGAATATGAATCCTCAACTATACTGATAGACTGTTCGCAATGTAGCTTAGCGTTCACGAGTATCTAAACTGCACAATTACCTTTCATTGCAAACGTCGTGTTAAAAGAGATCACAGAAATCCTTGACACTATAATCGACAGCTCGCCTTTCCTTTGAAACCACCACAGATTGTTTGTAACAGTGGCTAGCACCTGAGGGAAAAAAAATAGGGGTAAAAGAAAATGTCAACAATCAACATGGATAACAAAACAATCAATATGAAGAATGCTGAATACTACAATAAATAATATGGCCCGCTTGACAAATGATAGGTCCACTGGGATATATGTATGGATGTGCCAAAGTATCCAAATTCACACAGCATATACCATCAAAATATTGGAAGGGGACAACACAGATGTACCCCGGAAGAAACAAATAAATAAGCACCATATACAAGGATATGGTGGCCTGTAGTTCTGATGAGCTGACCTAAGGAAGGTATTTAAATGGACGACGGGTATATGCCCGGGGCAAAAGAAAAATCATAACTTGGTACAGGCTTCCTCTTCAATAATACAGTCACCCTTGAATTCATTAACCACAGTTATTCCAACAATGTACTGAATTTTCTGTTGACGTTTTCAACTGTCGCGTGTTCAAGTATATGTTAATGCTCATCCTTCATCTGAGCCCACAAGAAGATTATTTGTAGTTTATGCATCTAATAAGATTTCCTGACCAAGTCCAAATGCAATTCTAATAAGGTATAACCATGCATCTATCTGTTTCACTGACTGATTCTTTACAGAGTTTAGAAGCAGCAAAAGACAGTTGGGTTCTCAGACTAGAATGCACAAGCAGCCTTGAAGGAATTGCATGACAACTAGATAAAGACATTAGGTATAAAAGTGTCCATAGGCAAAAGGAACACGCACATGCTCCTTCACAGAGCTGCATAGATATTGCATAGAGTACTCACTGCAAGTTGGTACATATCGGCAGCTTGAAGGCAGTAAAGGTGATATTTCTCATGTTCACACAAAGCAGGGCCGATGAGCAATCTATGTAGAAATGAGATTGTTCTTAAAGCAAAAGGTTCACAACTATTCTGATGTTAATAGCTCATTCTCAAATACCAGAAATGAAGCAGAAAACAAACTCAGACTGCAAACTGCAAATGAACTTACGTTTGTAAAACTTTAACACGGATAGAGCCACATTGACTCCCGAATCCTTGACTTCCTCTGCTGAGAATCACAATATGCACAGAATGTAGTCAGATAGACCTGTTTGGTGTCATACACGAAAAACACAACAAAATTTCTAGAGACAATAGTGGATCTTCACTCATGTTACGTTTAACATTCTGTGCTCCTAATCTACACTCATGTTTTAGAAGAGCATACATGTGCAGGGAATTTAGACTGCAGTGTTCCGTAGGTGGCGGCTTATGTCAAATAAGATCCTACAGTAGGCTTTATGTTTCTTCCTCTCTTTTTTTTTTTTTTTTTTGCCTCTTAACTGAGTACAGCTGTAGTATCTGAACATGTGCGAACACACGCAACACCCCCCACACACTCACACCCCTACGCACATATAAGACCTACAACTACACGCAGCTTGAAGATCACGTCCTTTCACCGAGGGCTCCGTAGACGACGGGCACGTCATTCTGACCATTGTGGCACCACGTGAGGAGGCAACTGATTATTTTTGGGGAAACCCCCCGTGGAAATCATGCGTCGAGTAGCACTCGAACGCATGACCGGCTGCTTCCGCACTGGGAGAGCAGACCGACCGAGCTACGGCTCGTTCCGTTTCTTCCTCTCTTTTTGGTGCTTTTTGGTGAAACATAGCCCTTTCACATTTTGTGTTGTTTGTAAGAATTACAAGTAAGCAGGCTCCATAAATGGAGCTAGGATCCCATCAATACACCACACCAAAATAGGGCACTACAAATCCGTTAACTACAACCTCATACATGGAAAACTACAGGCAGGGCACGAACTACAGTGTTGGCCTGGAATGGAAAAACAGGGCATGTGTAAAATCAGAGAGAATTGACTAATTTAATCTCTAAAATAGAAGCATATATGAACCAACCAAACGGAAATACCAAGTAGCCCCACCTTTAAAAGAAACCATGAGGCAAGCATTTCTGAGATTTCCAAATCTGGTGCCACTTTTCTGACCTTCGTCGTCAGCAGCACACAGGACTCGCCCCGCCGGAATCTTTCTCCTCCTCTGAAACGAGAACCGAATGAAGCATGAGATTTATTAGTTTCGCGAGGATAGTTACACGGAGAGCTGCGAATGGTACCGCCGAAGCCTGCCGGAGGAGGGGGTAGCGCGTAGCCGCGGAGGGCGGCATCTCCAGGAGGCGTTCGCCGCGAGTCCACGAAAGGCGCCACGCCTGGCGACGACGGTCTTGGTGCGGCGGACGACGGACTTGGGGCGGCGGTCGGTGTGTGGATGAGGCCAGATTTGGCAGGGGTTTAGGCATCATTTACTGTCAAGTTGGGTTTATGGAAAACAGAAAAAGAATTTGTCTATGTAATTTTTTTTTATAAGTGCAGTCCCATCGAAAATCGAAAATTAATGATAGAGGAAACAGAGTAAATAGGAGGAAGCAGTTTCTTCACCGGAAAAACACCTCAACTCTTGCATCGAGGTAAAAAAAAAGAGTGAAATGCATAGCAGATACATGAACTTGTCTTGCTGTGCCAAATAGCCCCATAAACTCTCAAACTGCACATCTGGCACCTCAAACTTCATTATTGGTTCACTGCAGGTCCAATCAGCAAGTTACCGTGAATTCATAGTCCACCGTGATTCAACCCGTTAGCCAGGCTAACGTGACCCATGGAAATGTGCAGTTTGGCCCCTCTCCTTTCTTGCCCTCGTTCTCCCCTATTCTCCCTGCCATAAAATCTGAGGCAGCAAGAAGCAAGCAACATGCTGTGTGTATGTGTAGTGTATATACGCGTGTACAAGCTATGCATGTGTATGCTATTTACGTGTGTCAGCCGGGAAGGAGAATCACGCCTAGCCATCGACCAGTTCAAGCTGGCCGCACGAAGAGAGCGCATCCACTCGTGCGCGCCCTCGCCCAGGGCCACCAGGTACAGCGCGACGTAGAAGATGGTCACGTGGCCGCCGACAGAGACAGGGCGCCCATGCTCTGCAACGAAAACAGGCCATGGCTGAAGAACACGAGCTCCCGGCTGGGAGAGCGAGTGGTCGGAGACGTGCGGGAGACCGAGACGACTCACCACGACGAAGATGAGGGAAGCGAGGACGATGGTCGGTACCGCCGAGCCAAGCGTCGCACGCGAGCGGCGGCAGCGGCAGCGGCCGTGTCCGACAATGTTGGGGCGAGCAGCGGCTGGGCGTGCGTGCGGCGACGCGACGCGCGCCACTCAGAGCCGGACGTTGCGGCGGGCCGCGCTGCGCCGGTCGCGCTTCGGGAAGCCCGAGGGCCGCGCCAGCGCTGAGCCGGGCGTCGCGACGCCGGTCTGCGGCGTCGGGCCTGAGGAGGGGGACGAGCCGGGCTCTGCTCCCTAGGCCGGAGACGCGGCGGGGAGGGCGCCGGGGCTCGGCGGCGGAGGAGAGGCACCGGGAGCCCGGGCGCGACGGAGGGAGACAGGGAACGAATGGATAAAGGAGAGGGGGAAAAAAGGAAAGGGAAGAGAAAAAAAAAAAAAAAAGGAGAGGGAAAGAGGGGGCCAAATTGCATATTTCCATGGGCCACTCGCCCTCAGGCAGCAGTCATCACGTTAGCCTGGCTAACGGGTTCGGGTCACGGTGGTGAGTCCACGTCCGTGAATTCACGGTGAAACGAGCTGATTGGACCTGCGGTGAACCAATAATAAAGTTTGAGGTGCTAGATGTGCAATTTGAGAGTCTATGGGGCTATTTAAGACGATGGGACAAGTTCATGTACCTCTTGTGCATTTTACTCCCAAAAAAAAAAGATGATTTCGTCGTTGGGAGGAAATCACCGGTTTCCACATGTGGGGGCACGATAGGGCTCGTCGACACTACGGCGCTCACTCTACCATTAACTCGCACCGCTCATAGCCACGCCGCCCGCCCGTCCGTCACCGGCGGCGCGAGCTCACCCTCGCCGCACGCTTCTTTGGCGCACCCGTCGAGCCGTGCGAGCGTCTCACCCCACTGCGTGCCGCCTTACGAGCTCGCCCGGACGCCCGCCCACAACTATGTGATCTCACCTAGCCCGCGCGCTCGTTGGGCTCGCCTCGCCCGCCCTACTCATGCCACGCCATGTCGTGCCTTGCCCGCCACACGCTAGCCTCGTCCTGCCTTGCCCTCCTCGCGGCGCACCATAGGAGGGGATGCGTTGGAGGAATTAGGGAGAGAATGAGGAAGAAAAAATAATATTTGTTGCACCAAGAAACACAGCCGATTCGGCTAGATTGGGCGGAATTGACACGTGTTCGTCGACCGTTGGAGAAGAGGAGACGGCAATGGAGGTGTGAAATCTCATGTTTGGTTTTAGAAATTGATGACACACTTGTGGACTAATCCTTTTCTCTAAGTGATGACTATGAGATAGGATTAGGTTGATGACAAGGAGCATGATGATCATGAACATGGACAAAGTCGGTGGACTTGATGGATCGTCAAGCTCGGAGATCGGCTTGAGAGGAACCCGGGAGATCAAGGCAAAGGTATATTTGATAAGGTTTTCCTTTCGGTGATCAAGACACGATAGAGCGTGTGATCACATTATAGGATAGATAGCCGACTATCAAGAGGGGATGCCGCGACAATCCTTGCATGAAGTGCTTCTAGGTCAAATTGACTTGCATATTGCATTTAGGACATGAGAGCACTAACTTCGATCTTGCCTAACATCTCGACGTGCTAACATTGGTGATAACGTGGTCATCTTGGCGTGTTGGCAACCCTTGGCAAGAGGCGAAGCAAGATTGAAGCAAAGAGCAAAGAAAAAGATGAAGACTTGCTGTTTCGAGGCGGCCGGACTTATTTGGAAAGTGACCGACGCCACTGCCCGGTGGCTCCGGTCGGTGCGTCGCGCAGAGCTGCGAGGCCCGATTTCACCGGACAGCGTCGGCCGGAAGCGGGACCCCGGAAGCTTCCGGTGCCGACGGAAGCGTCGGCCGGACGCGTGGAGGAAGCCGTCCACCGTGGGCCCGAGCCTTGTCATTGTGACCGGAGCCGTGACCGGACTCGCGACCGGACCGGTGGTTCGATCGGTGCGTCCGGTCACCCCGCCGAGAGAGCAAATTTTTTGGAGCAACGGCTCCATTTCGAGAGGAGCCATATATATACTTGGTTGGCTGGTTCCTTAGGCTCTCTCTCTTGCACATTTGAAGCTTCCAACTTGCTAGTGAGCATTTGTGATTCCTCTCCACTCATCTCCCCAACTTTAACTCGAATTATTGGTGAGATTAAGAGTGATAGAAGTGCATTGCGTTGCTTGGTTGCATCTAGAGCACTTCATCCTTGGAGAAGCCGCGGGATTCTTGTTTCTCTTGGGAATTTGCCCGGTTCCCTAGCGGCTTGGAGCAAGAGGTGGTGTTGAGCTCAAGTGGAGCTTGTTTGAGGCCACACCGGTGGTGATTGTGAGGGGTCGTTCCTTACCTCGCGGGAGATTTGTGAAAGGAGCACTAGTGGATTGCTCGTGGCTTGTTGGACCCTCTCTTGTGATCGTTTGCTTGAGGCGCCCATAGGGGTTTTGGCACCGGCCATTAAAGCTTAGCAACCGTCAAGTGAGTGTGTCACCACAACGGGGACGGCGTGCCGGCAAGCACGTGAACCTCGGTGAAAAATCATCGTGTCATTGTTCTTGCTCGTTGGAGATTTCTTGTACACGGTGATTGGCCACAACCTCTACTCAACAACGGTGGTATTGTATTCGAGCACCTCTTTGCATTTACTTTGTAGTATATCTTGCTAGGGTGCTTAGCTTGTTAGCTTGAGTAGTGTGTTAGGGTGCTTAGTCTTGTTAGCTCCTAGTTGTAATCTAGTTAAAATTGTTTGTTCACCTAGGAGTAAACTAGCGACATAGCCTTTGAGTGGATTAGAGACAATAGAATTGACTTGGGGCTTGCATAGATAGCTTGTTGCATTGCTTAATAGCTTTCGCCATCTTATTTACTAATCCAGTGCTTAGTGTTGTTGCAAGAATTTTTAATAGGCTATTCACCCCCTCTAGGCATTAGGACCTTTCAAGTGGTATCGAGCCGAGGCACGTATTTGGGTGGCTTAACATCCAACGGTGATAAACAATGGCTACGTTTCATGTCAACAACACCAAGAAGGCGCCACCTTTCGATGGCACCAACTTTGGGCATTGAAAGTTGAAGATGACCGCACACCTCAAGCAAATCAATAGATAAGTGTGGGTTGTGACCGAGAACAAGTTTGAGGTGGCAAAGCCAAATGAGCCAACCACCGCGGAAGAGAAGAAGATATATGCCAATGATGTGGCCGTGAGTGCTTTTCATGAGGCATTCAATGATAGAGTGTTTGAGCAAGTCAAGTCACTCACCATCGCCCATGACATTTGGAAGAAGCTAGAAGAGTGCAATGAGAGCACCGAAGGTGTCAAGCAAGCCAAAGCCTACATCAAGCTAGAGCAATTCAATAGCTTCAAGATGGAGGAGGATGAAAGTGTGCCGGAGATGTTCCACCGCATGCAAGTGTTGGTGAATGATCTCAATGCACTTGGTGAAGATATCAAGGACACAACATTCAACATGAAGTTCTTGAGGTGCTTACCGGAGAGATTCGAGATGCTCAAGACGGTTTTGGTGAAGACCAACTTGAAGACCTTGACACCAAACCAATTGCTTGATGAGGTGATGACCGATGATTCATTTAGAGATGATTCAAAGAAGCAAGAGCTCATCAACAAGGCCAACAAGAAGGCTAAGGATGAGGACAAGAAAGATGACAAGAAAGGGCTAGCACTCAAAGCTAGTTCTTCATCCAAGGGCAAGAAGAAGAAGGAAGAATCAAGTGATGAAGAGGATGGCACCTCTACAAGTGGGAGTGAAGTTGATGAATAATTGGTCCTCTTTGTTAGAAGATTGGGCAAATATGTAAAGAAGACATACATCAACAAGAACAAGAAGAAGCAATCATCCAAGAAGAGGACCAAGGATGGTAAGAATGAAGGCAACATGACATGCTTTCGGTGTCATGATGATTGTCACTTGATTGCCGAGTGCCCATATGAAAGTGATGATGAGAAGGGCATCAAGAAAGCAAGAAAGAAGAATGATGCCAAGAATGAGAAGGAGAAGAAGCCCAAGAAGAAGAATGAGTCACATGTGGCTATGTGGGATAGTGATGGCTCATCCTCTTCAAGTGATAAAGAAGAGGAGAAGAAGAACAAGAAGAAGGGACAAGCTCACCTTGCTATGCATGACAAGATCTCCCTCTTCGACACTCCTTCCTCATGCTTCATGGCTAAGGCCACTAAGGTACAATCTATCACTAGTGATGATGATGATGATAGTGATAGTGATAGTGATGATGAGGAGCAAACACTCACTAGGGAAGAATTGCAAAGCATGCTTGATGATTGCATTGTCATGTTCAAGCAAAGCGTAAAAGGAATGCAAGGGCTTGCGTAAGAAGAAACGAAGAGCCTTAAGCAAGAACTTGGTGAGCTTCGGACATCTTATGAGAGTCTAGAGGTAGACCATAAGAAGCTTGAGAAATCTCATTCTAAGTTAGAGAAAGCTCATTCCTCTCTACTAGAAGAGCACAAGTTGTGCCTAGTGGTTGAAAATGTTGATACATCCAATGCAAGCATCATGTGTGACATTCTTGTTGATGAATCAACCTCCAAGTGTGAGACCTCTACTAGCTCTATCACTAGCATATCCATCTCTAGTGAAGATAATGACAACCCTATGCTTATTCATGAGAATGCTTGTTTAAAGAGGGAAGTGAAGGAGCTCAATCACACCTTAGCTAAGGCTTATGGTGGTGAGGACCGCTTGCTTATGTGCTTGGGTAGCCAAAGGGCATCCTTGTATAAGGAGGGCTTAGGCTATATCCCCAAAAAAGGCAAGGCCGCCTATGTGACTCACAAGACTCGTTTTGTGAAGAGCAATGGTAGCTATTGCAAAGCTTGCAAGCAAGTTGGTCATGTGGAGCAAAAGTGCATGAACAAGAGAACCAATGTCTCTTCCATCAAGCTTGATAATTCTTATATGCTTGTGAAGAAGAACAATGGTGTTCGTACTAGGTACATTGGTACATCATGGATGGGCTCAAAGAAGAAAGCCATTTGGGTACCAAAGGCCTTGGTGACTAACCTTGAAGGACCCAAGCAACATTGGGTACCTAAGAAGAATTGATCTTATTTTGTAGGTCAATTACCGTGTCGGAGGAGAGCATTAGATAATGGATAGTGGGTGCACTCAACATATGACCGGAGATTCTCTTATGTTCAAGTCAATTAGCATCAAGGGCATTGAAGAGTATGAGTCAATCACCTTTGGCAATGACAAGAAGGGTAGTGTTTTGGGTCTTGGCAAGATTGCAATTACACAAGAGAAGACTCTATCCAAAGTGTTGCTAGTGGACAATATTGATTACAACCTCTTGTCGATTTCTCAACTTTATGATCTTGGTTACAAATGCATATTCACAAGCCAAGAAGTTGAAGTGGTTAGTGGTGATGGTGCCAACATGATATTCAAGGGTTTTAGATATGGTGATCTCTACCTTGTTGATTTCAAGTCAAAAGAAGCCAAGTTGACAACATGTCTACTCTCACAAGCTAGCAAAGGGTGGTTGTGGCATAGAAGGCTTGGTCATGTTGGAATGAAGCAATTGAACAAGTTAGTGAAGCATGACTTGGTTAGAGGCTTGAGTGATGTCAACTTTGAGAAGGACAAACCTTGTGGAGCATGTCAAGCCGGGAAGCAACATGGCAATGCACATGCAACCAAGAGTACAATGAGTACAAGCAAGGCATTTGAGTTGCTACACATGGACTTGTTTGGGCCAACATCATACTCTAGCATTGGTGGCAACAAGTATGGTTTTGTCATAGTTGATGACTACACTAGATACACATGGGTGTTCTTTTTGCATGACAAGAATGATGTGTTTGAGCTTTTCAAGACTTTTGTCAAGAGGGTTCAAAATGAATTTGAGACATCCATCAAGAAGATTAGGAGTGACAATGAAAGTGAATTCAAGAATACAAGAATTGAAGAGTTGTGTGATGAGCTTGGAATTGGGCATCAATTCTCACCAACCTACACTCCTCAATCCAATGGTGTAGTTGAGAGGAAGAATAGAACCTTGATTGAAATGGCAAGATCAATGCTTAGTGAATACAATGTTAGCCATTCCTTTTGGGCCGAAGCAATCAACACGGCCTGCTATTGTAGCAACCGTCTCTATTGCCATGGAATGCTTGGCAAGACACCTATGAATTGTTGAATGGAAGGAAGCCCAATATTGGTTACTTTAGAGTCTTTGGATGCAAATGCTACATTCTCAAGAAAGGCACAAGATTGGGCAAGTTTGACAAGAAATGTGATGAAGGATTCCTTGTTGGATATTCTACCACAAGCAAAGCATATAGAGTATGGAACTTGGGTAGTGACAAGCTTGAAGAAGTTCATGATGTTGAATTTGATGAAACCCAAGGCTCTCAAAATGAAGTTGAAAATCATGATGATGTGAGTGGTTTCAACTTGGAGAATGCAATGAGGACAATGGATATTGGTGACATTAGGCCAAGGCAAATTGATGATGATGATGACACTCCATTGCCTACCACTATGGTTGAGTTTGGTACAAATGAAGCTAGCACTAGTGGCACTCAAGATGAAGATCAAGATCAAGAGCATCAAGCTAGTCCATCCACTCATCCTAGTCATCAAGTGCAAGTGATGCAACCTTCCAACATAGCAAGAGATCACCCAATTGATCAAATTGTCGGTGACATCAATAGTGGAGTGGTTACTAGAAGAAGATTAGCATCTTTTTGTGCTCACCATGCCTTTGTAGCACAAGAAGAGCCGGAGAACATTGAAAATGCACTCAAGAAGGAAGATTGGATCAATGCCATGTATGAAGAGTTGAACAACTTCAAGAGAAATGATGTATGGGAATTGGTGAAAAGGCCAAAGGACTACAATGTGATTGGAACCAAGTGGGTCTTCAAGAACAAGCAAGATCAAGATGGAATTGTGGTTAGAAACAAGGCAAGGCTAGTAGCTCAAGGGTACACTCAAGTAGAGGGTCTTGACTTTAGAGAGACCTATGCACCGGTTGCTAGACTTGAAGCAATTAGAATCTTGCTTGCTTATGCATGTGCTCATGACATCAAGCTCTATCAAATGGATGTGAAAAGTGCATTCTTGAATGGCTTCATCAATGAGTTGGTGTATGTTGAACAACCACCGGGATTTGAAGATGAGAAGTATCCCAACCATGTCTACAAATTGAAGAAGGCTTTGTATGGCTTGAAGCAAGCACCAAGATCATGGTATGAGAGGTTGAGAGATTTTCTCCTCTCTAAAGGGTTCAAGATGGGCAAGGTGAACACCACTCTCTTCACCAAGAAGATTGACAAAGAATTGTTTGTGTTACAAATCTATGTTAATGACATTATCTTTGGGTCAACCAATCAAGAGTTTTGTGAAGAGTTTGCTAAGATGATGGCCAATGAGTTTGAGATGTCAATGCTTGGAGAGCTTACATTCTTTCTTGGACTCCAAATCAAGTAATTGAAGAATGGCACATTCATTAGTCAAGGCAAGTACATCAAAGATATGATCAAGAAGTTTGATCTTCAAGATGCCAAGTCAATGTCCACACCAATGGGAACTAATGGAAGCTTAGACCCCGACCCTAGTGGCAAGATGGTTGAACAAAAGAAGTATCGGTCCATGATTGGTAGTTTGCTCTATGCAACCGCATCAAGACCGGACATTGCATTTAGTGTGGGCATGTGTGCTAGATATCAATCCGATCCAAGAGAAAGTCACCTCAAGGCAACAAAGAGAATTGTGAGATACTTGAAGGGCACACAAGATGTTGGACTATGGTATCCCAAGGGATCCAAGTTTGATTTGATTGGATATTCGGATTCCGACTATGGAGGGTGCAAGATCAATAGAATGAGCACAAGTGGCACATGTCAATTCCTTGGAAGGTCACTAGTATCATGGTCTTCAAAGAAGTAAAATAGTGTTGCTCTTTCAACCGCCGAAGCCGAATACATTAGTGCGGGAAGTTGTTGCACTCAATTGCTTTGGATGAGGTCAACATTGAAGGATTTTGGATTCCAATTTGACAAGATTCCATTGTATTGTGACAATGAAAGTGCGAGAAAGATGACCCAAAATCCGCTCAACATCCAAGAACAAAGCACATTGATATAAGACATCACTTCATAAGAGATAATCAACAAAAGGGTGACATTTGTATCATGGGCATTGGCACCGAAGATCAACTAGCCGACATATTCACCAAGCCACTTGATGAGAAGAGGTTTTGCATGCTAAAGGGAGAATTGAACATTATTGACTTCTCCAACTTGAGTTGATGCACCCCCACTTATATGACATGCCTCTCCTTCGACAAACCCCAAGGTAAAAATTGGTTGTCATGGCATTCATATATAGCTAAGGACTTGTTAGTGCATCTAGACATCATGCATGCTTACTAGGCTCATTCATAGAAAATCAAATGATTTCAATGTTTGTGTGGCACCACTATTGCTTTGATTGGTTCTATGAACTAGTGGTGGCATATGACATGTTTATGTGCTTGCAATCCGAAAGTGTCAACTCTAGAAAATACGCTATTGATGTGTATTCTAACATGGTGCAAGATAACCCTTATGTATATGAGGTGTGAAAAAGCTTGTCCTTGGTTCAAACTTGAATACATAGAAAGGCAAGTGATCTCGATGAGACCACATGTGATACTTTGATTGACTTGATTTCTCTCATTTACACATTTTTGGTGATTGTTGACAAAGGGGAGAAATAAGTCACAAAAGATGTTGGAAAGGATCACACAAATAGGGAGAGCAAGCTCATAGACTATTTGTACATTTGTATGTGCATGATCATAATGTGATGTTGCATTGGCAATCTAAATTCAATATACATGATTGCTTGGTGTATGCTAGTTTTTAAAAAAATGTTGGTGTGTTGACCAACTAGCATGCATAGGATGTATATAGACAAAGCTCGCATTTTTAGCCTATAATGTGGATCTCATGGGGTATGTTGAGTTTTTGATGAATGTCTAGTCACATGATGCTAAGGACTCCGATGGTTTCACGCTTCAAAGGTCCAATTTCTAGAACCTTAGCATCTCTTTTTAGTATTAGTATCTCTCCCCAAGTTTTCTATCCATACATATGTGCCAACTTGATCCAAACACATGGAAGCACATATGTGGGGGAGCTACTACTACCAAAACCGAACCTTGAAATGATTGTCCATCTCTTGATTCATGATCAAAACTCTATGGGCAAGCAATTCAAGTTCAATTGAATTTTATTTCAAATCTTTGTGAGTTGGTTGTCATCAATTACAAAAAGAGGGAGATTGAAATCTCATGTTTGGTTATGGAAATTGATGACACACTTGTGGACTAATCCTTTTCTCTAAGTGATGACTATGAGATAGGATTAGGTTGATGATAAGGAGTATGATGATCATGAACATGGACAAAGTCGGTGGACTTGATGGATCGTCAAGCTCGGAGATCGGCTTGAGAGGAACCCGGGAGATCAAGGCAAAGGTATACTTGATAAGGTTTTTCCTTTCGGTGATCAAGACATAATAGAGCGTGTGATCACATTATAGGATAGATAGCCGACTATCAAGAGGGGATGCCGCGACAATCCTTGCATGAAGTGCTTCTAGGTCAAATTGACTTGCATATTGCATTTAGGACATGAGAGCACTAACTTCGATCTTGCCTAACATCTCGACGTGCTAACATTGGTGATAACGTGGTCATCTTGACGTGTTGGCAACCCATGGCAAGAGGCGAGGCAAGATTGAAGCAAAGAGCAAAGAAAAAGATGAAGACTTCTTTGTTTTCGAGGCGGCCGGACGCCGGAAAGTGACGGGGACGCGACCGGCCGGTGGCTCTCGGTCGATGCGCGTCCCGCGCAGAGCTCGCAGCCCAATTTCACCCGGACGCGTCGGCCGGAAGCCGGACCGAAGCTTCCGGTGCCGGCCGGAAGCGTCGACCGGACGCGAGCGGAGGAAGCCGTCACCGTGGGCCCGAGCCTTGTTCATTGTGACCGGACTCGCGACCGGACCCGCGGGGGTGGTTCCGGTCGGTGCGTCCGGTCACCCCTTGAGAGAGCAAATTTTTGGAGCAACGGCTCCATTTCGAGAGGAGCCATATATATACTTGGTTGGCTGGTTCCTTAGGCTCTCTCTCTTGCACATTTGAAGCTTCCAACTTGCTAGTGAGCATTTGTGATTCCTCTCCACTCATCTCCCCAACTTTAACTCGAATTCTTGGTGAGATTAAGAGTGATAGAAGTGCATTGCGTTGCTTGGTTGCATCTAGAGCACTTCATCCTTGGAGAAGCCGCGGGATTCTTGTTTCTCTTGAGAATTTGCCCGGTTCCCTAGCGGCTTGGAGCAAGAGGTGGTGTTGAGCTCAAGTGAAGCTTGTTTGAGGCCACGCCCGGTGGTGATTGTGAGGGGTCGTTCCTTACCCCGCGGGAGATTCGCGAAAAGGAGCACTAGTGGATTGCTCGTGGCTTGTTGGACCCTCTCTTGTGATCGTTTGCTTGAGCGCCCATAGGGGTTTTGGCACCGCCATTGCTTAGCAACCGTCAAGTGAGTGTGTCGCCACAACGGGAACTAGCGTCTTGGGCAAGCACGTGAACCTCGGTGAAAAATCATCGTGTCATTGTTCTTGCTCGTTGGAGATTTCTTGTACACGGTGATTGGCCACAACCTCTACTCAACAACGGTGGTATTGTATTCGAGCACCTCTTTGCATTTACTTTGTAGTATATCTTGCTAGGGTGCTTAGCTTGTTAGCTTGAGTAGTTTGTTAGGGTGCTTAGTCTTGTTAACTCCTAGTTGTAATCTAGTTAAAATTGTTTGTTCACCTAGGAGTAAACTAGCGACATAGCCTTTGAGTGGATTAGAGACAATAGAATTGACTTGGGGCTTGCATAGATAGCTTGTTGCATTGCTTAATAGCCGCCATCTTATTTACTAATCCGGTGCTTAGTGTTGTTGCAAGAATTTTTAATAGGCTATTCACCCCCAGCCATTAGGACCTTTCAAGGTGGTGATCGGCGGCGAGACGGCGTAGATGACGAGGTCGACGATGAACGGTGAGGTAGGAGACGATGATGATGACGCATGGCCCAGCTCGGGGGCGGCGAGGGCGGCGAGGGCGGCGGGTGGCGGCGGCCTCGGCGGGCGGCGTGGGAGAGGGGCGCGCGCGCAGCAGCTAGGGGTTAGGGAGAGAGAGAGCCCGAGAGACAAGAGCTGTTGGGAGTTACCCCTTTAATTATTTTCTTCTTAAGATCCAACCGGTTACATGCCCCTTGTATTTATAGTCCGAGGGAGACTTGCATGCTAAGAAATATCTAGAAGGTTTCCTTATAGATTGGAATACCTCTTGACAAAGCAATTTATTTGTTTCCCTAAATATTTATTTCCTAAATAATTATTACTTAACGACGAAGCGATGGATGACGACGGACTGCGGGGCGGGCGGCGGTCGGGCAGCCGGGCGCGCGTCGGCGTGCCCGTCATGGGCCCCGGCCGCACGGGCCTTTTGGGACATGACATTTCTCCCCCACCGCCGCTGGCCCTCGCTGGCTGTGGTTCTCAGACGGCCGTCGTTGTTGTGGGCGATGGAAGCATGGCCTTGAAGATTGTTGCATCCACTTCGCCGGGGAATGAGCGGGCGAAGATGAAGACGCCGACCTTTGGCCGATGTTGGTTCAATGGATGGAATTCCATTGCTCTCGGAGAGGTTTGCAATGGTGGCAAAGCACGTCGAGGGATGAAAGCCAACCGCAAAAGTGTGTAGAAGGATCCCACTGGTTGGAGAACATCCCATACCACCTTTGATAAACCCGTGTTGTAGTAACGGTGGTTGTCGATGTAGAGGGTTGGCACCGATGGCAAGAAGCTCTTGAGTGGGCGCCCAAGATGTTACTCCCCGCTTGGAGTTTGTTGGTTCCGGCGATGCCATGTAGCGTGTCGTTGGTCGGTGTAGCGAGTTAAGGAAGAGTGAGAGCCTCTCGGGGTAGTGACGAGGTAGCTTCGTGAGAAGATGAGTGCATGTGCCATGTACCTCATGTCGGTGTCGGTTGGCTTGTTGGCGTAGTCATACCGGGCGTAGATGTCGCCGAGGAACAGGGAGCCAACCGGTTCGCCCTCGAGTCGGCCCCGCCGTCATAGCCAAGTCGTCCCCGGTGTCGTGTCCGTCGGCTATTGACGAGCCGCGTGTGACGAACGCGGGCATAAAGGGCGTGAAGCGCACATTTGCGAGTTGCATTGCGTCGTTCATTGTGCGGGCGCCTCCCCGCCGTATGGCCTCCCCCGGTATGGTGTAGAGGCCGTTGGCGAACTTGGAAGCGTAGACGTAGTCGCATCGGTCCTCGTCGGAGCCCCTGTTGGCGCTATGTTGCCGATGAGGTCGCCGTGAGATAGACCGCTTGAAGCCGCAAGGAAGAAACCGTGTGTGCGCGGTATCTCGTCCTCCGGTCGCGCTGGCTTGGCATACGGATGAACCGGAGAAACACCGCTATTGTCGGTGGATAGCGGCATACCTCATATCTTTGGTAGAGCCGATATTCCGTTGGCGAGGTGCCGATGGGGGGTTGCCTTCGCGTGCGCCGTTGTCGTGGACCTCATAGTTGTTGACGCCGCCGTCGGCATTGTCGCCCGTAGGAGGGGCGTCTTTGCCATTGGCAACGCCCTTGGGGGCATCGTTGTCATCGACGTTGGCGAGGTGTCCGGATAGTGTCATTGATGTTCAAAGACGTTGGGGTTGACATTAGTGGTGTTGGCGCCGGAGTCGCGTCGCCGCTGAGCGATGTTGTCGATGATCGACATGGTGATGACGAGGACGTCGGGGGTGACGTCGTTGGTGCCAATGGGAGGGTCGTCATCGCGCCGGCGCCCTTGAGGACCTCGTTGGACGATCATGGCGCCCATGGTAGCGTCGTTGTCGCCGATGGTAGGCATGGCGATGTCGGGGACGCCGTGGTCGATGGTGGCGCCCTTGGGAGGCGTCGTTGCCGTTGGTGTCCTTGGTGCGGTGTCGCCCGGGATGTCGATGCCGCCGACGTCGATGTCGGCGTCGGTGACGTCATCTTGTCGCCCATAGTGGCGTTGGCGTTCGATGCTCCCGATGTCGAGATGACATTGTTGGTGTTGTAGGGACTTATCCGGATCGTTCTTTGAGAGTCTCACGACGTTGGCCTAGTTGGATAGGCTTTTCGTCGAGCGGTGGTGTCGCCGGTGGTGGTGGCCTCGTTACGACCGACGGGACCACGATAGCGGGGGCATCCTCGGGATAGGCGTACTCGTTGATTGTAGCATCATCGATCTTGGAGGGTTGGACGAGGGCGGCGCCCGATGGGAGCGTCGTCGCCGCCGCGCGCGCCCATGGCGAGGGGACGTCGTCGGTGGTGGCCGAGGTGATATCGTAGGCGCGCACGTCGGACGGCAAGGCCGCGTCTTTGCGGTGGTGTTCCGCCGCCGTGGCCACCGGGTCGTCGTGGATGTCGATGGGAGCGGCCATGGCAGCGACGGCGTTGTTGGTGGCGCCCGCGGGCCGTGTCGTCGTTGTACGCCGTCGGGCGGGCTGTTCGTCGAGCTTCTTCAGCGGGCGGTGAGAGAGAGCCCGAGAGACAAGAGCTGTTGGGAGTTACCCCTTTAATTATTTTCTTCTTAAGATCCAACCGGCTACATGCCCCTTGTATTTATAGTCCGAGGGAGACTTGCATGTTAAGAAATATCTAGGAGGTTTCCTTATAGATTGGAATACCTCTTGACAAAGCAATTTATTTGTTTCCCTAAATATTTATTTCCTAAATAATTATTACTTAACGACGAAGTGATGGATGACGACGGACTGCGGGTAGGCGGCGGCCGGGCAGCCGGCGCGTGCGGCGTGCCCGTCATGGGCCCTGGCCTGCACGGGCCTTTTTGGGACATGACAAAACCATCCATTGTTTGACATAGTTTCTACATGTGATTTTTGTTGTTGATGTGGCTGTCATGGAAAACATGTGTAGTTTCTACCATTAGGACTGCCATAATAATATGTCTTACAATGGTGTTTAACGAAAGCAAGATTGTTTGTGCCTTGTTTGGATACAAAGTAATTTTAAAGTATTGGAGAAATACTATGAATTTCAAAAAATACTTTGGTTTTTAAAAGGTGTTTGGTGTTTGGATACAATAAACTTGTCGCTTCTAAAACGATAGTTTTGTTAAAATTTACTCTTTTGGAGTATTAAAAACTATATACAGTCATGATCTTTTTCTTTAAACCATGCTTTTATATATGTCTCCTCGACTTACAGAACTACTATAGTTTTGTAATACCATTTTTTTTTTTGAGAATTTGTAATACCATAGTTTCTAAAAACTACGTCACCCAAACAGGCCCTTAATAGTTTTTTATAATCTCAAGATTTTTTGATTTGATACTAGTACATAACTTATTTTAGCCAAAGCATGGGTCGGTTGGTTACCCCCAACCTGGACACTCTAGAGGCACTCCTCGTGTCTGAATTGAATCCCGGTGAGAGCGAATATCAGGCTAGGGCTTTATTAAAAAATACCAAAAATATAAGGGTGGAGGTTTCCTTTCCTAACTTCGGTCAAAAAAACATAACTCCTTTTACTTTTCCTTATTTTTACCACTTTTGGATAATAGATTGAGATATGATTTCTAGCAGGATTTGATCAATTCGGGTTTTATTAGGCCACTAAAACATAGGTTGACCAAAGAACTAGTATGGCCAACATTTTCTTGATCTTACTTCGAAAAATAATTATATGAGATTCTTTGATTCTCCCTCCATCCTTTCCATCACTTGATAAAACATGTGTTTGGTTTAAAGATGTTTATACTGCCCTTGTACAGCCATTTGTATGGAGGAGGCCAGTGCATATAAAGTGAAACAATCACAAATAACAAAGTACGTATTAGCATAACATTTTACATATGTGTGATCGGCTTTGAGCTACAAGGTTACTGATGCATGCCTGTAGAGGATAAGTGTGGTACATCATTATGCAATTGTGAAAATCCTTGCAGAGTAACACACGAATCAAATTGGGAGTTCCAATCCTACTGGGAGTATATATGTACTCTGATTCTGGGGTGTTCTTCTTAGGTATCTCCAGATTATATTCATTGATAGATAGATTCACTGGACCATGGGAAAGGAGCAGTTCCTTTGACGGCGTCAGGGTAATCCTCTCGACCATTCTTTCCACACCTGAAAATTCGCTTTCATTAGTTGAGAAAGATAGCACTAGAAACAAACTATACTGTAGTTGGCAAGATAGGCACATGAAACGTCCAGAAAGTACAGTGTGAAGCCTTCATTCACCGTATAATCTAATGCATCTTATGGCTGTATATGAGGGCAAAGCAACAGTAAGTACAGTAGTGGTAGCCCATCGGTAGTAGTACATGCCCTTCTTTGTTTTAGGCCATGGAAGGAGTCACTTCAACAAAACTAGACTGCGAAATACTTGAACTGAACCAAAAGGATTCATGGAAAATGAATCCTCAAGTATACTGAGATACTGATAAATACTTGAACTGAACCAAAAGGATTCATGGAAAATGAATCCTTAAGTATACTGAGATACTGATACACGAGCACAGTTATACACCTAATTGACGATTAAAAAGAGGAAGAGATACAGAATGCTAGCGCATCAGCCTGGGTATCAACTTCAAAGAAGAAAAAGGCTGTCACATGCGTATACATGTTTATTTGGATTGGAGGGTTCTAGGTTATATCTGAAGATTTCACATTATATTCTTGGACATTGATAATATCCTACCATTTTATAGCACCTTAGCATAACAATGGTATAGCGTCCTTAACACTAATGCAATCAGAAGAGGAAGACAGGAACCTGGCGACAACAAGTTACAGGTCATCAAACGACCAAAGGTCCAACCGATAGCGATAGGCATGTACCACCAAAATATAACACAGACAAGGCAGCAAGTGACAACAGGAAAAAGCCAACAAACAAGCACCATATACGAGGTAATGCATGTTTGCCTGATGTTGGAGCCATCGAGCATCTGACTGTAATGCCAAAAAGGTTTGTCTTGAGTGCGTCATCTCTACCGTCCCTCACCACACCTGCATTAAATTGCCACTAATCCATGCGGAGCAAACAAGAAACCATCTATATATCAGTATCGAGTAGTAGCGAGCAACACAGCACCAGCCATGGGAATCCCCACTGAGCTGGAGTTGCCGGAGAAGCACCCCGAGCTAGACTTCACAGAGCCTGCGCCACCTTCCCCCTCCACCACCTACCCCCTCGACCTGCTATCGGCGCCCCACATCGACTATGGCAAGGACAATCTCTCCTACATCTCACACATGCTCTTGGAGGATGATGCTATTGACAATGACTTGTTATACCAATACCCCAACCACACTGATGCACTCCTCACCACCGAGCAGCCCTTTGCCCAGATCCTCTCCACAACCTCTGATGGCCTTGCCACATGGCCACACAACTCTGTGCAGAACAGCCCGCTGCAGTTGGCGTCAGTAGTGGCAACACCACCTGAGTACTACTCGTATTGCGACATGATTGCCTCCGAAATTCTGACTGGTGACAGCATGGACAGCACACAACACGTCGTCGGTCAGGATGCATCCTCCTCCTTGTTGATGAATAGCATGCATCAGGCGGTGGCGGTGGACGCCAACAGATTGGTACCACCAGCCAATAGCAGCAGCTGTTGCATGGACGTGATCAGCATGGCATTCTTCAAAGGCATGGAGGAGGCCAACAAGCTGTTGCCACTCAAGGACAGCGAGACGATGACATTGGCTCATGGTAGGGGCTGCAAGAAGAGGCTTCAAGGCAAGGATGTTGATGCGAACATCGTCGCCATGGGCAGAAGCAGCAAGCAGAAGGTGGCACAGACACAATCAGCTGAGTCACAGGAGGAAGCTGCAGCACGCGAGATGCTGGACCGGTTGATGCTCAACGACCCTGCAGGCCATGCTGCTGACGTGCAGCAGGAACTATTTATTGGCTCCATGGAGTTGGAGAAGCCAAGAGTAAGGCATGGTGCTGGCACGAGCCACACGGCGGTGAACGTGAACCTGCACGCCTTGCTCATCCGATGCTCAGAGGCTGTGGCCACCAACGACCGGCAGGGCGCAGCCAGCCTGCTGCAGCAGATCAGGCAGCACTCGTCACCGACAGGGGATGGGACGCAGCGGCTTGCGCACTGCTTCGCCCAGGGGCTGGAGGCACGGCTGATGGGCATAGGGAGCCAGATGTACCAGTCGCTTGTGGATAAGAGCGCATCCGCTGCCAACATCCTCAAGTTCTACGAGCTGTACATGGCCGCAGGCTCCATTCTCCCGCTGAGATTCCCTGTTACCAACCAGATCACCTACAAGGCTGTCGCAGGGAGGAAGAAGCTGCATGTTGTCCAATATGGTTTAAACGCTGGGTTCCATTGGCCGGACTTGCTACGCATGCTCTCATGCAGGGAGGGTGGTCCGCCAGAGGTAAGGCTCACGGGCATTGACAACCCACTGCCGGGGTTCCATCCGGGCCAGCTCATTGAGGAGACAGGGCGCCGCCTCAGTGACTGTGCTCGCCAGCTTAGGGTACCATTCAAGTTCCGTGCTATTGCAGCGAAATCAGATGCTGTCCGTGCTGAGGACCTGGATATTGATCCCGAAGAGGTGCTCGTCGTCATCTCCCATTACCATTTCAGGAGCTTGATGGATGATAGTGTCATCATTGACAGGCCAAACCCCAGAGACACGGTGCTCAAAAACATCAAGAAGATAAGGCCAAAAGTGTTCATCCACGCCATCCTCAATGGATCATACGGCGCTTTCTTTCTGCCACGGTTCCGCGAGGCGCTCAACAACTTTGATGCGCTGTTCGACGCGTTGGACACCGCTGTGCCCCGGGAAAGCCAGAACAGGCTGCTGGTAGAGCACCAATTAGCACAATGCGCCATGAACATCATTGCCTGTGAGGGTGTGGATAGGGTGGAGCGGCCACACAACTACAAGCAGTGGCATGTGCGGTGCGAGCGAGCAGGGTTGAGGCTACTGCCATTGGATCCGGGCATTGTTCGGACAAGCAAAGACAGTGTGAATAAGGAATACCGCAAGTACATCGTTATGGATGAGGATCATGGGTGGCTGCTCAAGGGATGGAAAGGGAGGGTGCTCTCTGCCATCTCCACATGGACAGCAGAGGATGATAGATCTGACTTGGGAAATAATGACCAGTGATCAAAGCTTATTGTTTTACAAACAATATAGCTGTGAAGCAGTTTCAGTGATAACTTGATGGAAAAAGGAAAAATAACCTTGTAAGTAACATATATATGAATCATCATGGTGAATGCTTCTTTGGGTTTTGAATGATTGAAGGCTAAGCGACTATAGAAATTTGCAACTCTTGCATGAATGCATACATGATAAATCTGAATAAAAACATGTACCAAACAATAAATTTAGCATGATAATAATGTTAAAGCAATGCACCGACACTTCTTGTGAGCAGTTTTGTTCAAGACCATAGATAGTATCTTTTTAACTAAACCGTACAATCCTTGTGCTAAACCAATATGATTCCTAGAATATGAATCCTCAACTATACTGATAGACTGTTCGCAATGTAGCTTAGCGTTCACCGAGTATCTAAACTGCACAATTACCTTTCATTGCAACCCTCATGCGCATAGAGATCACAGAAATCCTTGACACTATAATCGACAGATCGCCTTTCCTTTGAAACTACCACAGATTGTTTGTAACAGAGTCTAGCACCTGAGGGAAAAAATAGGTGTAAAGAAAATGTCAACAATCAACATGGATAACAAAACAATCAATATGAAGAATGCTCAATACTACAAAAAATAATATGGCCCGCTTGACAAAAGATAGGTCCACCGGGATATATGTATGGATGTGCCAAAGTATCCAAATTCACACAGCATATACCATCAAAATATTGGAAACAAAGAAATAAGCACCATATACAACGATCACGTGGTCTGCAGTTCTGATGAGCTGAACTAAGGAAGGTATTTAAATGGATGATGGGTACATGCCCCCGAGGCAAACAAAAACCATAGCTCGGTACAGGCTTCCTCTTCAAGAATATGTTAATGCTCATCCTTCATCTGAGCCCACAAGAAGATTATTTGTAGTTTATGCATCTAATAAGATTTCTGACCAAGTCCAAATGCAAGTCTAATAAGGTATAAGGTATAACGATGCATCTATCTGTTTCTGTCATGGGCATAAAAGAGGGCGCCGTAGGGCTAAAGTGTCCTAGTTGGGCCTTAAGCCCATTAGTGTTAATTAGTGTCTCTCTTAGTCCAATGGTAGGGACGGTCGGTGGGGACGCTACCCACCGGGGTTCAAATCCGGTGCTCGCACCTTTCCTGGGATTTTCCCAAGGATTTACCGGCGTTATGCATTAAGTGGTAGCGGCGTTCCGTCGGCGACGACGGGCGCCTATGGTGACTTCGAGAATCTCCAGATCCGGCGGCCGCCCGGTCATCCCGGAGGTGCTCATAGGGGTAGGGTTTGCGTGCACGTGTGTTCATAGGGGTGAGTGTGTGTGCGCGTGTTATGAGTGTCTGCGTTATCTTTGTGTAATTCTCAAAAAAAAAAAAAAAAAAGTTATTTATCTATAGGAATAGTACCATATTGTCTAGGCACAAGAGGTGTTAGTCCTATGTACCCTTTATATTCAGCCCATGGGGCACAATGGAAAGCAAGCAATCAGTTATGAAGAAACATTTCTAATCCCCTCAATCTCTTAAGCTCTGGGCAAAGCATAAGGCCTCAAGCTCTAGGCAAAGCATAAGGCCTAATTACCCCCAACTATCTATCGGCTATTACAGTTTCACTGACTGATTCTTTACAGAGTTTAGAAGCAGCAAAAAGACAGTTGGGTCTCAGACTAGAATGCACAAGAAGCCTTGGAGGAATTGCATGACAACTAGATAAAGACATTATATATAAAAGTGACCATAGGCAAAAGGAACACGTACATGCTCCTTCACAGAGCTGCATAGATGTTTCAGAATTTCATCCTTATGTTTCTGGGTTTAGTTTCAGTAAATTACACAAAACCTGCTCCAAGTCTGGATCTGAAGAATTACACTGCCTATACTTTCAATTACCAGGCAATCAGGCATTACTATTGCAGAGGTACATCTTCATCACCAAACCATTGTGGAGGATCATACCCATATCCGCCTGCATGTACATCAGAGACGTTTAAGTCCCATTAAATGTGATCTATACATATATGAAAATGTCAAACAATAACTAAGCACATATACAGAGAAAAAATGCATACCAAGAGGATTACAACGGCAAAGGCGCCAAGCAGTCAAGATTGTACCCTTTACAACACCATATCGTTTGTACGCCTGCATAGAGTACTCACTGCAAGTTGGTACATATCGGCAGCTTGAAGGCAGTAAAGGTGATATTTCTCCTGTTCACACAAAGCAGCGCTGATGAGCAATCTATGTAGAAATGAGATTGTTCACAACTATTCTGATGTTAATAGCTCATTCTCAAATGGCAGGAATGAAACAGAAAACAAACTCAGACTGCAAATGAACTTACGTTTGTAAAACTTTAACATGGATAGCGCCACATTGACTCCCAAATCCTTGACTTCCTCTGCTGAGAATCACAATATGCACAGAATGTATTTAAATGGATGATTGACCAGTTTGGAGAAGTACACGAAAAAAAAATAACTAAATTTCTAGAAACAATGTTCAATCGACTATCTTCTAAAATGTTTGTTTGTTATGTTTAACAGTCTGTGCTCCCAATCCCAAACTCATCGGGTTTTTAGATTAGAAGAGCATACATATGCGGGAAATTTAGACTGCAGTGTTCCAGAGGTGCCTTCTGTCAGGAAATTTAGACTGCAGTGTTCCAGAGGTGGCAAGATCCTACAGTAGTTTTTTTTTTTTTTTTTTTGTGTGTTTGTGGTGGTGGTGGTGGTGGTGGTGGTGGTGGTGGTGGGGGGCGGGATCCTATGGTCGATAGATGGACCTAGTCCAATCAATACACCACACATAAACAGGCACCTACAAATCCTTGAACACAGCCAATCTCACACATGGAAAACTACAGGCAGGGCATGAACTACAGTGTTGGTCTGGAATAGTTTATCACTAGATACTATCAGACACATTGACTCCCAGACCCTTGATTTCGTCTGCGAGAATCACAACATGCAAGAAAGAGATAGAAGGATCTTTGATAACAATTCTTTGGATGCAGACAAGGTGGCCCGCAGGACAAAGGAGTACATTGAGCTGCGATCAAGGGCGCTAAACAATTTCGCTTAGTTGAGAGTATGATGTTGGCATGTGTGCCCTTAGGGGGGCCAGGCCTACGGGCCTTTGTATATAAACTCTGCTTTCCATCTTTAACAAACACAGCTAAATTTCTAAGAACAAATCTGCCATTTTAGAATTATAATGGTACAATCTCCAAATAGACCTTTTTTTTGAAGTAAACCGGGGGGAGAGATTCCCCACCATTTCATTCAAAAAGGAGCAACCTGAGACCAGTTGCCTGGACTGGGTTACAGAGGTAGCAATACAGTTGTTGAGGTACACGCACCAGCCATCAAGGCTGTTTACAAAAAAAATAGACGAATTGTAATGGCACATATCAAAACTTGCAAAACTGTAATGGTATGGATCAAAATAACCCTTTTAGAAGAGCACAAATGTGTGGGGAATTTAGACTACAGTGTTCTGGAGATGGTTTACGTCCTACAGTAGGTTAACTTTCGCTTGCACATTTGATGCTCCTTGCTATTGACTGACTAGGAAAAAGAATCCCACAAGTAAGTAGGCTCGATAACGGAGCTAGGTTCCAACCAATATACCTAATCCAAACAAGGCTCCTAGAAATCAATTTAACACAATCTGATACATCTACAGGCAGGACATGAACTGTAGTGACGGTGTGGAATGTAATAACAAAGAACTAGATAACATTGACTAACATTGAATCTCAATATGAGACGTTACTGAAACACCAAGCACATAGAAACCGTGAGATAAGATAACCATTTCTGAAACTTGCAGATCTGACTGATGTCAGCATACTGACCTTCGTCTTCAGCGACACAGTGAATCCGCCATGACGGAATCTTTCTCCACTTGTGGCACGACGCACCGAAAGAAACTGCTAGTAGAGATTAATAAAAAAAACAAATTACGAAGTAGGCATGAGATTTATTTATCTGTTTCACAACCGAATAAATCCCAAACTGGAGCGACGAGAGTGGGACGAGCGGACTCACCAGTGGTTCCGGAGAGAGGTCGCGCAGCCGAAACAGGCAAGAGGGAGGCGGAGCCATGGGGAGCAGCGGCAGCAGCCATGGCGGTGGCGGCGCGGGAACGCAGGCAGGCGATGGGGGTGGGGAGTGGTTGGTGAATTTCCGCAGATTTTTCTATGCGTTTCCTTCTAGAAGAAGAATAATAATGGAATGGGAATATGGTGGGATTCATTTTGGGCCTAACGGAACATAATTGGCGAATTCTGTTCTGCGGACGAGGTCACCATAGTCGTCGGTCGCCGCCAGGACTAAGGGCCCAGATTATCTTATCAGGCCTAATGGTGTGGCAATTATCACGTACGGGCCTGTTCCGGTGTTACATACTCATGGGCTGTCTGGGCTTGCAGTAAACACGCTTCACGATCAAAACTGGTGTCATGGGCCTTGGTGGACCTGTAAGCTACACACACTGAGGACATACAAGCATGCAGGCAAAGCAACGAGGTTCAGAGAAAAAACACGATGCAGAGTTGGACGAAACTCAATGGCAGGGCAGAAAAGAGCAGAGCCTATATCGAACCAAATCAAGAAAATAATATACTGGTTTCAAAAAAATAATCTATACCTACTAATAAAAAAATTTCTGCCATTCTTTTTTCACCTTGTTTTCTTTCGCCTCTCTGTTTCTTTTCCGAATTTGTATCGGACTCTAAGAAAACCCACGTGAAAGACTGTCCGCCTCTCACGTATCATACCCAAGTTACGTATAGATCCACAGGCCCTACCCTGGGGGTACGAGCGGTGCCGCCGAACAGGGTCCTCGATGCCTTCTTTCGATATGGCCCAGTCTCCACATGCGTTCTGCCCATTCGCCGCGCACCAAGAATGCCATCTTTCATGCTGCGACTTGCGACTCCACGAGACTGCGCGTCGTGCTGCTATCGCGGATCGGCTGTGCGCGATGCACCTGTGTGTCGGCGTCGCGTGCTCGCCGCAACAACCAGAATCAGCGATCGACCCGCCGTTCCTGGTCTGCATACGTACTGAGTGACGGAGCTAATAAGAAATTGCCAAGCAGCTAAGCTAAACCCCACGATCGTGTTTGTATACGTGGTATGTCAAGTATATATTCTTTAGATTTGGAATTTAGGATTCCCTTGAGGTGCAGCACACATGTTTAGTATGACATTGAATTCTCTAAAATTATGAAATTGAATTGAGTATTGATAATTTTCTTAAATTGTCGGAGCTCGGCTCGCAACAACGAGGTGGAGCTCGGTAGCGCTGACGACACGGATCTCAGGTGCCGGCTGTGGGCCCAGAGTATTACTGGAATGGCGGCAAGGTGGAGCTTGGCCATGAGAGCTAGCTAACGACGGCCACCGAGATGTGAATCTCAGCGAAGAGGAGCACAGGCACGGGCAGCAACGATGGCGTGGAGTGGAGTTCGAGCACGCGAAGCTTTTGCCGTGGCAACGCACGGACACTTTTCCTAGTAATATACCAATTTGTTATTTACACGATGCTTATTCTTCTCCTATAAGCAAGCATCTACACGATGGCCCCCAACAAACAACCCAAATGCGGGCGCAGCTACGCGTGGAGTGGGCCTACGAGGTATTGAGCCCAGCTAGGCAGGCACAGGCAGCAGCGGCGTCCCTCCAGCCCAAGCACAGGCATTGGTGAAAAAAAAATACGTTTAGCTGACCCAACGAATTTGTTAGTTACCCAACTCCCTCTGTTGGGTCAAGGATGGCTACCTGTTGTCAAAAAAAAAAAAAAAGGATGGCTACCCAAATTTTTCTCTCGTTTTTTTTTTTTTCTCCTCCACGCGCTTCTCTCTTTCGCACAACAAATCTCGTGCATGTGTGCGTCGCCAAGACAGGCTTGAGAAAGCTCCACGGCACCTCTTCTTCTCCAAGAACGGTAGGTGTCCGACGAGGATGGGCTCCACCCATTGGTGGCCATGGTCATCCTCCTCCGCCCGGCGCGGTGTGGCTGAGGCAAGGAAGCCCCTCCCTCCCCGGCACAGCCGGGCCTCCTCTCCTAGCAAGGTTGTGCGGCGAGTCTACCTCTCCCCCTCGCGACGCGTCCTCCCCCTCCTCGCCGAGCCTCACCTGGCGTCGACACCCTGCCTTGCTCCGTGTTCCGTCCATGAAAGAAGAACATGACAATGGATGATATATGGATCCCACATGTCATTCTCACCTGCAATGGATTTGAGTACTCTGTTTTAGGTAGTTCTGCCGGAGCAAACAATGGAATTTTTGGGTAGTCATTTAGATAATCACATTGGGTAGCACTGCTTTGGAGATGCTCTCCGAGCAACGGAAGACCGGTACAACGGTGTCCGGAAATAGATGGGTGGGCATGCAGCGGCAGCCCGGGAAAATACGTCCGTCCTATTTCCACACTATTTGATCTCTCCCAACGGACGTTCTGTACAATATTTCACAATCAGCAAAAAGTTTGTGCTTTATGCATGTTAGATCCATGGCACACCAATATCCTTTGTTGGCATGATTTATTTTTCCTATTCTCATCAAATGTTTGAGTTGTTGAAAATCATGCTGCTACGCGTTTGGGGTCGGAGTTGCTGGAGGCAGTGGGACCCGAGACTTCCTTTGGCGATGGGGCCCAAGTCGCCCGTTCTGTGCACGAACGACTGGAGGCGGATGTCTGTCTGCCCATCGCAACTCCTCTTGTGACGCGGCCAATGGTAAGACGCTCCAAGACTCCGGTGTCCGTGCTTTCGCTACGGCGTAGCAGTCGTCTTGCGACCAAGCCGCGGGAGCCCAACGCGACGCTGCAGGCGCAAAAGATTCTGCTGCGGAAGCTCGGAGTCCATGTCGACGAACACGCCGTGCCGTCTGACATTGTGGCCCAGTTCAATGCGGCTTTCAAGGGGGACATAACAGGGCGCAAGCAACAACGTTTGAATAAGCTGTTGGCGGGAGGCTTTGATGTGACCATGTTGGACCTCAACCTCTCCGGTTTGGAGGAGGAGGTAGGTGCCTGAGAGCATCTCTCAGCAGCTAGTTTGTGTCGCAAGGTTGTTGCAATGTAACCCTAGTTTTATATCCAGTAGTTGGTAGGTTCTTGGGAGGTAACCTGGGTTACCTTTCATGTTGTGTTGTATTCTTGTTGTTTGAACTTTATTCTGCTTAATGAAAAACGCGCAACGGCGCGATCTCGAAAAAAAAATAAAAATTGGTAGGCCAATAATTAGCTAGCTAGGAGTATAGTGGTGGTTACTTATGCCTGCATGTTCTGCAAATTGAGGATTTTGGACTTTCGAAATGGACAAGACGACGGTTAGTTGATGATCGAGCAACATTTCTCTTCTCTAACTCTCCATCATGATCATGAGGCAAACAACCGATCATCATCATTTTCCTTTAATTTATTCCTATCTACTTCCAATTAAGAAGTGTCATATATTTAAATAGAAGAAGTAGTTAACTAACAAAAGTTGGTTTTCTAGTATCTGTTGTGTGGGCGGTGATGATCATTATCTTTGTAGGAAACTACTACTGCAAACATACTAAAATATAAAAAGAAATAAATATACAAGTAAGCAAGGCAATGAAGCATATATGGATGCATGCATCCGTGAGAAGCAGTCATATATGCATGTGGTCACCGACAGACAAGGTTGTATTAATTAAGGGAACCTGATAGATTAGAATAGATGCTGCTGCATCGTACGTACTACACATATAGCAGACGGTAATATTTTAGGCAGGTGGCCTGCTTGCCTAGTAGTAGCATCCTCATTTCATTTTTGCCCATCCATGATGATGGATGGATCAGTCCGACACACATACTTACTGTATATAAATAGAGATACTACACAGCAGGTCCGTTGGTTGTGTTGTGATCCGCTCTCATTTCACTATATCCCGTCGTGAAGCAGATCCAGGATCGTCGTCATTGGTAAGATCGATCAATGTACGGCGGAGGCAGCAGCAGCTGCTGTGGTTCCACCAGCACCAGTTGGGACGGCGGCGACATGAAGCAGCAGCAGCAGCTGGAACTGCCAGTGAAGGAGAAGGAGAAGCCTGACGAGGAGGAGGAGCGAAGCCGTCGGAAGGACAGGCGTCAGCTGCTGCAGTGGGAACAAGAAACAGAGGCTGCGGCTTCTTCCGGTGGAGAGGCAGCTGATCATCGACGACGGCGACGGCTGGGGCGGTCGGTGTCCATGGGGAGCCGTCTGGCGAGCGCGGCGCGGGAGCAGAGGGCTCGACTCTACATCATGCGCCGCTGCGTATCCATGCTCGTGCGCTGGAAGCACGACGACTAGCTTACCTACCTCTACAACTTTCCGTTCTGTTGTGCTAACAGAGAACTCTGCTTTTATATGCATGCTCACTGCACCTAGCTTGATGAACATCAACTTCAGTCAATGTACTCTCTCCACTGGTTGTGGATGCCAAATGACTGTCAGGTCGTGCACTCGTGGTTGCAGGTTCAGGTTCAGGGAGCTTTTGTTCAGAAAAAGAAAAAAGTTCAGGCAGCTACAAAAACTGTCTTGCGTGCCATTATTATTAGAGGATATATATGATAGGATTGCATCTGTCTGACAACTTCATGGTTGCAGCAACTCTGTAGTGGTTGCTATCATGCTGATACTACTACTAGAACTGTCTGTATAAGATGATACACAGGTACTTTGAACCATGTATGTATACAGGAGGATCCACATCCACACTACTGGCCAGATTCAGGATTCTGATGCAGCCTGCTAGAGGCCGGCCTATATAATATATGACATGTGCCATGGTGATTTATTTCCTGGATGTTGGCGGTGGGCAGAAGGTGATGAGGTACCGGCTGGCCTTGCAGCGGTTGAGGGAGGTGGCGTCGTCGTAGGCGTAGCTGTAGGCCTTGGGGCAGACGGCCTTGAAGACGTGGGCGAAGATGGTGGGGCGGCACTTGTCCGGTGACGCGTAGTCCCCCGTGCAGCAGTACCTGTCCCTCCCATGGCCCTGCAGGCGCTCCGGCAGCCGGCCACCTTCCCCTCCCGGTCCCTCACCTCCAGCGCCGACGGGCAGCAGACGTTGAGGTCCGCCTGGCACCCGGCCACGCCGCAGCCGGCGCCGCCGCCCACCGGGGCCATGGACACGGGCGCGTTGAAGCCGTCCACCAGGGACACGTCGTAGAAGTGGAGCGGGGACTTTGGGGTGCCCAGCGTCATCTCCACCACGGTGGACGGGGTGGCGCCGGGACGGCCGTCGCAGCGGAGCACGCCGCCGCAGTCCCCGTGGCGCACAGCCCGCGCCCGCGGTCGTCGAAGGAGCAGCCGCGGCGCGCCACACGCGGCCGGACCACCCCAGCGGCACGTCGAAGGCGGCTTCGTCGCCGGGGGCCAGGTGGAAGCCGCCCGATTGCGGCGTCGGGTGGCCGGTGGTGCCCAGCAGGCCAGGCCAGATGGATTCCGCGCAGTTGTTCACCAAGATCAGCTGGATGCCACTCCCATTCCCTGCACCATCTGAATCAACAACCATCCATCATCTCAATATAAAGTTCCATGCAGATCGATCGATACATACAGATAGAGCAAATTGATAATACGTACGAGTGCTGGAGACTAATAACGACAATGCCAGTGTGACAAAAATGTTGATGAGGTGCAGCTGGGGTTTGTTATTACAGGCCAAGGCCATGGTGCCGAATGCAATAGCTACTGTACGTGGTCGATCAGATCAGAGAGACGACAAGATGCTACTCGATCGCCTCTTTTGAAGTGGTGTGCGTGGTTAGTGTGGATCGATATGCATGGAGATCATCGAGAGTCAGTAATCACATCATATATATATGCAGCTGCTACTGAACTAGTAGTGATCTGATCCTCCAACTATAGTAGTTATAGTTAAAGGTGGTTTGTTTATTTGGTCTGGGGATTTGGGAAAGACGAAATAAAAAGCATGCATTCCGGCGTCCTGGAGCTAACTAGCTAGCCATAGCAGTGGTGATCTTTACTGCCTTTCGCTCATCTGAAGCTAGTAGGTTGCTCTTGCTTGGAGCAACTAATAAAGTTTTGATTCTGACAACATTATCGATCATTGCAAGTCTAGTGGCTCCCATCATGATATCATTACTGCCTTTTGTTGTCGAGCTTAATTTTGATATCACCTTGCACTTTTTCTGATTACAACAGGATCATGGCTTAGTATAATCATAATATTTGCTGCCTCTGATCAAAATTTCTTCTGGGAGGAATAAAGATTACATCTGAATTCACTCATAAGTATAGCAGCGCATGCAGGTAACATTAGCACTACTCTTCTGGGTCACTGATGCATATACAATAATAAATCTAGACATAGCTATATAGTTCAGCTTCACAAAGCAAATGGGAGGAACACGACTCTGATGCTGATCAAGTGTAGTGTTGCTCTGCAGCTTAGAATGCTTTCGTTTGGCTTTCAGAAAGGGATTGCAATCTCCGGATCTATTCCTTGCTTTGGATTCGGGGTTTCTTCTAGCCTCGTCAGCGTCGCCTGATATGCAGATTTGGATAATCAAAAGAATGAGTAGATAGACGAACACTTTCCTTCCTGGAAGGAATATCTGTCTGCTCCTCCATCTCGATCTTTTGCTTTTTTTCCCTTTAATTTGCCAGATACTTACTTTCGTCATATGACAAGTACGGGTGTTCATTCCTTACCTATCTCATGGAAGCATCATGCATATTGTTATGCCGCTTTCCACATCAGAAAGTGCTCCAGGCTCCTCTCGTCTAATGATCATTAGTAACAGTGTATTTTCTTAATTTCTGACATCGTTATGCATGTCACGGTTGACACTCAAAAATGCCCGAGTATGATTTTTGATGACTTAGACGTGTCAATGACTTCGTGGACATGCTTGGAGTTCAACAACAAGGTCAAATAATCATAAAATTCGGCGAAGAAGGCAGAAGGCTGTGATTAACATGCGTCGGACGCCCGGACTTCACCGAGGCGCGTCGGTCGCGAAACCCTCGGCGCGCCTTGCGGTGCCCCAAAAAAATGTCCTTTCTGGACCGCGTCCGAGGCGCCGGACGCAGCCCCTTGAGCGTCCGACACACCACCACGGGCGTCTAGCGACCCCTTAATTTGTAAGGGGTCTCGGACGCGTCCGAGAGGCGCCCGGACGCCGTCCGACGCCCCTGTTTTGGGCGTCTGGCGTCAGCCTGGCCATTCGGTATTACCGAACCGATCGGTTCGGTGCCGATAAATTTGGTTCTTGGAAATCGGGTACCCGATCGGTTCCTTCAAAAATCGGTACCGAGGAAATTCGGTTTTGGTACTTTCGATTTGGTTCGGTATTTACCGAAAGTACCGAATTGATCACGTAGACAAGTAATTGCAAGTTCAAAATCCAATTTTGACATAATTTTAACATGATTTCATGGACAATTATAGTGCAAAATTCATATATAAGAGTAGAATACCACAAATATATGATATTACAATCTACCATAATACAATCAATAATACAACAACACTCATAATCAGCACGTTTCGGTAAATTTGGTAAACTGAGGTAAAGAACCTGGAAATCGGGTACCGAACTCGGTACCAAAAATTTCGGTTTCGGTATTTTTGGTTCGGTTCTTGGTTCTTCGGGTTCGGTATTCGGTATTTCATGCCTAGGGTGAGTCAGGGGCATACGCGCCAGCGCCGCAACCTGTCCGAACCGGTCATGTTTCAGATCGGCTTTTGGAAGGTTTCGGTGATTTGGGGACGTATTTGGACGGCTTCCTAAGGGGATAAGACCACGCCCCCCTCTATCTATATAATAAGAGGTACATGGCCGATTTGATCCCATCTACATCCAATCGATCAAAATCAACTACCAACTCCTCAAACCCTAATTCCCTTTTTCTCAACCCCCTCTAATCTGCTGTTCGGCGGGGTTCTCCACGAATTTCGTCGACGTTCTAGGTGGCCTTGCCGATCCTAGGGCAACCCTCATGTGCGTCCTCCCGGCGGATCTTTCCGGAGGGCGTTCTGAGGTCGTTCCAGTAGAAACCGAGCTTTACATCGGCCTCTACGATCTCTTGATCGGTTTTGGTCGATCACGTTGCGGTTTTGTGTGCAACCTCTCGGGCGTCTAAGACCCACTCTAAATGTGTTGACGTGGAGCCCTAATTCGCGTCAACAGTCATACCTCAAGAAACACCCATGGAGCGTACTGTCCCATATATGTAACAACACCAGTTTTCAAGGTCGTTTAAATCTATATCTATAGCTATTAATAAAGCGAGAAAATTTTTGTTCACCCTTTTTTGTCCACCGCCTTTTTCTATCTATATGTACACACCTATGCCAAATAGATAGAGTAGGAATCCAAATCCAAATCCAAATCAGACCATAACTCCCCAAATCAAATCAAATCCACATACCCAGATCTTCCTTGGCTCTCCTTACTCACATCGAACCACTACCCATCAAATTAAATCACATTTGAAAGAATTGATCGAATAGAAATCAAAGAGATTCGAACTGAGGAAAATCAGAGAATAAAAAAAATGACAGGGCTGCTCCTCCAGGGCACCCAGGGTGCCCGCGCCAAGTACCTCAAGCCGCCCGCCAAGTTCTGCCGGGCGCCGCCACCTCTACCCTCATCGGCTAGGATGGTCGTGTCGTTGCCTTCCCACGCGCGCGGGGCCAGCTGCACGTGCACGTAGCCACGTCTTCCATGCACGCTAGACAGGGATAGGGCGCACCCATGGTTGATTTGCCCCCGCCGCAAGGAAGGTGTCGACGCAGGACATGCGCACCACTACTACAAAATTGATTTTTTGCGTGGTGTTCAGAGATTTCATTTTTCGTGGCGGGCATTTGAAAAACCGCCACGGTTAATGTCTCTATTAACCGTGACGGTCTTTTATAATTACCATGGCGGTTTTAATGACCGTCACGGAAAATCGATTAACCGTGGTAAATAAGGCCCAGAAATCTGGTACACCCGGGCCAGCAAAGTCCATCCCAGGCCCAATATCGAGGTCCCGGTATATATATCACGATCAAACCCTAACTCACCCACTCACTTCTCTCATTTCCCGGCCCACGCCTCCGCCTCCTTCCCCTCACCGCCCTCACCCCCTTTCGAACCCGCCCCCACCCTTCCTCCCCGGCGCCGGCCGCCCGGATCGGCGCCCCCCCCCCTCCCTCCCTCCCTCCCGGCCGGCGGCCAAGGCGAGATCCGACAGCCTTGGCGCGAGGCCCGGCGACGCGAGGCGGCGTGAGGCGCGGAGGCAAGCCGGCGGCGCCGGCCGCGGGGAGGGCCGGCGGGCGAGGCGGCGCCGTTCGCGGGGGCCGGTGACAATGGGCGGCGCGGCGCGGCCTCTCCCACGGCAGCTCCCTCCGCGGCTTCCGGCGCAGCTCCTCCATGGCCGGGCGGCGGATTTCGCACGGGCCGCGGCGCGGGCGGATTCGCGGGCGGCGGCGGGCGGATCCGGGCGTGAAGGCGGACGGCGGCCGGATCCAGCGCGTGAGGGTGGGCCGGCCGGATCCGGTAGCGTGAGGGGGCGGCGACCCGGTAGCGCGATCCGAGGCCGGATCCGGCGGGCGGCAGCGGGCGGCGCACCGGGTGCTAGCCCGAACTCGGCCCATTAGGGTTTGGGTTCTGGTTTTTTCGTTTTTTTTATTTTTTTAAATGATTAACGGTGACGGGCAATGGAAACCGCTTGATTTTCCGTGACCTTGTGTTCGTGGCGGGCATAAAACCGCCACGGAAAATCAATTATGCCCGCCACGGTAGTTCATTTGTGTAGTGGTGCACCCATGGTCAATGCACAGGCCTGATTGTTAAAGAGTGTATAATGTGATCATTGATTAAAACCAAGTCTCTGATGCACATACTATGAGTTAGTATAGTGGGCAGAAAATTTGAAAATCCAGTCTCGACATCTAAGTACAAGAGAAATTAAAACACATGTCTTGATCAATGGAAAAATGTCCAAGACATAGCGTACATTCAGATAATCTTAAATGAAATTGAAACACAAGACTAATCTCAAGTCTCAAATTATTCATTTAGCCGCATAAGTTATACATATCGTTGCAATGCGAGCATATTTGCTAGTAATCAATAAAATCTAGAAGTTTTAATTTATGAATACACCGCAAAATAAAAATTAAGTACTTTTTGAAGTTATCTATATTTTTTTTAAAAAAGACACTGTATAAATAATGCTTGCGTGATACATCTTTTCAAAGTTACCTTGATCAATGGATAAATGTCCAAGCCATAGCGTACTTTCAGATAATCTTAAGTGAAATTGGAACACAAGACTAATCTCAAGTCTCATATTATCATTTAGCCGCATAAGTTATACACCCGTTGCAACGCACTGGTATTTGCTAGTAATCAATAAAATATAGATGTTTCAATTTCTGAATACACCACAAAATAAAGAATTAAGTACTTTTTGGAGTTATCTATATATTTTTTAAAAAAACTGCATAAATAATGCCTGTGCGATACATATTTTTCAAAGTTGCCCCAAAACCTCCTTGAAATCCTTAAGTTTTAGCCTAATCAAACTCGAAAACTTTTTAAGAACTCCCTAAACCGAAAGTTCAAGCTACTCAATAGCAAATCTGGCTCATTAGCATGTAAGTACATGGCTAAGTGGACTAGGCCTCACGCCGGCCTGTGGCCTTGCTTGAGAGTCAGCCTAACGGGCCAATAGAAAGCTAGCCCAATTCAGGAACCAAGCCTAAGTAGGAGTCCATCGGCCCTGAGTCAGCTATCCTTTCGGTCCACAAATAGCTTGACCCAAATAGGACGAACCCCTTGAAGCCCATAAATAAATCTTCTCTGAAAATATAAAATTTGTACCAAGTTTTTTTCTCTAAATATGTTAACTCTATTTTGGGTGCAGTTTTTAGAGATACTAGCAAACATACTCGTGCGTTGCAATGGGACGGATAACAACACTGTTACATATTTATTTCTATTTTATTGTAATACAGTGTTTATTATTTACTTTGATCGAAAAGTGAGTTATATGAAAAAGACAAAAACCAATCATGAAACACAGGAGTATGGAATGACTGGCGCTGCAGGGCAACGAGACATACTCCGTATGACCAAAAAAGAAAAAGAAAAAGGGAGATGTTAAAAGAAAAGGGGGGCAAGGAGACTAAACAAGAACGGAGAACATGGTTTATTAGGTGTTTTGGCCTGCCGAACTACCCCACGGGCTTCAGCTTCTGCTACCTGGGCCTAGGCTGTGCAATTTTGCTGGTTGGCGCTGCCCCACAGGCCCACTTATCCGATAGTCGATCTAAACCATTGATATCAATCCGATGGCTAAGGAGGATCCCCGCGGTCAGGCACTTGAAATTTTCTTGCTTTATTAGTAGGTATAGATTTGGGTCTTGTTTACTGCAGTTCCTATTTGGTAATGTTGTGCTGCGCGGTGTCCCACCGTTTTGGACGACGCACTTGGTGGGCCTACCAGCCCAAGAGGCCTGCACGCCGTGAAGACATCTGTCCCTTTTACTTTGCCGCCCGGATGCGTGTCTCTCACGTACAAGACCGCCCGCGAATTGGCTTGTAGTCCAATGGTAGGGACGGTCCAGTGGGGACGCTACCCACCGGGGTTCAAATCCCGGTGCTTGCACCTTTTCTTGGGATTTTCCCGGGATTTTTCGGCGTTATGCATTAAGTGGTAGCGGCGTTCCGTCGGCGACGAGGCGCTACGGTGACTTCGAGAATCTCCGGATCTGCATTTTTGCCCAGTCCTTCGGAGGGTGCTCATAGGGGTAGGATTTGCGTGCGTGTGTTCATAGGGGTGAGTGTGCGTGCGTGGTGTGAGCGTCTGCGTTGTCCGAGTCATTCTCAAAAAAAAAAAAAAAAAAAAAAAAAAAACGTACAAGACCGCCCAATGACATTTTATCCCTTCACTCGCAACAACATTGTCGTCTCAGTCATCCGTCCCTCTCCATCTCCACTCGCTACCTGCCCTGCCTACTCATTTGCCTGCACCCGCTCCTCATTGTCGTTGCTCTTGCCGCCGCTGTGCGCTCTAGGATCTCGCTCGAGTGGAGGTCGGGGTGGCGAGAGGGAGAGGGCGGTAGGGAGAGGGTGGTGAAGTGGATCTTATGAGGAAGTGGAGCAGGACTTGCCCATGGATGTGAAGCGGGGCCACGAACAGTCCAAGGAGGAGACAAAGCTAGGCCCTACAACTCGTCTGCCACGAAGTCTGCACCCTATCGCAAGCGCTAGCCTATCCTGCCATATACTCTATGCTGCTCAAGGGCTCCAGATCCACACCCTCGTCCTTTGGATCTAGGGTGGCTGTTGCTCAGCATATATGAGTTTTGGGTTGTTGCATTTGTTGTTTTGTTGTCTTGCATCCAGAGATTTCTCTTGTTTCAATAGCAAATTCACATTTTTTTTAGTAGAATACTTTGTGCTGCTTTTAGGCAGGTCTAGATCCACACACTCCTCCCCGGTTCTAGGGTAGCTATTGCTCAACATATGACTTCGTGGAATGATGCATCTGTGTTTTGTTATGTTGCATCTAGAGATTTCCGCGAGGTTTCGATAATGATTCAAATGTTTGAAGAGATTTTCTCTCATGTTCCCGCAACAAAAGTAGCATATATGTTGCATCGGATGATGTTGTTGTGGCAAGAGGTGTTGTGCCAAGCATAAATTTTCTCTAGATATAACATAATATTTGCTAACATATATAATGCATGACATGAAGTAATATCAAAAAAATTAGCTGCTCTGTTCCTTGATGTCGGCTCGTTTGGCTCGCGAGCTGGTGTTGACACCTCTTAAGCTCTATTTTTATGTGTCAACTAAACATATAATAAGGTTATAAAAAGAATAAATGCATAGAATAGGTATTATTAATCGACAAAGTTCCACGAGTTTTGGTGATTTATATCTTTTCGGGGACTTAACGGTAAATACCGGAAAACTTAGAGAAAACCCCCCAAATAATAAGAAGATTTACCACCGATGAATTTCGATCCGAAAAGTGAACTAAAACATTCTAGAAGACACCGAGAAGACACCGGGAGACCCCGACACCCCGGGCCCACTTGTGACTGGCGGCCGCCGGCAGGGCCGGCCGCCGCGGTGGGGCCGGATGTCGGCCTCATCTTCCTAGGTCGGTTTCAAACCGACTTTGAGGTTGTATCTACGCCGTTGTTGAAGTCGGTTTGATCCAAGGGTCAACATTCATCGGCCAGGACTATATAAGGATGATCCTACCTCCGGCCTCGGGCATGAAAATCATTATTCATCATACTCAGCCTCGATCATAGCTAGAGCCATACCTCTCTAATTAGAAGAGCTTAGATCAAGTTGAGAGAGATTAGTAGAAAGTTGAGAGATAGATCAAAGAACTTGATTAGAGTTCTAGATCTGTTCTTGAGAGATAAGAAGTAGAGTTGAGGAGAAGTAAGGAGAAGTACCGGATCTGTCGGGTGACTCTACGCTTGTACTTCGGGATCAAAGGCTTCATTGCACTTGATCTTGAGACTTCTTTGGTGGATCAACCTTATATTTGAGTAAGTTCACTTGTTTATATTTCTTTCGGTTTATGACTCATTAGAGTACTTTGATTCTTGTCGCTCTTGAATTGAAGTTGTTTGCCCTAGTGCAAACGTGGTGTTTGAGCTAGATAACTCATAAATACACCCTACCTGCCGGAGCGTGGTAGATCGTGGTAGTGACAGTACCATTGATTCCTTTGGATTCCACTTCCCGTAGGATAGGACACGTGGGACATAGTCTTTGGGGAATAGTAAGTTTCACCATTACTTTCCTTTGAGTACGTCCCCATTAAGAAATATCTTCGAGCCTTGCAAGGATATAAACTAGACAACCATAGAATTCTTCTCACCTTTTATCCGAACTCTCGTTCCTTCCTATTATCTCGGGGATTAGTTTTGTCTCATTATTCTCACACCATTCTCCCCGTGGATTCGATATTTAAAACCCCTCTCCGGGTGAAGTGCTCATCGTTTACGTTAAACTATGAGACTATACAAATTATAAATAATTCTGTAGGATAACTTTTACCAACAGGTGGCTTGAGTTGGCTCGTTATAGCTAACGAGCTAAAGTCTTGGCTCGGCTCGACTTGTTATCCTAACGAGCCGAGTCGAGCCGAGCCGAGCCAACCACGAGCCAAGCGAGCTAATGAGCTTCGAAGTTTTCCGTCAAGCCTTACACGGAGGAGACCGACTCTGGCGATCAACTACACCAACACTCGAAGACAAGTATGACTACCTCCTTGATGTCGCAGTGTCTAGGGTTAGAATTTTATTAGCCATTGTTGTGTAGATATGCACTAGCGCTTTACATTTTTATTCATTGCTAGTATAAGATAATACATGCTATTGTCTAAGCTTGTTTCTTTGTTGACGGTCACTAACGACATATTTTTTCCGTCAACTCACTACCATAAAGGGAGTAAAACTATACCTTTTATACTCATATACATTTATTACTAACATATTTCCACTTGTAGTGTTCAAAATGTATTTTGTAATATTTATAATAAATACAAGTGGAAATACGTCCAAAGTATGCCATCCTAGAAAGCGCATTCTCATGGAACATCAAGCCCGGGGTGGAAATGGACCAAAACCCGACAAAATGGACCGAGCCAAGCTCATGACACAACTTTTCAAGACGAACAACGCCACTGCCAAAGCTTCGGGCGGGCCAAGCAAAAGTGCGGCCGCGCACCCCAAAGGTGCGCCCGCACCCTCTGGGGCGGTTCGAGCCCAGCTTTGGCGAGGCGGTTCAATCAATGCTGAATCAGGCAGTTCGAGGTGTGATGGCCGGTTCACTGCACTGGACGTGTCCATTAGGTCAGTTTAGGGGCATTAGGGTCATTTGGCCACCTCACTCATGTGTATAAGTAGCCCCCCTCTCTCCCTCTTTCCACACACACCATTTGGAGTCAACACACCAGCACCACTTCACTCTCCACCACCATTTCTTCTTCTTCTTCTTCTTTGGTTTAGCAATGGAGTAGAAGAGCTACAAGGAGGAGCTTGTAATCTAGAAGAAAGTGAGCTTTGGTAATATATATCTTCCATGGATCTTTCTCCTATTTGCAAGTTCTATTTCTATGATCATGGTCTAACTTATGAATTAGAGTATAATCTTGTTCATGTTATAGTGTTGATATATGAACTAGCATATAGTTTGCATATCATAATCTTGACATGTTCATATTCGTTCTTCATCGATCATCGTATGCATAACATGATTATAGATGGGATAACGGTTCGTCGTTCTTTCGGGTTTGCTCTTGTCTTAGTCCGTCCATCCGTAGGGTGGGGATCCTGGGGGGACAAGAGTAGTGCTCTAGTACGCAGGCATGGTGCTCGGGTATTACGACACCTTCGGATATGAGAGCATACCACGGTCGTGAGGGTAGGCGGCGGGGTCGTCGGACAGCCCCCCGTCCGTCCCCTTGTAATCCCTCCTCGTTCGTATGTAATGTAGGAGTTCGTAAATGCTTCCCATTGGGCCGGATGGTACCGGGAGTCTCCCTGTTATCCTAGACATAACCATGGTTATATTGTGTTAGCATATGATCCTAACTATTCATTTGTATGACCATGACTAGAATATATTAGAATACTCCATAGGACATTCATTTATTCTTTATCTATTTTCTTTATCCTTTCTGGTGGATTCCAATGTGTGTGTCACACTATCTATAAACCGTATTGCTTACCCTTGTTATGATCAAGTTGGACTTAGCGTGCACACATTCCATCATCCAGATGCCGTGCTAGCTTCTTATACACAAGCCTTCCTTTGGGAAAATATAAATAACGATACCCCGAATACTTAGGGTGAAATGCTACAATGATAGATCCGTGCGCTTGCGGATGAAATATCAACTATGGCAAGATCTATCACCGTTGATTGAAAGTGCGTTATCACCGACCACGGTGGTTCCACTTAGTGATATCGACGACACGTTTCCTAGCGTCGTCATTAGGGATGGGTTCTAAACTGTTTCTAGTGATTGCGTTAAGAAACGCCAAATTCACTTGATTAGAAACCATTATACCCCCGATCACTCAACTCCACGCTTGCACTAATATGTTTGCATGCTTGAATTTACTACCATCATACTTTAGATATGTGCAATTGATATGTAATGATGTGGTGGATGGTTGTGATTTAGTGTGTGGAGGCTAGTGATAGCCATGAGACCTTGATTGTGAGATGCTCATTCTATCATTTTGAAATTTATCATGAAATATAAGGGACTCATGGAAAAAAAGATAATGTTTACTAAATAGAAATACATGATCCAGTACATGCCATATTTTTGTATGAGGAAACTGAGAGTAGTCCATCCTTTAATCCTTTATGTGAAGTTATTTGGAAATGGTATGATCACTAGAAGAGAAAGGACTTTCTGTTTAGCACATTAGTCTCTGCTAGAATTGGACCAGGGATTAATTGAGCATTAATCCTAGGTCTAAAATTATTATACTCACATGACCTCTAATCCCGGTTCGTGTTTTCAATCCGGACTAAATGGTGAACTTTTAATCCCGATTGGTGTTACTAACCTGGATTAAAGTTCTCTCACTCGGGACTAAAGAGCCCTCACGAGTGAATTCTAAAGGAGAGCGCCCATGACTATGTCACATGTGTTGTGTAGTTGAGTTGGTTAGCAAGCTACGTGTTGATGAATTCTCAAATCACACGCAGAGCAAATGGAGATTTCTGAGTTTAAATATTTTTTTTTTTTTGTCTTGAGAATGTGTTTTAGTCCCGGTTGCATAACCTGTTACTAAAGGTCTGGAGAATTATTGCAGAAAAGTTATGGAGAAAATGCATCCAAATTGCGCAAAACATTTATGGTCCATACATCTGCTCTTAGCTTGTACAAAGAGATTAGAACGAAAAAGCTTGAAACTAAACAGCTAGCACGCACAACACAAATACATGTGCGTGTGCCACCAGTTGCACTGGAGCAACTAATTAATAAGGATCGGCCGCATATTACAAACGAATGATGTTACTAACACAGTAGGACAGACAACGCAAGTAAGTAAGTACTAATTAATGTGAAGGTGAGTTGTGGTAATAGCTACAGTAATAATGCATGGTTTCAATGTATTTGGTCAGTTAGTTATGTGTGTGTGCGCGCGAGATATCTTCATCTTGTACGTGTGTATTGTCACCATCGTCGTCTTGCAATTGTGTAGGTCCTGCTGATGCTGATGATGAACTAAACAAGCGACGGCGGCTAACAGCTGAGCTGCTGCTGTTGATTAGTCTGCCACCACCGCCGCCTGCTGTTTCCAGTTCCAAGGGACGAGGAATCACTGACACCGGGCTCCACATCAGACTCTCATCATCACTACTACTGTACAGCTGATGATGATGGATGTTCCAATTCGACTCTGAGCAGCAGCTTGCGTTGAGTGTTTCCATCATCCTGAAACACTGGTGATCGGCGTCTGCTTCGACCTGCAATGCATGGCGAAGGTCTCATTATTTTTACTACAGTAATTAATTCTTTCTACATGTACTGTACACAGTATGTTAATTTAAAGGATAGTGTTATGTTATAATACTAATTACCATTGCAGTTAACGCAGGGCAATCTGGTCGAATAAGGCGGCTGATATAACCGTCATAGGTCTGATGATAATCCTCCACCGCTAGGACAACCCCAAGAGCAGAGGAGGCGATAACGGAGGAATCAAACTGGATGAACAAGGGCTCTGCACTTCCAATTAGATAGGTGGAATTATTATATATAGTACATTTTTTTCTAAAAAATTATGCATACATGCATCAAGCAAATGACAAATTAGTTACTTATTACTACTAGAGAAGGATTATATATATGTTTAGATATATATATCTAGCTTACCTGTGAGGGAGCGGATGAGGAGACGAGTGCAGCGAGAAGCTGTGGTGTGAGGAGGAGGAGTAATGAGCTGGGGAAGGAGGAGGTGGAGGAAGGAGTAGGGTGTGACGCAGGCGAGGCGCCATTGGAGCGCCTTGAGCAGGGTGAGCTCCATGTCCTGGATCGTCGCCGGCAGGAACGAGTGGCTCATCACCTCTTCCATCTGCATATGCATGTTGTTGGATGATGATGCATACGACTGTGGCGGATGGGAAAGTGAAGGCGCAGCTGGCAGGACTGACGCACGGCATCATGGCATGTGCATGTGTATACACGTACGTACCTGGAGATGGTGGAGTGAAGGGATGTTGACCTCATCCAGCTTGCAGGCGATGGACAGGCATGCCACGCTCACCAATTCAACCATCCACGCCTCCCACCGCTGTACGTACATGACCACATGACATTGTATCTATCAGTTATTGCAGGTAATATGTATATTTTTTGATATAATACCATCGAACAGATCCATCAACGAGATATATAGATTGAACTGAATAAAAACACGTACGTACGTACAGGTTTTCTACTAATTGGCACGTGTGTTATATTATATACAGTAAGCTAAGTACGCACCAGGTGGCAGTTGATGGAGAGGAATCGGTCCAGATAGTTGACTGCGTTGAACACCGTCGCCACCGTCAGTCCCAACCTACCAAATGCCTGCCGATCCATTCAGAAAACAAAACGCACGCAAGCAACAAACCACTGATGGAGATCCTCTGTAATTTGAGTGATATATATACTACGTGCACTAGTCGTATGTATAGTATAGGGTTTGTTATTAAGAAAAATAATATATATATACATACTACATAGGAACACCAACTACGCTACAGATACTCGATCTATAAATTACGGTGCAAACACATTGTGAGAAGCTTGATGATGCTTACATAGATGATGTAGTGCACTCCTCTGGAGCGAGCGCCGGCCACAGTCTTGTCTGCTTCCTCCTGCTGCAGCAGATGCTGCAGGTAGCCGCCTCTGCAGGTGGGCGCATAGACCCGCTGCCTGGCCATGTGGTCCACGAGAAGCTCCTTGAGATGATCGCCGTCAGAAGGAGGTGGAGGTGGAGGATCAGGCGTAGTGGAGACGAGAGGATCTTCGTCGCAGTAGAGAAGACTATTCAGCATTTGGCTAGACGTCGTATCATCGTCGTCTTCCATATGCTTGGCTCTCTCTAGGTGGAGCTAGCGCCGCTGGCCGGCCTTTTAAGCAAGTAGTGATCCAAGTTATCCTGCTCTTGCGTACGTCGTGGATGGTGGTTGCCGCCTTAAAACCAGAGAAGACGAGCCTCATGACCCACCGTCCCCAGGTCCATGCATGCTTTTGCTCCCACGAGCAGCAGTCAATACATACATGCAATCCTTTACCGTATTATATTTTCGACTGGATTATTTGTTTTTTTCTTGTTTTATCCAACAATATATAGTTTTCCTTCTCTGAAATCTCTTAGAGCATACTAGTATTTTGGACTAGTTTATTAGAAAACGCGTGGTCCCTGTACATTTAATTTATGCATGACTTTTGTTGAACGCATGAACATGCATGTAGTGCATTTACTACACGGTCACGTACGTACGTTACGTATATGAGGTTTGCATATTATACGCCGTCCAAGCTATTGCGGCAGTGCTACTCTGCTAGCTCACTCACAGATGGATGGATCGGAGACCACTACTGCAGCCTGCATGCATGCAGCCTGGCTTGAGATGGTGTGGTGGGACGACCGGCCGGCAGCCCATGTAGCAGTAACAACGACTTAAGGGGGATATATGTATATGTATAAATGTTGCTAGCTACAACACGTGAGCTGGCTTTGTAAATTAGGCATACATGTTCATGCAGTTGTGCAATCGGCCGGCTACAAAGTATACGTACGTACGTACGTGAACGCCCCAGCTTGCCTGCCTGGCCTGGCTTTAATACATGCAGGGCATTCTGACTCAAAAAGGAAATAACATGATGCATCATATCCTACAGAGGTACTGCCAGCAGGCCAGGCAGTGTCAGGACGACCCCAGTCAATCCGCTGTTTCTGTGTAGTAACTCACTCATCATCAGTGTCAGTGATCATAAAGTACATTCAAATGCAACAATAAAGGAAGAACAGAGCCACATTTATATATTAATTAAAGAAACATTAGAAAAATTATCGTTCAAAATATACTTCCATAAAAAAGTACTATCCACGTACTAAAGGAAGAATTCAACTTTTTTTCCCCTAAACATTGAAGATGCAAAAGTCATTAAACACATGATGATATAGAGTTATAGATGTAATCTTATGCGCGACTGTCTTTTCCTTCTTCTTTTTTCGCGCGATCAGGCCATTCAACCATATTTCATTAAGAGAAAAAATAAGGGCGCTCAGGGTCCTATCTACTGGATACAAACAATTAGATTACATGGAGATCATTCTTTGCGACCAGATAAGTAGCACAAGAGCCAAAGTACTGAAGCGGCATCGACCAATATATCCTGTGCCACCTGCACGATATGCCTATGCAAGTTGTTAATGGCCAGTGCTGCCCATTGGACTTCCCGGTTGTTCCTCTCCTTCCATAGTTCCCAGGCAATTAGGAGCATTAGGGAGACGGTGTTTTCCTAATATGTAATTTCATCTTTTTTTTTCTTAAGACTTTTTTAGGTCAACTTCGGGAGGGGGGGGGGGGGACGGAAAATCCCCACCTACATAAGAAACATAACAACAATACAACCTACTTCGGGGAGGGGGGGACGGCAAAGCCGGTGGGTGAAATTGGGAGCCTTGTTACATAAGAGGTTACAACAGGAGAGGGAGAGAGAGATTACAACATCACGAAACATAACAACAATACAACACAATGACAAGGGTAAACTAGGCTAAGCAGAAAATCACCACCGAGCGTCGATTTGCGCCACCGCCGAACAACATACTCGTCGTCTTCACCACGGCCGTTGTGCCCTGCACCACTCCTCGTAGCTACACCTCTCCGCTGCCGTGCCTCCCCCGAGGGCCAACAGTGAAATGAGGACTAAGAGTGATGACGAACACACAGACCTAGGGTCACCGGACACGACGACCTCCTTTCAAGTTGATTGGGACATCTTCTAGCACATCCGGGCCCCACGTACCTCCATCCAACGCCATCCATGGGGAGGAAACCTTGGAGGGGAACGACAGCAGCGATGGAAACTCCACCCGACATTTGATTTTTCTGGCACCACCAAAGGAGAGCGCCGACGGAGCAAAAGACGCCAGAAGGAGGACACTCGTCGGGGCGTCGGCAACGACCACCAGCCACAACCAACTTACCCAAACACACCAAGGAAGGAGAGAGCTAGGATGGAAGTAGAGAGGATAGGGGGAGCTCAAAGTGGCGTCGGGAACATCGGTGACCACAAGAAAAACGTCACCTTCAACAAGGAGCATGACACCCACAGATGCCACTGTCGTTGGCCGGCATTCACCCAAAGGCGTAGCACTATCTAGCAGGTGTAGCGGTGGCCGAATCTTCAACGCCTCCTCGGGGAGGGGCATGACGCCAGTGCGCCATCGTCGCCGCATACCGGAACAATGCCGGATAAAGCTTTTCGCCCGCATTCTAGACCAACCCAAGACGCCGGATTTGGCTAGCCACCACCACCGGCGGCGATAGGATACCCATGGCAACTTCCATGACACCTGTCCCGGGGACAGAAGCCTTAAACGACGCCCCCAAGGAGGTAGATGACACGGCTGCGCCATCACCGTTGGCCCGGACGAGCCGAGCCGGTTTTTCACCCATTTGTGTGTTCACCGAGGGGACTCGCCGATTGGAACCGGAATTGGCGAGAGAGTACCTTCACCGCATCCGGGTTCGCCCTTGCGACCACGTCGTCATTGGGGATCGGCCCTAGGTAGCGGTCTTGCATTATCATGCCGCCGCACCGCCACCGGCCCAAGGCCGGCCTTTTTGCGGCCCGACGGCAGCACCCCCGCCGCCAGAGCATCCAAGGTGGCCGGCACATCCTCACGCATGTGGCCGCTGGCGAGGGAGGAACCGATCGCTTCCACGCGCATCTTGCCGCGCCGGCTGCCAAGGCGGGGGCGGTCCCGAGGGGGTGTGGACGACGGAGCCGACCCTGGCAGTCGCACCCGCACACCCCACCGCAGAAGCTCCCAGGGACGCCCGAGTGAACGCCGCCTCGGGAGCACGCCGGGGACGGCCGCCCGAGCTCCCGGAGGGGAGAGAGCTGCCGGGGCTCACCAGACTCGGGCGTGGGGGACGTGGATCCGACTGCAGGCGCGGATCCCGGGGCCCGCCATCTTGCTCACCTCCGACCGGGCGAACTACGGAGCTCGGGAGTGAGGAGGAGGGGAGGAGAGGAGGGAGGCGATGGGGAAACGGCCGCCGCTGGGAGGCCTTGTTGAGCGCCCGCAGTTGCCCCGCCCGCCGCAAGCCGGTGTGGCGGCGGCCGGTGGACCAAAGTGTGGTGGGGGAGCCCGGAATGGGCGGCCGGGGGTCACGTCCCGAGTCGCAATAATTAACAATTATTATTTTGAAAGCTAGAACAAAGGTCTGTCACTTCAACTTGAGCCCATTAAAGATCGATCAAATCCATCATCTCGATTACCAAATTTACCTCTTCGTAGCTACCTCCACATTCGGAAAAACTATCTTAATGTCCACTTCAGGAAAGTCCCCCCGCACTCACCGACTCCAAGTTTGTGCTCGTGTGCTTGAGGAGCTCACCATCCTCATCGAGCTTCATATCCCCTTTTAGCCAATCAAACTTCTCATGAGGAGGTATACCCGCCTCATCCCGACTAATAGGATCATATCCATGAAGTGTATCTCCTCCATGGTTGTCTTTTTGGATTCCAAAATCAACGGTGGAGCAAAACTAGCGAGCTACAATGCAACCCATTTCCATTGGCTTCAATGCTCGAGTACAAGGCAACCCATTTTCATTGAGCAAAACAAAAAATACAAGGGTCTAGACCAGAAACAAAGAAGACAACGCCCAGAAGTAAACTATCAGAGCTACAACACTACTAATCTCTAACTCAGAGGTCAGTTTGTGGGACCTTTTTTTTTGAGAAACCAGGAAATATATTACATAAACTTGTTAAAGTTTACACCAAATTTTACAAAGACCCTCTCAAGGAAAATGAAAGTAGAACCCAGTCCTTCCAAAATCATAGTCTTCCCGGTTGACCTCGTCTTCGGTGATCGGAGCAATCTGCAGCTTGAAGCCGACACCGTTCCAGACAAGATAGCTCTTCACATTTTTTTTGATGCCACCGTGAGTCGCATATCGAGAGCATCGACATTCTTTAAGCTCGTTGAACGTCGTCTGGCTAAAGATGATGGCCGCCGACCATCACATCATCGGTAAGACAAGTAACTGAGCCTCAAAGGCCACCAATAGCCCCGACTCCTTTGGAGGAAGATACAACCTGAAGGGAAATAAAAACCACCAAAGATGGTGGGATCCAAACCCAAGCACGGTTTCTCTATGAGTTGGTCCATCGGGTGGTGTGATGTATCCAATATTGAGACCATTTCCTAGTGAGAAGTGATGTATTGGAGATGTCGACGTGCCCCGACACGCCTCGGGGCGACAGGCGGCGCCGTTGCCGCCGACGAGGAAGTGGCCAGGAGGAGTCCGTGCGGGGGGCATGGAACCCTCCAAGGCGAGAGCCGGGGGGTCCTTCCCGCCGCACGACTCCGCTCAAACTTCGCCGTTGAGAGACTGCGTCGAGACCCCACGAGCCACGCGCCACGCCAACAAAAAGGCCGGGGAGAAGGGGAGTGGGTCTGGACCGGAAGATTCCGCGTGCGCTGGAGGAGGAAGACAACTAAGGAGGGGCAATAGAGGAATTCTATGGACAACGTGGTTTGTCCTCGGTAATTCCCCTCCCCGCCGCCATCCACCGAAGGCCACCTAGGGTTCGAGGACGGGACACATCGGCAACCCGTTCGGATCCCGAAGAAACTTTGGGAGGAGAAGAGATTCACGAGTGAGGATTGTTTCGGTGAGCGAGAGAGATCGGTGGACTAAGAAGCCGGAGAAGATTAGCTTTTCTTTGCTGAGATTTGGGGTCAAGGGGAGAAGGAAACCTTCATCGCCAAGCGATGGCGAATCGCGGGTCGTGATGGGCGTGGTCCAAACCGCCCACACAGGCCCGGGAGGAGGAGTGGGCGTCTTGGGGTGGCGGAGGATGGGCCTCCGTACTAGCATCCCCACATGGGACCGCCGCCGCCCTTGCCGCCGCCCCGCGGGGGCCGTATGGATACTACCTACCCCCTCCTCAATTCCATCCACCTCCTCCACCGCCACCAAACCATGGCCAAGAGCGGCGCCAAGCAGGCCAAGAGGAGGATTTCAAGGAGGTCGAGGAGGGCAACAGATCAGGCAGCTGCCACTCCACAGAATCCGCGGGGTGAGAACATCCCTAAACCTATACACGAGTGATGGTCCTAAGGTAGCGTAAGGGATTCGTGATCCCTAGAGATAAGAGTAAGGTGAATTGCTATAAGCGTGGAGATCATGGACACTTTAGTACTGATTGCCCCAAGCCAAGAGCATGCTTCATATGTTTTAGAAGGATCATATTGCTGATGACTGCCCAAAGTGGAATGAACCTATTACATCCTTTGAGTATCCGGGGAGTGCTAGCAAAGGGCTAGGGTATTTCCATATTGATGTAGAAGAAAGAGATAACAGATTTAGACTGTGGAGTGGACATGACAACTGTGGAATTCTCATAGTAGAGAAAGGGAATCTCAGCCAGGAAGAAATAGTCAAGCATCTACATAAGGTTTTTGATCAAAACTGGCAGTGGAATCTCAAACAACTAGAGGAAAAGAAGTATCTGATCAGATTTCCTCCGGACAAGAAAGTAGAGATCTTCATTTTCTCTGATGGTACTTACTTCTATCTTAAAGAAGAAACAGTGATGTGCTCTTTGAAGACATGGAATGGCGATGTGATACCTGTGGGAAAACTAGAGGAGGTCTGGGTTAAGATTAGAGGCATTCCACCAAAATGGTGTGATTGGCTTACACTGAGACAAGTTGTCTCAACCATTGGTAACTTGGTAGAAGTGGACTGGCAGTCAATGTTTGCTAGTTCTTTTTCCATGGTCAGAGCAAGAGTTGAGTGTAGGGATCCAGTAATGATTCCTCTGAGGAGAGTTATGGAGATGAGGAAAAACATCTATCTGATCCACTTTGAAACAGAAGGGGTGCTGCAAGCTGAAATAGGGTTTGATAATGATGATGGAAATGGTTCCGCAGATTTTGATCGGGAGGATGATGACTTCTTTGGGGAGGAGAATGAGAAAGATAGAGAAGAAGGGAAGAAAGATCGAGAAAGATAATAATGGTATAGACAAGAACCAACCCTAGGGAAATTATTCCACCCCAAAGTATGGAAAACAGTGGCTATGGGCAATAACTTCTTTGAGCACAGTGCAGGGGAGTAATGTTTGATCGAGAAAATAGAAGAATCAAGTGTGTGTGAATTTATTAAGGGCTATGGAATTAGAGGAAGTGATTGAGGAGGAAGAGATGGAGGACATTGTGGAACAAATCTGTGAACAAGACAAGGATCTCATAAATCTACCATCTGAATGGCTGTATGATAACCCAGAGCGAGAGCCACCAAAGACAGCTACACAGTCAGATATTGTCAAATATTCCTTGACTCAAAATTCTGATGCAAACAGCAAGGAGAAGGCACAGAGTGAGAAGATTACTGATAAAACATGCATGGAAGTGGAGAAGATAGGTGAAGACAATTTAGCTCAGGAGTCTCAAGTAGCAGTGGGAGTTGCTGAGAATGAAATAGAAGCTGGTAAAAAAGTAATCAGGAAGAGAGGTCAGAAATGGGGACCTTCTATCCCTGAAAGACAAAGCAAGAGACACCCAGTTGGGGGTGGTACTATGCTACAAAGGGCACAGAACTTGAAAAAACAACAAAACCTGGAGGTTACTGCAGGTAACAAACCAGCCTTAGTTCTATCAGATTCTTCTTTAAGTTCTGTTGCTCATGTTATTGGTTTAGATTTAGGGGAAAATTCTACCAGTATGGATAATGGAATCAACAACATTTTAGATCTAGATAAACAAAGAAACAAGACATTTAGTGAGATATGCCGGGATAATAGCTGTAGTACAAATTTAGTTAATGGGAATAAACATGGAGAGTTGCCTCCTGTTTGTACCAAATCTAGACATGATCACTCTGTCAAGAAGAACAGTAGAGCTAATAGTATGGTAGCTAAAGAGATTTTGGAGCATTTGAGGAGTAGTGGCTCTAATAAGGGTAGAGATAGGATAGAGATGGATAAGGGAGTGAACCCTTTCCAAGTTTTAGATGTAGAAGATGCCGATATGGAAACTGTCTAATCTGCTAGATGAAGCGACACAGTCGAGATTAGAAATAGGAAGAGTAGGAAAAATAAAAAAGTTATCAAATGATAGCTCTTTTTTGGAACATTAGAGGGCTTAACAAAGTAGGCAGATTTCTTGCAGTAGTAGGTAGGATAAGGAGTACTAAGGCTGATATTGTTGGACTGATAGAAACTAAGAAAGAGTCTTTTACTCCTGGTTATCTCAAAAATCTGTCCAATAATATTCCTTTTTCTTGGCATATCAAACCTGCTAGAGGTACTGCAGGGGGTATTTTAGTAGGTTGTAATTCAGACAAATTTGGTTCCTATATCACTGATGTGCTTGATTTCTCTATTAGTGTGATGATTACTGACAAGAAAACTAACTTTTGTTGGAAGTTAATAGTAGTTTATGGTTCCCCTTATGAGGAGGGTAAGAAAGAGTTTATAGAAGAATTAGATAGTGTTCTGCTTAATTGGCAAGGTCCTACAATGATAACTGGGGATTTTAATCTTGTTAGATTTGTCCAGGATAAAAATAATGGAATCATTAATTTTAGGTGGGCAGAGGCCTTCAATGAGTGGATAGATAAATGGGCTCGACAGTAAATAAATCCTACTAATATTAAGTACACTTGGACAAATAATCAAGACAGACTGTTTTAGCAAGGATAGACAGGGGTTTTTGTAAATACCGAGTGGGACCAAGCCTTTCCTTTGGTTACTCTTAAGGGCCTTGATAAACTACCTAGTGATCATAACCCCCTCCTCTTAGATTCTCGGGAACAACTCCTTTTATGGTAAAAAGATGTTTAGATTTGAGAAATGGTGGACTCAAAAGGAAAGTTTTAACAAGCTAGTTCAAAAGCTGGGGGACACCCCATGCCCGGGGCAGTAGTTTGGATAGGTGGCAAGCTAGGAGTAGAGTCCTTAGAAGGTTAGCTAGAGGTTGGGCAGCAAATGAAGTGGCAAAGCAATGAATAAGGAAAAAAAGTGCAGTTGGCTTTAGAGTATGGAGACCTAGAAAATGAATTACAATATAGAGTTCTCACTGATCAAGAGCTGATCAGATTTAAACAGGTTTCTAGGGATCTGGATAAGATTTGGGCCTTAGAGGAAATCAAAGCTAAGCAGAGAGCTAGAGATAGAGACATAAAAGAAGGGGATAGAAATACAAACATACTTTCATCTTTGTGGCTAGCGATAGGAATAGAAGAAAAGAATAGAGGCACTAGAAGGTCCGGATGGCTTCCTAGTGGAAGACCAAAAGGGGATGATAAAAGTTCTTTGTAGATTTCTATAAGAATCTGTTTGCTAAGGAAGACAGACCTAAAGTAGCCCTAGCTAATAATTTACGGAACCCGGAGGATTTAGTGACTAGGGAGGAGAATGAGTTTTTGACTAGACCTTTTCTTGAGGAGGAGATTAAAACCTGCAAAGTATTTAGTCAAGTTATGTTGATGGGGCTCCTGGCCCAGATGGAATCTCTTTTATCTTCTACCAAAAGTATTGGGAGGTGATTAAAAAGATTTGGTAGACATGTTTAATGACTTCCACTCGGGAAAATTAGATCTTTATAGGTTAAATTTTGCCCTAATCACTTTAATCCCAAAGGAAGAAGGTGCTAGAGCTATGAAAAAGTTTAGACCAATTAGTTTAATAAACTGTAGTTTTAAGATCTTTTCAAAAGTTCGACTTTGAGATTAGGAGATCTTATTGATAGATTAGTTACACCAAATCGGAGTGCCTTTATTAAAAGGCGGTATATATACTAGAGAGTGTGGTGGTAGCACATGAATTAGTTCATAGTGTGCACAAAAATAAAGAAAAAGGTTGTGTCATCAAATTAGATTATGAGAAAGCCTACGATAAAGTTAGCTGGGACTTTTTTATTAGAGATCTTAAAAACTAGAGGGTTTGACTCCAAATGGATTGGATGGATGGAGAAAAATCCTTAAACAAGGATCAAGTAGCTGTAATGGTTAATGGAGAAGATAGTAAATTTTTTAAAACTGGTAAAGGTCTAAGACAGGGGGATCCTTTATCCCCAATTTTGTTCAACTTGGTAGGAGATATTTTGACTAGGATGCTTATAAAAGGAGCCGATAATGGTCTAATTAGGGGTTTAGATAATGGTTTCAGACTGAGGGATAATAGCTCTACAAGATCTTGATGATACCATTTTATTCTCGAATCGACCCTCATCATCTTCTTAATCTAAAGAGCATTTTAATGTGGTTTGAACAACTCTCTGGAATGAGAGTGAATTTCCATAAGAGTGAAATAGTAGTGATGAATAGCTCTCGGGAAGAGGCTCATGAGATAGCACATGTGTTTTCTTGCCCTTTAGGTAAATTTCCACTCAAATACCTAGGAGTACCACTTCATTATGAGAACCTCAAGAGAGAAGATATACAACCCCTAGTAGACAAATTATTAGACGATAATAGCGGGTTGGAGAGGAAAACTTCTTTCTCATGCAACTAGAGTAGCTCTTATTAGATCCTGCTTAGCTAGTATTCCTATTTTACCTTTTATCTTTCATCAAATTCCCAAAGTGGGCTATCAAGTTGTTGAACACCCATATGGCCAACTGCCTATGGAATGATAGTGAGGAGAAGCATAGAATTCATTTAGTAAATTGGGATAGCTTAGCTGTCCTCAAAGATTATGGAGGACTAGGAATACCTAGCTTAAGAGATCTTAATATATGTCTTTTAGCATCTTGGATCAAAAAGGTACAATTTAGATAATAATAAGATGTGGAGGCAGTACCTAGACTTCAAGTATAAGACAAATGACCCCAATATTTTCTGTAGTCCCACCTTAGGTGCTTCCCAGTTCTTTAAGGGTATTATCCTGGCTGCGTAGGCAAGTAGCCAAACTAGGATATAAATGGCAGGTTGGCAATGGTAGGAAGATCAAGTTTTGGGAGGATAATTGGCTGGGCCCATCTAGTTTAGCTATTCAATATTGGGACATTTATATTCTAGTCCAGGAACAGAATTGTACAATTGCAGAACTTTTGGGATGGGTTAGATCTTAAATGTACATTTAGAAGGGGAGTTAACCAAAGATTGATGGAGTTGTGGGATGAGGTAGTACAGTTAGCAAGTACTATAACTTTCTCTGGAGAAGAGGACTCCATGATCTGGCAGTTTGAAACCTCAGACATTTACTCTTCCCAATCCCTATATAAGATTGTAAACCATAGAGGTATTTTACCAACACATGTTCCAGCTCTTTGGAAAATTAAAGTCCCTCCTAGGGTTCATTTTTTTTTCTTATGGTTGTTAGCTAAAAGGTAGGAACCTAACTAGAGACAATGTGAATAAGAGAAAGAAACTTGATGATTTGTCATGTCTTTTTTTCTGCTCTGAACCCGAGACAGGACAACATTTATTCTTTGATTGTTGTGTAGCTAAACAATTATGGATAGCTATGTCAAAGGTTCTAGATAGACAAGTTGGTCAGAATTTTTCGTCAATAGGACAGATGTGGCTTAGTGACAAAAAAGTTTCTTGTTCATAACATGTTCTGTGCTTTGGAGCTTTGTGGGGTTTGTGGAAACTAAGAAACTTTATTTGTTTCCAGAAAGGACCTTGGCTAGATGTCAGGAATCTGCTATTCAGTATTGCAGTGATGTTGCAATCTTGGCTGATTCTATGTCCAATGGAGAGACAACAAGAGTTTGGAGCCAAACTGACCAAGCTGAAGGAGTTAGCTTCGAGACAAGCAAGAATCTGTGGCTAAGCAAGGTAGAAGACAAATGGGACAAATTTATGTTTGTCAATGCTCTTGACTGGGCAAACACTGAGATTCCACCTGAGGTTGAATCAAGACTGTCAGAAGATGCTTTCGTGAAGAATGGCAGGTGCTGGATGAACTTGATGCCAAGCCAAGCTGATGAAGCCTGAAGATTCGATCAAGATGTGCAAGCCTGAAGATTCAAGACACTGCGGCCTAAGTCTCAAGAGATTTCTTGTTTTCAGTCTTACTGTAACTGTCATCTTATTGTCGAGTTATCAAATGTGATGTAATAATGGACGGGTGTAACCCACCTCTGCGCTGTAAAACTGAATGATGTCCTTGCTTCTAATGCAATGACCGGGGCATTGCCCTTTAACTCAAAAAAAAAAAAAAAAAAAGAAGTGATGTATTTTGTTCCAATCCCTTCAACTAAATGGGTCACTCCATCAGGTACGAGGAAGAAGTTTTTTTGAGTACAGGTATGAGAAAGAAGATGGATGGCCCAAAAAGCACGTGGGCTGATTTTTTATGTTCGTTCTTTTGTGATCGTTGATGGGCCAATTTCACGGTGGGCTGTAGCATATATAGTTGGAATTCCTATATAGTTTGCAGTCCATCTTCATCAGTAAAGCCCAGTTACGGTACAATCCACCTAAACAAAAGCAGACTTAGTGAATAGGCAGAGAGGCCCCTATACCTCCTGCCGCCTCGAAAAGCTTTTTGGTAGTCATTGCTGTCTTGTTCCTCTGCCTCCGCATTCCCCATCATCATGGTCACAGCATGCATGTGAATGCAATGCAATGTATGGGATATGTGCCTCTCTTCC
>JADLZK010003943.1:0-218814 GCA_015847255.1 Hyparrhenia diplandra
AGTCATATAGTTGCATACATGGGCCTCATAATACTCATACTCCAACAAAGTACACCGGATTGTTCAAGAAAACAACAAATGAACCGGAATAAGTTTCAAAATTTAATTAAATATGTGTGAACTTGCATATAAATAGATAGAAAAGGAACATATAAAAAGAATCTTATCACATTATTCAAAACTAGACTTACTATACAATCTGGCGCTAGCGTCAAAGGATCTAGAAGAAGCTTTATTTGAAAAAACGGGTCAATCCTTGGACTACTTCCCCATACTTTGGTAGCACTGCAGAAGGAATATAAGCACAGGAAAGAACATTGTATTAAGACAGTAAACAAATGTACGCTATATGAGGTGGAGCCAATATGACATCTGAGATTGAATAATTTAGCCCACGCAAACCTATAACCAACATACAATGAGGAAGTAGCTCTGTTAATAAACAAATTTATATAAAAACTAGAATAAACAAATTTATATATATATATATAAAAAATTGGGCGGTGGGAAAGACTGCCCCACAGTACTAAACAAAAAAGGAGATTCTCACTTCTCAGTCTCGAATAGAAAACCCCTGAACCCTCTGCACACCCGGGTGCCGCCACAGCTTTTGGCTGGACTGCACCGTTACCTTCAGGCCAGGACAATTTCCCCCACAGGGAGGCGGCGAGGGTTCCCCAGCCTGAAATTACGGCTCCCACAGGGAAAGTCAAAAAGGACCTAGGGTGTGCGGAAGCTCTAACGAAAAGTCAGGACCAAGAAATTATGTGTAATTTATAGAACACATCTACCGTTTAATAAGATTAGACACAACCATCGAATTGAGTATGACTGTATGTATGAAATTGTACTGTTATACCATGGAAGATCAAGAAATAATTGACAGCAAGCCCGGCACAATAAAGAATATATTTCCACGGGAAATTCAGTACAAAAACAACAATGCTTAGATTTATTTACTTAGAGAACAATGATTAGATTAGACCTTTCATCACAATAAATAATAGCTCCATAGTCATGGCGTGTCTGATAACCGTCCAACAGCCTGATTGACAGCTCGTGCTGCTTATTTGCACATACCATTGTTCTCCTGTCAGCGTCTACAAAACAATCACAAAACCTTTTTTGTAAAATTGATCTGCAAAGTTCTGCTTACAATTTACTATGAAACTGTTGAACCTTTGTGTTTTTATTAGATGGGTGTCCCCTGCTTATCCAAATACTCACACGCTTGAGGCGAACCTGGAACGAACACAAAGGAAAATTGAGGATTAACTAAAGGGAAAAGACCAATTACTCTTGCCAAAGTCAAGACCTAGTAGTTTGTGCAATATGGTAATAAAATCATGCAGGTCAAAAAGCAAGGAGAAAAAGAAAATCAATTGTCTTTAGAAAAACTAATGAATGATGACAAAACACTTCCAGACTTAAAAGCTGCAGCAGAATTCCAAACTCATCAATGCGACAATTAAAAATATGTGTGAAAATCCACGTATGAACCCGGCTCAACAACAAGCCAGCAAAATTCAATATATTGGTACAAAATTGTAAGTTCCAAAGCAAGAACAGAAGCATAACAAAAGGAAACATTGAAGACACTACACATCATACAAATAGAAACAAACCTTGGCATCAGTTGGAGTAGCAAAGGGCATTCCAGTAACTATTACTGCCCTCCCAGCACGATCAGCAAAATCAAGACCCTCGCTAACCTGTACAAGTACAAAAATGAATAAATGAGAGAGCAAAGCTCAGGTTAGTGAAAAAGCAACATTTTGGGAATGGTACTCCCAACTTATTATTAGTACAAGTCCTCATAATGACCCATTGGTTTGTTCACTAAATTTTTAATCACAGGATGACCCCATGCTTCATAATTTGGCACTAGAACTATGACGTCTATAGACTCTCCTGTAAAGTACCCTGCTTAGCCCCTGGCATCAATTCTTTTCTTGCCTAAGCCAATGGTTACTTCTATAGCGCAATGAAATGTATGTTTACAGCAGAAACAAACCATTCATGTTCATGATCATGTATGCCTGCTTTTCGCAGAGCATTCATGAAACTGCTTTTATTATTATTATTATTATTATTATTTTGAGGGAACTGAAGGGCCAAGGCCCCTGCCATGAAACTGATTTATAAACGTACAATGTTTATATTAACATTACAGCACTCATACAGATACTATGGCCCTGTTTGAAGGTGCCTTTTTTATGAGCTTATTTGATAAGTCAGCTTTTACGATGAGCTAGCTTCTGTAAGAGGAGAATCTTCATTGAAATCCACTCGCTTCTTCTCATCTTCACCCCTTCCAATGTCCCTACCCCCGATCTTGCAGCCATGAATCCTGTGAATCCCCAGATTCCCCACCCTCTAACTGAAGTCCAAGCCCAAGGCCCCGTCCACTAGGGTTGTTTTCCAGGCGAGCTGTGGCACGTGAGAAACTAGTGCTCCAGCGCCACCACACAAGTCACCGATTGGAAGGTAGGTTGTGCGCCTGTGCCACAGTCCGAGTTCATCAAGCTGCCGAGACAAAGTACCCTAGCCCCCAGCTCGTCTCACAGCCAGAGACTGACAATCCCCGTCCAAGATCATCACATGTCAGTCGAGAATCATTGCACCACCAAGACCAGTGAGAAATGCCATTGCATCTGTCACATCAGAGCCCGCACAAGGGCAGAAGCTGCGCCAGAGAGTGAGCTAGGCAGAGGAGGGGCGCGCGCGTACTGGAGCTGTGCCAGAGAGTGAGCTAGGCAGAGGAGGGGCGCGCGCGTACTGGTAGCAGGAAAGAAGCTGGGAAAATGATGAGGGACATCAAAAAGATGGATCATGATTCATGAACATAATGGTTATAACTTGTTTTGTATTCTCTATCATAGCCTATAAATAGAGGCAATGTCCTCATGTATTATAACTTGTTTTGTATTCTCTATCATATGAATAGAACTCCATGTTTCCATCTAAGATCTTGGATTAGATCTTGTTCTTAAGCTTTGATTGAGCTCTTACTATCCGCTGGATTCGGATTGTTGTCTGTGGATTCATACTGCCCTTAGGGTGTTATCTACTTGCACGTTGAAGCTGTTCCTTCAACACTTTGTGCTATTTCTATATATCAGCACCTTGGAGTTGATCCTCCAAAATAGTGTGCTGCATCAGAAAAGCACCTCAACCCCTAGCTTCTCGCTTCTCAGCCCGTTCAGAGAAGCGATTGGGAAAGAAGAAAACTGAGCATTTGGCAGCTGCATAGCTTTTTTCAGATGGGAAGCTGGGAGAAAAGCCATACCAAACAGGGCCTATATGCCATTAAGCATGTTTTATCTTTCAGCACACACAAAAAAAGAGTAAACATGATGGTTAACAGATAGCATGTTGACCTGGCAAAAGAAGCATTTTGATTGACAATGGAAAACAAAATTAAAAAAAAAAAGTGATAATAGATAGCAAAGGTTACAAAGAATAGGAACAAACTTTGCCCGACAAACTGCAAAAAAATATTGCCCCAGAAGAAGAATCATGTAATTTGGCTCTATAATCCTGCAAATCAAATGGTTCATAATTATATGAGAATATGAAGTGTTATCATTCAAGTGATGTCTAATAAAATACTTCAAACCTCGATTGCACTTTGAAAGTTTGATGACTGCCTAGGCTCTATAACTGGCTGCTTGTGCTTACAGATCCGCTGCCAAATTGTGTTCTCGGACGCTGAATTTGAATGGTTCTGTAAGAGATTAAGTCTTAAAATTTCTAAGCATATAAACACCTCAAGTGATAAGAAATACTAGTCAGAAACAACGAATACCCTATGTTTCCAGAAATTAACACACATGTCCATCATAGAATATGAAGGAAAGAAAACAAAGGAGTCCGTCTGGTACAATGCGTGCGAAGTTTACTGTAAAATGAGCATATAGGTCAGCAGAAATATATCAGAACAAAAGCAGCGGCATATATTTACTATTGGCCTACCTATTGCAGTGCCCAACTCTTGTTTATATTCCATAGTATCACGCGTACGATAAGAAGAATTAAGAGCATGTCCAGAAGGGCCGACAGGCACAACTCCAGCCCATATTTGGTCTGAGGAAATGACATGCGGATTTTCTAGTCTAACTGGAAATTCACTGGATTCATGGAAAAAAATTGTTATCTTGATAATCAAAATCAGACAGAGAAGCCAATATCAATAAGAAACTAATAAAACTACAATTCAATGACTAAGTAAAACTAAATGAATGTAGAATTACTTACAGGTTTAGTTCCATGGCTAGGGAATCCAAGGGAGACAAGGTGCCTGAGGTTAATATAATGGAGCGCACACCCAACTTGAGAAATTCTTCCATCGCCAGCCCCGGGTTGAAACACCACCAACTAAGGGTCCTTGAAGACTTACCTGAGAATGCAAGAAAACTGTACATAATTAATAAAGATAACTAAGTAATGTGTACACTGGAATAATTAAATCTTTTATGTTTCAGTTATTTTTATTTGACGACAGCATACCTGAAGTTGGTGTAACTATTCTGAGCATGTATTGTAGGTAGAATGAACTATCAACAATCCATGCAGTTTATAGTACTCATGAACGTATCAGGGATTACAGACTTTCTTATACTTAGGGATTACAGACTTTCTCATTCATATAAAGGAATATAAAGAACATAAATAGTCAGGGATCGACTTTGAACTCACCCAGAACTTTCAAGGCATCTCCAGATGTTTGTTGAGATTCGTTCACATGAAACTGGAAACATCAAGTGTGGTTGTAAGAGTACAGTAAAGTATGCAAGCTTATGCTGCAATGAGGGTTGGATGGCAGTAATAAGAGAGAAGTCGGAATTATTGAGAAGCATGGAAATAACTATAATAATGGATAAACACCCAATGAAAGCGAACAGGGAAATGCAATTACAGAGATACTTAAACACCCAATGAAAATGAACTGCGAAATGTAAATGATGAGAAACTTACTCGATAATATTTTGCATGGTTTTGACCACCACCCCTAAAAATTATGTCTAACATGTCCCTAATTGACTCCAATCTAGACACTGTGGCCTTTGCCTGGACCCTGGCCCAGTTTCAGCAGAATTTCCTAAATATGCAGGAATAGAACAAAAGTTAGAACAGAACAGTATGGATTCATTTCAGCAGTTTGGAGCAGAAAGTTCAAGAACATGGAAGCAGTTAACACGGCATATGTCACTCTTCTGTCTAAGAAGGATGGGCCAGATCATGTCAAGGGCTTCAGGCATATAAGCCTTGTTCACAGTTTTGCTAAACTGGTCGCCAAAGTTCTTGCTAATTGTTTGGCATCTTGACTTGATCTTATGGTGTCTAAGAATCGAAGTACCATTAAGAAACGCTTCCTCCAGGACATCTTCATGCTTGTCCAACAAATGGTCAAGTTTCTTCATCAACAAAACAGCCCCACCTTCTCCTTAAGTTTAAGACACCATAAACGCACTCAATTCAGTGTCTTGGCCCTTCCTCCTTGAAGTATTGAGAAAGCTCAGTTTTGGCGTTGTTTGGTATTATTCAGTGGGGCTTTTAGCATCGTCTTCAACATAGGTGCTACTGAATGGGATCCTTGTTGAGGCTATCTTACACCAGCGAGGATTGTGGAAAGGTGATCCATTATCACCTATGCTATTTATTATTGCATTGGACATCCTTGGGCATATGGTGACTTTGGTCTTTGGTTTCCAGTGAGGGGAGCCTACAACCCCTTGCTACACGTGCCTTACCTCATAGGATTTCTCTGCATGCAGCTGATGTTTTCCTCTGGCCCACAGCAAGTGACAGAGAAAACCCTGTACATTCTTTGTTTATTTGGTGAAGCATCAGTTCTCAAAACCAATGTGCAGAAGAGCAATACGTTTCCTATCCAAAGCTCAGAATTAGATATTCTGTTTGTGAAAGAAAAGCTGCCATGTGAGGTACTCAATTTCCCTTGTAAGTACCTTGGTATTACCTTATCTTTGAGAAAATTAACCGAGCACAATTACAGCCTCTATCTAATTGATAAAATTGTTTACCATCTATTGGTTACGAGGCAAACTATCAACACAGGCTGGGAGACGTATTTTGGTTCAGTTTGTGCTCAGTTCCACTTAGATCTATCTTGCAATGGCTTTAAACGTATTAAGGTCATTGATAAGATTAGAAGAAGCTCTCTTGGAGAAGGGTTTAAGGATGCAAAGGATGATCATTGTTTGGTGCCATGGACAAAAGTCTGCTGTCCTCCAGAGTATGGTGCGCTCAGTGTCTCTTACTTGCAAATACTTGGATGGGCAATTCAGCTATGTTTGGTTCAGCCTCTATAACTGCCAAAAGCCAGATTGCCAACCAAACAGGTTGAACCTGAAGCTGCTTTCTCAGAAGCAGCTTCTTTTGCGTAGTTTGCAACATCTTGGACCCTGCTTTCGGCTTTCAGCTTTTCCAAATGGTCGGCAATAGAGATGTTTCACATCTGTTTCAAGGAAGATAGAGAAAGGGAGTAGTGCTCATAGTTGTTTCAACCAGACAACTTACAGTATTTTCACAGCACATAGCTCACAGTAGATGTTTCACACTCACAGGCTCACAGCAGCTTCTACACAGCTCACAGCTGAACCAAACAGGCCTTTAATATGAGACGGTTGTGCTTACAAAAAAAATTGAGCCTAATAGACCAGTTGGCATTTCCTATCCCAGTTCATAACTGAGTCAGGGCCCTTCTTTCCGTAGCAATATTTTCAAAAGTTGGAGATGGTGCTACTACACTTTTTGGACAGATGGATACATGGGAAGCAAGTTGCTGATCTTGCTCCAAGTTTTTTGCACTTGTGAGAAGGACAAAGCCTCTAGTGCCTTTGTAAGCTCAGCACCCCCAACCCCCTAGTTATTTTTTTGTGGGCCCGCTATGGGGCAAAACAAGTGGACTGGCCCTCACCAATCATGGCTGCTTCAGGTATCCAGGGAGCTAATAGGTGTTATTGCTGAATTTCTGAAATTGCGGGATATTCTTGCGGAGGTTGTCTTGCAGCCAAGTGTGGAGGATTTCCCATGTATGCCGCCTTTCATCCTTTGAACAGTACTCAACTAAATCAGCTTACATGGGCTTCTTCCTTGGCTCTATCAATTTCAGTTCATGGGAACAGATTTAGAAAGCATGGGCACCTGGGAAATTTCACTTCTTCATGTGGTTGCTTGCCATAATAGATGCTGGACCACGGATCAGTTGGCACGCCATGGTCTCCCGCATCCTGCAGGCTAACTCCTTTGTGGCCAGGAGGAGACGATTAATCATCTGCTCATCTCTTCCATCTTTGCTCGGCAGTTCTGTTTCATCTTTTGCACAAAGTCGGACTGAACGATCTTTCTCCACAACAAGATGAAATCTCCTTTGACAACTGGTGGGCTAAAGTGGAGTTGGGAGCGGTTGAGATGGCTAGGAAGGGCTGAATTTGATAATAATACTTAGCTTGGATGATTTGGAATCATCACAATTGATGTGTGATGACATGTCTCCCAACTTGAACGGAGCCTGTTGCTCGCCTCGCTTTGCAGGGATGTGGTACTGGAGTTTGGTGGGAGCTCAAGGCTTATCTTTCCTTCTTGCCCTGGAGCTGGCCGGTAACCAATAGGTGTTTAGTCTCTAGCCATGTTTGTTGTACGAAAAGAGCGCTTATGTTTTCTTAAAAACAAAGGGTTTTTGGGCATGCATTTTTCCTTCTTAGTACAAAGATACACAGTTCTACGTGTTGGAGCAAAAAAAAGGAACAATAGTAACTGAACTAATTTGCACTAAGCATCCAGATAGTAAAAGTTTATTCAACACAATCAAGCTGCAAAATAAGAGCAACTTTGATCTTCCTAGTTATCAAGAATATTTGTGTATTGCAATTTAAAAATAATACCAAAAAAATGAGTTACCTTCCTCTAGTAGCAGAGAGGCAGAATCAATTGTCTCGATCAGTTTTTTCGATGTGTCCGTCGTAATGTTCAGTTCAGAGAGAAAATCATATATGTAACTCCCAGCTTTTGTGTAGCCCTCCTTGGATTCAATTAACAGCTCACCAATTTTTTTCTCAAGTGCCATTAAGAGAGCTGGAAAGAATGTTCCGACATTACCACACAGAGATCACTCTCAAAATCATTAAGGTGCAGTTTTCCACTATGAACAAAAGAGGCATATAGGAGTATAGGACAAAATGGATCTGAATGTGACTGAGAAGTTGAAAGAATGTTAGTTCACCTTTAAGGATTGCATAGTTTTCAGGATCAAATTGTTTATCAGCAGAATTTTCAATGGACCTCTTTCTTGAACACATTTTGATGCATTCATGAGCTTCCGCTATGCAAGCTGTGAGGTTATTCGGAAATAAATCAAAAGAGGCTGCATCTGCACATATACTCTCCTGCATAAAAGAATTATGGCAAATTTAAGTCTAAAAAGTATAACTTCTTTCACATCTGGAATGCTCAACTTAAGGCTATATAGGAACGAGAGTTCAAGTACTAAATCAGGCAGAAGAGCTCCTTACCAAATTGTGTGCTTCATCAAATATAAGTACTGCATTGTCCCATGGTATGCCATTTAGGGAACGACGGTTTCCCGGATCAATAAGATAGTTGTAAGGAGCAAACAAGATATCAACCGACTTAGAAAGTTCCCGGGAGATGTAATATGGACACCTCAAATGATAAAGAAAAGGATGTCATTTAGCCATGCTTGTTATTATTTCTCTAAAATTACAAATTGGGGAGAAAAAAATTGAAACTTACGGGCCCTTGCGTCTCCCGATATTAATCAAATCTTCAATGTCAAAAGGCTCGCTCCCAAGCTCAGGGTTTTTTTTCATGAACTCTGCAGGAAAATGTCATTCATGTGCTATATGTGTTATTGATGACACAATTTTTTTGGAATATAGATAAAAACTAAGCTGCAAAAGGTGCATTGGAGAAGTAAGATAAAACAGAAGTATTCAAAAAAAAAGAACCAATATTGTTTTTTCAAAGCAATAAGGAAGGCCTCCACTTGAAGAGCCATTTGCAAGAATAAAATATTAACTCATAAATCATGGCATTCTGAGAGACAAAAACTTGTATCAACCAAAGCAGCTCAGGGTACAGGTGAGAATTTTGTGTATGCATTTTCATTTTAGGTTGCTGTTTATTTTTATCTGCAGAGCCAAAATTAAGGGTGATCAAACAAAAAAAGAAATTTGTTGCAATTACCAGCAACTTGGTTATTATTTTTGCACCGCCGTTTCTTGCAGAGGAAGTGGCAGGCATTGTTCTGTGCTCTTCCGCGGAGTTTGCTCACTTCATCGTGGATGCACATCTGCTCACGGGAACCCAGCACCGCCATCTTCGGCCTGTGAAACACCATCCAAACCATCAGACTCTAGGACCATAGCTACCGCAGCTACCAAAGACATAACCAGCCCTCAGCACCATAGCATTCATGAGAAGTTAATTAACAGCACACAGTTCAACACAGTCAGCTCTCAAAAAAATAAAAACAAGGTACTGCAGTACAGATTCGGTTGCCGACCTGTAGCTGGTGGCCTTGAGCTCCTTGATAACCTGCCGAAGCTGGCTGTGGGTCCGTGAGGCGTAGACGATGACTGGGTACCGCGACTGCTGCTGCTGAGACGTGGAATCCTCTGACTGCTGGCTTAGGGACGGCTGGCTCCCGTAGGGCAACTGCTGAGTCCCGCCGCCACCACGCCCGCCCCGCAGGAACTCGCCGAAGGTGCGGCGCCACGCGAGCGACGCACACAGCAGGCACAGTGTCTTCCCCGTACCCGTAGGACTCTCCAGCAGCGCGTTCTTCCCTGTCCATCGATCCATCGAGGCAACGCAAACGCAAAGCAGTCAAAACCGAGAAAAACTTAGGGCGCCGCAAACGGCGCAGGGAGGGTAGGATTTAGCACGCGGGATTGGAGGAGGAGCGGGGAGGGGGACTCTGGTTACCTGTTGGAAGGACTCGATGACGCGGTCCATGTAGGTGATCTGGCACTCGTAGGCGTCGAAGGGGAAGTCGACGCTGACGCCGCGGATGTTGTAGACCGGCATTTTGCCGGCGGAGGCGGAAGGGGCGGCGGCGGGAATGGGGATGGGGCAAAGCTTGCGGCGGAAGGAGGGAGACCGGCGGACCCCGAGACGGCGCGGGCGCGCAGAATAGGAAAGGAGCCAAGGAGGGGGCTGAGGGGGGCGGCTTTTCTGATTTTTTCTTCGGCGTGGCTTGTCGCCGTTGTTGCTGAACCACACTTGGGCCGTATCGCACGTACAGTCGTTGTGGTTGATTGGGCCATGGTTGTGCTGGGCCGCTTGATTGACACGCAAAAAAAAAAAGTTTCTGTTTCTTCATCAAATCATCTGCCAATAATTTTCTTTATCAAAACTTCAAAAGTGGACATCCTATATATTCCTATGATCAAAAAAAATAGACAGCCTACCCTTTCACTACTAAAATAAAAATCATTTAAATTATTTCATGTCCTAGTTTGGAGTTGGTCAAAGTCGTGCCATCCATTTTTTTTGTTCGAAGAGTATTAAATATCTGATATCTCAATAAGGGCTTGTCTAGAACATAGGTTTTTTTTTCCTGTGAATTTTCTATGAAAATCGTGTAATCGTGTTAAATTCTTCTATTTTTCCATTAGTGTTATGTGGAGGATATTTCAAAACCCAACATTCCCCTAGCTCGCTTGAACTTATCAGTCTGACTTATCACCGACCAAGATGTTACCTAGAACTCAATTACTGGGTTCATTCCCTACTAGAAGTGAACCAACGATTTTTAAGCCAAATGCTAGTAGTGAACCAATTGTTTTTAAGCCAAATCGGTTAAAAATTGGGCACTAGAAACCATAAGGGTATATTTGGTTGTTGAATGAGGACTTGCAATGCATGAGCGGAGCGAATACTGGGTGGAACCAGAAGCTTCTATTTCTATGTATATGGATGAGCTAAGCCCCAAGAAGGGTGGAAGCACGCAACCAAACACAAAAAAAACACACACAACAAACTGCATGTTAGAGGAGTTAAAGGGGCCGGTTGTTTGGATCAAATGAAATTTAAAGGAATTTCAAAGAAATATATTCTTGCGTAGTATTTTCAAGGCTTGCTTTTCGATTGGAGAGGATCCACGATTCCTTTCCTAAGGAATGGTGAGCTTTCGTAAAAAAAAAATGCTAGAAAAAAAAAAAATATGGTCTAAAATAAAGGAAAAAAATCATGTGGACTATTTAGTGCACGGTTAATAGGCCAGCTAGCCAGTGACGAATCTAGACTAGATGATTATCCGTGTCATGTCTACAAATAAGAACTTTTAGCACCATATGCACAAAATTTCCATTGAAATTGACAAAATCTGTCAGGGTCGGCGGATCCCCAATGAGAAGTTGTAGATCCGCCCCTATAGCTAGCTAATTGATGTTAGCCAAGGTTGCATGCTTTGGGAGAGTCGTATCCACGTAGAGATGGCATTAAATGTGTCGTTATAGGTGCTAGAAGACTATTGATTTTTGGTTGATTTGATTTTTTGTCGATTTCGGATGATTCAATAGTATTACGTGAGGAAGAAAGTTGAAACAATCGAAAACTAGTTTAGAAGATGATTTAAGCTAATCTTGTTACTAATGGTTTTATCTCTCACCACACATCCATTCTTGTATTTTTTGTTCTTGTTTTCCAAACAAACCTAAACATTCCATTCCTATGTTTTGAAATGTTGTAGTTTTTTACTTTTTCGCTCTATTGGATTGTTTTCACTATTCCTCTCTTTCATGGGCTCCAAACAAACTCTAAATGGGGTTTGAACTCATAGGCTCTGAGATTGGAAGGCAATAACACCACAAAGCCACATTGTTTGTTGTGTTTAGAAATATATTTTGTTGTATTTAAAATGAATCGAGTCGATGGTTCAATAGTTTGAACCAATCAAATAGTGAATCAAAAGGTTGATTAGTTTGAGCCCCCTCCAATCCTAATTGTTATATTCATTTTTGAAACACTATGTGGATGAACTATCGAGGGTTCAATTCGTTTTTTGAAACACTATGTGGATGAATTATTGAGGGTTCAATTCGCTTTTTTCTGAAACACTATGTGGACGAACTATTTTTCAATCAAACAAGCAATTGTCGATAGGAGGAAGTAGGGTTGCGTTGTCGATTGCTGATCTTATTGTTGGGTCTAGAATGGGAGTGGAGGAAAGAAAGAAATGAGCCAAGCTAAAGGCAACCATGGAGATTAACGTGGATGATGCTTCTTCTTGTGCAAATAGGGCAAGCGCCCTCGGCATCATTATGAGATATTATTATGTTAATAGCATTCCACTTCTTACAACATGGAGAATTTGTGCCACTACATAAACATAGAGACACCAGCTTTGGCTCGTCTAGAGGATGTCCATCTGGTACGAGGTGACCAAAATATGATTTTTATTTTGAAAGTAGGATGTCCTCAAGAAAGAAGGTCTCGTCGGTGAGTGAGACATGTCTAGTCTCAATCTTTGTAAACTAGTTTTGAAAAGACAGATAGAAAAAATAGCACATGAGACTATGCACCTATTTATTAATTTATTACTCTATCTATTCAAAACTTAAGTTTTTTCTAGATGCATAAATTTTTAACTTTAGAATTTAGAATGGAGACAATATCTAACACAGTGTTCGTGCCTTTAAAGACTTAAATCTCTCTAACACCTCTTTAGTTAAGCTAAAAAAAAGCTGGCTCAAAAAAAGGTAAAATAACATATAATTTTTAATAGAGGGAATATATCCAAATCACCACCCTTCATGTATAATATACTTGATGAAAAGAATCATTTCTGAGAATTCTTTTGATATTGAGATGTGAGAGTCGATTTTCGATCACAGAACTTCTGCTCTCCAAAAAGAGGAAGAAAGCGAGAGGTTTTCGCTGGCGTGGCTCGGCAGACGACAATCGCCTTCTTCCTTCGTCCGATCGTTCTCCGTCTCCCCCCAAAAACGCCCGGCACAACCGCACAAGCAAAGCAAGCCCTGCAAGTCCTGAAATCGAACACTCCAGTCCTTCCCCACGCCGCGAAACCACTGCGGCTCCTACCTATCCCTGCGCGCGCACCACCATGCCCGCCGTCGCCTCGTGATCCCCAACCCCAACCCACTGGCCGGCTTGCCGCTCACCGACGTTCCTCGCCATGGCGGCGTCGGAGCGGGAGGCTGCGCTCCTCACGCGGGTGGCAGCGAACCACTTATTCCTCGCGCAGTTCGAGCCCCTGCGCGCGGTGCTCCTCAGCCTCCGCCGCCGCGCCGACCCGGGGCTCTCTGCGGACTTCCTCCGCGCAGTCGTCGCCGCGGGCGGCCGCGTCCCGGGCGTGCTCTGGTCCGCTCCCCCTGCCTGTCCGTCCCCGTCCCACCTCGCCTGGCTTGCCGCGCTTGAGCTCGCCGCCCTCCCTTCTACTACCAATCCCGAGGCGCTGCGCCTCAAGGCAGAGTTCCTCGTCCTCCTCCAGCCCATCGCTGACGACCCCGCCATTGGCGCCGAGGCCAGAGAAATCCTCACGAGGCTGCTGGATTTGGGGGTGACGAGGTTGAAGCGCGAGGTCGAAGGTGGAGGGGAGGCAGGTGCTGGTGCCGAGGAGGCTCCCATCTCCGAGAAGGATCTGAGAGGACTGTGGGGAGTGTTCCTCGACAACGCCATTGTGTTTGAAGCATTGTGCATAGGCGTCTCGAGGCAGATCGCCTTGGACGGCGGTTTCGGCGTGGATGTGCTCCTATGGCTGCGGCAGAACGTGCAGCTTGCCCATTTGGATGCCGTGAAGACTCTTGTCGCTGAAGGTGATCTGGATGCTGCTGCTGGTCATCTTCGGTTTCTTTGCCTTGACCATGGACTGGAGGAGGATGAGTACAAGTAAGGATTTAGTGGACTGAACATCATTGTTTAGTACTATATTTCAACATCCAGTGACATTAGCTAGAGTTGCAACCTGAGCCATTTAATAAACAAGTCGAATGGTTTGTGGAATAGTAAGGCCAGTAATAGCATTCAATTACAGTCAGTGCTGTATAGTTGAGTTGGCCAGGATATTATAATGTAGTTTACGGCCAATAGTAGCAGCATACATAAACTGGTAATGGCTAGCGCTTTGCAGAGCAGGATTATGTGATCAATTGTATATTTTGAGATAGCACCGTCATATTGAAGTTCCTGTTTTCAGATCAAACATTTTCAATTGATTTCTGATTAACACATGCAAACAGTCAACTAATTCTTATATTGTGCATATTGGTCTCATTTTGGTTCTGGACCTGGAATATGAATACATGCAATAAATTATTGAAATTGATTCCTTACAGGGTTGTCATAGCAGAGCTTCTCAGAAAGGGATGGGCAAAAGCATCCAGTTATGGCAGAACATGGTCTGAGTTGCAGGATAGAATAACAAAATTGTATGAAGCAGCTCTTCAATCTACTAGTCCTCAGCTTGTGCAACTCGTTCAGGTAATTATCAAATTCTCTGTTTCTTTCTGGCATTATTCTTTCATTGAAGTGCTTCTTCTCAGCCTGATCAATTTGTTTCCAGATTTTCCTTTCCTGGTTGGGAACCTGACCTCATGTCAGAAAACCATGCTGTTCTCCCTTTTGTTATGGAAATTTTTCATACGATATGCGCAGAAACTGTAGTCCTTGAATGTCACATATCCTGTATTTATTTGCATTTTAGGCCAAAGATTTAGGTGTGTACAGCCACAGTTTGAATTTATTCATTGAACATGCACACCACAGCACCTGACATAATTAAAATCTTTACCTTCGATACAGTTTTTTTGCATGCTTTGGATAGTGCTAATTCTTTGTATTGTTTCTAGCTCATTCTGGATAACATCCTTTCTGAAGAAATTGAAGATCATGATGTCTCTGATGTGAATGGGATGCCTCTTCCTTTCAAAAGATTTCTTGAATCATTGTTGTTGGAGAGGGATACTAATTCAGGTGACAAGGTCTTGTTGGACACAGCTATAACATCCTGCAAAAAAGATCTATACCATTATTGCCGATTGTCTGGAAAGCATATGCTTGAAGTGCTCTTGGAAACTGCTCTGTCATCAATTAAGAGGGAGCAGCTTCTAGAGGCTGTTGATGTATGTCAATTTTAAGGATAACCCTGTGTTTTTTTTTCCCTAGTGGTATGAGCATTCCATGACAAATTCCACTAGTTTGTTGACTCATTGATTTATCTTCTGGTAAGTGGCTTTCTGCAGGTTGTTTCATTGTTCCCCCTTCTCCACCCACTGGTTGCTGTCTTGGGATGGGATATTTTGAAGGGCAAAACAGCTCTGCGGAGAAAGCTAATGCAGCTGTTCTGGACAAGCAAATCTCAAGGTCTACGACTACAGGAATATTCACATTACCGTAGCCCGACAGATGAGGTACCCCTTCTGTTGCTGAATTTTCTTCTTCTGTCAGTATGCATAAAAAAATATATGTGGATTGTGACAGTTTCTTTTGGCAGACATCCTGTGAGGAGTACTTGTGTGATCTTCTATGCTTTCATCTGGACCTTGCACGTTTTGTTTCAAGTGTTAATTCTGGCCGCTTGTGGAATTTGAGGAATTCATTGTTGTTTACCCAACAAGAGCAAGGTTCAGATGTTAACAATGCAGAAATATTAGACCCTTTTGTCGAGAACTTGATACTTGAACGGTTAGCTGTTCAGAGTCCCATGAGAGTGAGTCCTAGTCTCTCTCTCTCTCTCTCTCTCTCTCTCTCTCATCCATCTAGCACAGTAGCAATAGTGGGCAGAAAAGTGCAGGACATACATGTGTCCTCGTCTCAGGGGAACAATTGGATCTCATGTGCTCCACAAGTCCACATGTTTTGCATATACGACAATCACTATCATTGTTCTCAAAAGGAACCTTTCTCTTTCTAGTTGACGTTCTTGATGTTCCTTCGAAATCACTTTCCTTAAATTTCACACAGGTGCTATTTGACGTAGTCCCAGGAATAAAATTTCAAGATGCGATCGAGCTTGTTGGTATGCAACCACTTCCTTCAACGACTGCCGCTTGGAAGAGGTTCACAACCATCTTGCTGTGACATTTTGTTTGCTACTAATATTCTATTTTCTTTTTTTTTTTTTTCTTTTGATCCTATAATATCTTTTATATTGTCTTCCATGCTGAATAGTCAAGCTGCCATTGCTAATGCTTTAAGACATGATAGAAGATTCCATAATGTTAAGGTATAATAGTCAAGGGTATTAGTGTAATCTCCTAGTCTAGGGTTTCCCTCTTTGTGTCACTCATGTACAATCATTCAATTCAGTCCCTAATATTTGTAAAACATAATATATTACTGTACATGACAAAAGGAAAAAAAAGGATACTTTATATTCATAACTTATGCCGGAGATCATGTTCTAATGATTAGTTTGTTCCATGTGACAGGATGCATGATATTGAACTGATGCACATGCGATATTCTCTCCAGTCAGTTGCACTTGCTCTAGGAGAGATGGAAAAGTGTACATGTGATGGGAATGAGTGTTATTATCGTAAAAAGCATTGTCATATCTCAGGGAGATGCAAAATTTTATGGAGGCTATCAAAAGTTCTCCAAGAAAGGTTGGCTCTTCTGTGATATGTTCTTATTCAGGTGCACTTTTATTTTAGCAAAGACATTTTTTTGTTCCTCAAAGTAGCAAAATGGTGGAGCTGTCAGTTCAATATACTATTAGGATCAACCTAATACTTAGTATGTTTCTTTTTACAATTAGTGTATGCTTGTCAAGATTCAGATTTCATCATTTTTATTAATGACTAATTGGATAATATGCCGACCTTGTCATACAAAATTTGTATCACAGAATAAATGACGTGAAAGAACTTCATGGTTTATCTTCATATGAACAGTACACTATATGAGGAATTGATAGTAAAATTTTAGTTTTATAGACTGCTCATTCAAACTGTGCCTTGATTTTGGAAACCAACAAGATAGATGAGAATAAACTGAAAGCAAGCAAGATATGTATATAACTTAAAACAACTAAACCTACCGTAGTGGAATTATGTGGCTTTATATTAAGAAGACAATAGGCACCCATATTCACCTCGGCGAGGAATTGAACCTATGTTGTTTGGGGTACATCGAGATCCTCAACTAACTGAGCCAGGCTCATCTTCCTTCCCTACATAATTCAGTATCCAGAAGATGATTCATGCTTTGTGTGATTTATCATTGATGTAAAGAGCTACCAAATTTAAGAACATACACTTGTTTGGAAAAGGCAAATTATGAGATCTTAATATTCTGAGTCCTTCATTGGCAGCTATGTTGTGAACGGATTGAGCTATTAATATTTATCAAGAGTGGCATAACTTTTACAATGTTTAAATCATCTTGGTTTTTGTGCCTGATCATAAATATTTAAATATTAAATGGATTTTATTAATGCAAGATTAAACTTTTTTCAAGTTTTTTTTTTTGGTAGTTTTACAACTGATTTTGAATTGTTAATGCAAGTTATTCATGTATAATGTCGCATTCAATAATTTAAATATTGTACAGATACAAATTCAATGGGGTTCCTTGCTTCCTTTTGCTATTAAGCTTCTATGTTACTTTGCAGATTTTCATGGTTAGCATTATATTATCCTTGCTACACATGGATGACTGTGCCAAATTGTCTCAGTCAGTCCCTTCTCAGTGCTATGTTACTCATGAATGCCATGATATTAATATCGAATCTGAGGGAAAGAACATGGTGGTGTATTTTGTTGGCCTTTTACTTGATATATGTCGTCATAATCTCCAATTAAAAGGCTCTGATAAGGATCACCTTTCAAGTACTGGTCTGTCACCTACTGGTAGACAAGCATTAGAATGGAGGCTCAAACATGCCAAACATTCCATTGAAGACTTGGATTGGCGTCTATCTGTTCTAAAACGTCTTCCACCTCTGTCTGAGCGGCAATGGAGTTGGAAGGAGGCATTAGTTCTTCTACGTGCTGCTCCTTCGAAGTTACTGAATCTGTGAGTTTTTCTATGATGTAATTTGTTCTCCTGCTGTATTCTGTTATATTTACATTGCTTTACCAAAGTTTCTAGTATTTCCCATGGGGCGGGGACTCTCCCTCCTTTGTACTGTTCCTCTTTTCTCTCTTTATGAAATGATGCGCAACTCTCTTGCGTATTCGAGAAAAAAATGCTTTACGAAAGGATTGTATTTTGATCTCATTGGTGGTTGAAATTCTTTTGGGGCTGCTGGTATCTACATTATTTATCGTAAAAAATTTTAAGGTCAGTGACTTCCACGGAGCTAAACATCACTGGCTGTTGTGGCCCTGCCTTGTCGTTTTTACCATTCCGAAATAGTTTCCTTTTTATGTACACATCAGTTGAAGTTCTTGTAATATTTAGGATTGCAGACATGTAATGGGAATGATTTCTCACTGCACAGTTGACTGCCACTTATTATATCAGACATGTTTAATCTCAGCTGAAACACAAGAACTTTGTGATCGTTATATGAAAAACAAGAACTGTTATGCCTCATCTTCAATTTGACATGTTTGCTCATCTGGACCCTAAACAATGGGCTATTGTGCTCAATTTTGTGAGTAGCTTACATTCCATTGGTCAATGCTACTGAGACCCTCTCAGTGTAGCAAGAATAGTTCATGTGTACTGATATTATTGAAGCATTATCCCATTGAAAAACAAACTGGATGATATTATATTGATCTCCAGAATTTTTGAGTTTTCGTCTTGTTTCTTTGGCACCATTAAATGTTTATTTAATCCTTTAGTACTCCTCTAATTATCATGTAACTTACTCTTGCACAGTTGTAATTTTGTGAAATTTTATTAATATTTTCTGAATTCCATTCTCTCTGTGTGTGTGCCTGTCGCCAACACTCATATTGTGTGAGCATGCATGTTTCCGTGTGGCATATATCTGTATTTTATGTTATAGAACATGGTTGTTGTGATATATACTTACTGTTCAACATTCAAATTCTTGACAGATGCATGCAAAGGGAAAACTATGATATAGGAGAAGAAGCTGTACAGCGATTTTCTTTACCTGCTGAGGATAAAGCTTCCCTTGAACTAGCTGAATGGGTAGCTGGCGCATATAAAAGAGCACTGGTATGCTTACTCATGCAGTCATGCCAAGTGCTTGGTTTTTGTTTTCCTCACATTGCACGCAGAATTCTGCTGTTACTTATCAGCCTTGCTTGCTGGAAGTTTCCCTTTCAAACAGTCGGGGGTTAAGTATGGGAAGATGACATATGCTACCTTGGTTTCAATCTCAAAAAGTGACATTTTGGACATCCACACGGTCTTCAGAATGCACACTGACCACTAATCTCTATCATAATATGGTTAAAACCTATTAAGGCCCTTGGACTTGGATGCCATGTATTTTGGGGTCCCTTCCTCAAACACATAGGTAACCTGCGTATCTTTATACTAAAAAGAGAGAAAGGGGAAGAGCCCCGTACATTCATCCATCTTACCTCATCTAGGAGGTAAGAAGAGGTTGTAAGATTAAAATTTAAGTTGACCACCTGCTTGCAAAACATTACGAATGACAAAACTAACCACTAGCTTGAATGCTTCATATTCATCTGTTCGATGCATGCCATGTTCAGTGCTTCTTCATCCATCATGGCATGCAAATATTTCTTGTGGTGTTCATGCCATCATGGCATGTAAATCTTTCTTGTGATATTCATGCATGCATCATGCTATACACGTGTCATGTACTATGGATACGTGGTGCTATGCTTTGGAAACTTGATCTGCAATAGTTAATATTAGATTAAATTGTATGAATTTCAACTTCCAGGTGCTCAGTTGATATTTCAAAAAATAACTGTATAACAGTTGAATGTGATAAATTTATAGCAAACATATGTGAATTTGGTATGCTTCTTAGTTTCTTAATTTCGTTGTCTATTTTTTTTTTTCAGGTTGAAGATGCTGTGAATCGTGCCACAGATAATACCAATGTGGCACATGAATTGGATATTTTGTCATTACGCACACAGCTTGGTCCTTTAACTACAGTTAGGAGTTTACGCTTTTGTCTGCATTGAGTATATTATTAATGATACCCATTCTTGATATTTGACCTGAAGAGTTTGTTTGAACTTTCAGATTCTGCTTTGTGTTGATGTTGCTGCAACTTCTGCTAAGTCAGGAGATATGTGCCGATTTCTTCTTAACGAGGTAAGCATTATCAGTTGTGCATTCTGCATCTCCTTACTCCTGCTTAGGGTGCTCTTCCATCTGGCTTTTCATAATTAGCTTCTCCAACAAGCAGTTTCTGTGGGTAGCTGGCAAAAAGCTGGCTTGAAAATAATCTAAACTCTAAGCCATGCCAAACAGGGCTGAAATCCTACACAATGAAGTTGCCTGATTGTGATTGTGAATGGTTTCAGTTGTTAGCAATGAAACCTACTTGGCTCAACTACAAGCGTTTTTGTGCTGAAGGGCATTCCAACTATCAATTTGAATTGAATATATCCTTTGTGTTAGAGGAATAGTTCATTTGTGTATTCCTCCAAACCCTAGAAGGGTGGGCAATATAGTTCTTTGTACATGGGCCTCTATTGGGCCTTTACACATATACACTAACACCCCCTAGATCTCGAACTACGGCGCAGCGGAGATCAAGATCGGACATCAAAGAAAGCAAACACACGTGGGGGCCCCGCGGTCACAACTAGCCACCGGGCGACGTTGAGGCCGGATCGAACTCGGAGAATGTCGATGAGGGCAGACCCTTGGTGTCCCGAACTGGGGAGGTGGTCGGTACATGGAGTACCGAACGGCGCCGATGGCAACCAAGTCTCGGACAAAGTGCAAGTCGATCTCCACATGCTTCGTCGACGATCTTTGAACGGGTTGGTGGAGAGGTAGATCGCTTATTTGTCATTGTCTGATGAGACAAGTGTGGTCTTGGTCGGTGGTCGTAAAGCTCAGCCAAGAGCCGACGGAAGGACGCGCCTCCGCCACACCGTTAGCGACAGCTCGGTACTCCGCCCCGCCTTTGGAGCGGGGAGACAACCGGCTGCCGCTTGGGCGACCGAGACGAGGTTGCCGCCGAGGAAGACGGCATACCCGGAGGTAGAGCGGTGTGTCGGACAGCCGGCCCGGTCGGCGTCGGTGTAGACGGCGAGCTCGGTGGAGGGAGACCGGTGTGTTAGAGGAATAGTTCACTGTGTATTCCTCCAAACCCTAGAAGGGTGGGCAATATAGTTCTTTGTACATGGGCCTCTATTGGCCCTTTACACATATACACTAACACTTTGATTTATCGGATATTGCTTAAACCTGATCCCATGTTTGTTTGCTTTTTTAGTTTGGTGCTCGAATTCCTTTTGCACAATTTTGCCCTCTGTCAGTGATCCCAATTGGAATGTTGTAGAATATGGCCAATTTCAGTTATATGGCTTCATTTCTTTTGGCATGATATACATAAGCTGACAGTATTTTTTTCCTCATACAGGCAACAAGCTTGTTATCTGAAATATTTCCAGGAAGCTCCCCAAAAGTAGGACCAACTTACTGGGATCAGATCCAAGAACTTGCTACCATATCAGTGATAAAGCGCATCCTTCAGCGTCTGCATGACATCTTGGATCTGGTAAGCTTTTATTTTGTAAGTAACAAGCTAGACATTTGTAAACCATGCTCAGATCATTTTGCTTGATTTCTTCCCCTTGTTTAGTTTTTCTCTGTTGTGCATTGTGCCTCTGAGAAAAGTAGTAACTGATGTTATTTGTCATTTCACTTCTTGACATGGTTATTAGTAGCATAATCCCAGGACAGTTTCTATATAAGCAGATAATTTATTATGTTTGTGTCTTTAATTCATATCTTTCAGCATCCAATACATTAAACCACCATGCACTTTTAAATACCAAGATACCTTTTTGTTCTCATCTAGGAAGCTCTTCCATCTCTTCAAGTGTTTTTTACTGAGATGAGCATCTCTTCGTCAACGGAATCTAGCAGAGCTGGACAAAAACAACGTCCTCTTGGGCTTCTGCACCAAATGATTGATGACGCCTTCAAAGGAAAGCGTCAGTTCTTGAGTGGTAATGTCTCAGTTGATACATCTGAGTGTTAAATCATTTTTCTGTGATGTTGTGGCATGCAATTTAACATTCTATTTCAGGTAAACTTCACAATGTTGCTAGAGCTATTGTTGACGAGGACTTTGATAGTGTTTATTCGAAGGAAGGTGTCAACTTAGACAAAAAGGATGTTCTGAGCTCTGAAAAAGGTGTACTCCTTGGTCATGGGCTTAGAATTCTAAAACAAGCATCTAGGACTGACCTTGCATCTTCAAATGTTGTGGAAAGCAGTCCTGCAAACAGATATCTGGGCCCTGTATCTACCAAGCCGTCAACATATTTATCAAACTTCATAATATATATTGCAACCATCGGTGACATAGTTGATGGAACTGACACAACTCATGATTTCAACTACTTCTCATTAGTCTATGAATGGCCAAAAGATGTAAGCTCAATTCTGTATCATCTATTTGATGTTTGTTTTCTTATATTCATACGTTGAATGAGAATCAACATATTCACAAATTTAAATTGATATCCAATGGTTTCAAATTCATCTCATTTATACAAATGACCAAAAGGTGTAAGCTCAAATCTGTGCCCTCTATTTGATCTTTTTTCTTGTATGTATACTATGTTGAATGATACTCCCTTCATACTAAAAAATAAAGTCGTTTTGGACAGCGATATGGTCTACAAAGCATAACTTTGACTTCTTTTTTTATAAAAATATTTATCGAGAAGTGATATATATATATTTATGAAAATATTTTTCAAGACAAATCTATTCATATTGGTTTTCACATTTCCATACTCAACAACTTAAAAGTTATTCCTCATGATTTATATTCCCAATGTTTGACCCAAGCTTTGTTCAAAACAACTTCATTTTTTAGTAAAGAGGGATTAGTATTTAACATATTACGATATTCAGTATTACCAGTTATTATAATTGTAATAGGGACAAGCTTTACTTGACCCCCTCAGGTATTGCTCTTTCACTTAACCCTTTCTGGTAATGAACCAGGTCTTCAACCCCAAGCCTATTGACTATGAAAAGAAAAAAATAAAACCCTTGGGTGGTTTCACTGACACGTGCTTTCTTCTCTCCTACACTTGGAGCCACTGCCAGTTTTTTGTTCTCCTGCCTTCCTTATTGAATTCACACCTTTCTTTGTGTGTCTGTTGACATTCAAAGGGAGGCAGCACTGCAGAAACAGAAGACCGGAAATCTTTCACCTGGATGGCCACATGATATAATTTCCCTAACCTCCCGCTAAAAAATGAAATGTCTGTTCAACAGATCATGAAGCATTTCTTACACATACATTATATTAGCTGTTGCGATGGAATTTTAAGTAGACTAACAACAATACCTGAGAAAGTATTCCTAATTGGATAATATGGACTGCAGAGTGCAGAGGATGACCTGTATGACTGACCCTTAACTGATTTTGTAACTAATTCAGTGAGTGCTTTCTTTTATGGTGTGTATCCTATGAAAACCAGACAGAAGTTGGAAGCTTGAAAACCCATCCCGAAAACATACTCTGTAGTCTTGCCGTTTTCTGAAATTTGGCACAAAAGTCTAGAAGACTAACAACAATACCTGAGAGGGGTTAAGTATTCCTAATTGGAAAATATGGACTGCAGAGTGCAGTGTAACTAATTCAGTGAGCACTTTTATTTATGGTGTGTATCCTGTGAAAACCAGACAGAAGTTGGAAGCTTGAAAACCCATCCCGGAAACATACTCTGAGGTCTTGCCATTTTCTGAAATTTGGCACAAAAGTCTAGAAGACTAACAACAATACCTGAGAGGGGTTAAGTAACAACAATACCTGAGAGGGGGTTAAGTATTCCTAATTGGAAAATATGGACTGCAGAGTGCAGTGTAATTCAGTGAGCGCTTTCTTTTATAGTGCGTATCCTGTGAAAACCAGACAGAAGTTGGAAGCTTGTAAACCCATCCTGAAAACAAAAGTCTTGTCGTTTTCTGAAATTTGGCACAAAAGTCTAGAAGACTAACAAACAATACCTGAGAGGGGTTAAGAATATAAAGAACTTAATAAGATGCCACACATAAATGAAGACGTGTTTGTGAAGACATTAAATGGATTTTGACATGAAATGAATTTTCTTATTTTGTTATTCTAGTGTCAAGACGATAAATTCATTTTCATTTTCATTAATGTAATTTATTGTTTTTATGCATATGGTGCCAGTTCTCTAACAAGTTTGTTTTGGCATGCAGCTATTAACTCGTCTAGTTTTTGAACGTGGAAGCACTGATGCAGCAGCAAAGGTTGCTGACACAATGGGTGTTGATTTTGTGCATGAGATTATATCAGCATGTGTGCCACCTGTTTTACCTCCTCGAACAGGACAAGGATGGGCTTGCATTCCTGTTGTACCTACCATTTGTAATATTAGTCCAGAAAACAGACTATGCGCCATTCCAAAGTCTCTTCCTGCTACTCAAGGATGGACTGCACATGATTCGTCCTCATCTTCTCGTCAAGAACCCCTCTATCCCTCCAATTAAATTTAGTGAAGCATTTGGCCCAGTTATCTTCAGTAAGAGCAGTTTTGGCATGTGTATTTGGAAGTAGCATACTGTCTGGGGACAATGAATCATCTCCTACTCATGTGAAAGATTCAACACAAGCTCCTGAAACTGAGAGATCATTTTTTGAATTTGCTCTTGAGCAATCAGAGAGGTAATGATTAGGCATTTTAATCTGTCACATGCTAACCTGTTTCATGTTTAACTATCTATAAGTTGTTTGTAGATATCCAACCTTGAACCGGTGGATACAGATGCAGTCTAATCTTCATCGAGTATCCGAGTCTTCTGTAACAGATAATTCAAGTCTCTTTGCATCAATCCAAAGGTAAGTTTTGTATGAAGCGAACCCGTGAGCCTGACAGTGATGGTGAATCAGAGCTTGAAGAGGCTGTCATAAGCGGGAGCACCACTTCAAGTTCGCTAGAATCCACTAAACATGAAGACACTAGGCTAGAGCCAACAACTTTTATTTCATTTGATTGGGAGAATGAAACACCATATGAAAAAGCTGTTGAGAGGTAACAGGATTTTCATGTGTTTTTTTCCCTGTCATATGTTTTGTTCTGCATGTTGAGATTTTCTCATTTGCAGGGTAGATACTTGCTAATGTTGTGCATATGCATATAAGCTCATGTTTTGCATTGAAGTTTCACCTGTAAAGGGTATATGTTCATTTTTTTTCCTTTTTTTTTTTTTTTTTTTTTTTTTTTTTTTTTGTGGCTGGACTTCTGAGAATGGCTTTTGGTGGATTGGCTCTGAAACAAGCTACACCTATATAAAGTGAAGTCATGAGTAATTTTTAACACTTGGGTGTCATCTTGCTAGCATGCATTTTCTTATTAGAAGTCATCCCTTCACCCTTCATGAATATGGCATTTGAAGAAAGACAACTAAACATTTTTCCAAAACTTTCAGCACACTGAAAAGTTTATCCATGATAATCTTTATGTGATGATTGGTTGTAATGTGTCTCTGCAGGCTAGTTAGTGAAGGAAAACTATCTGATGCTCTTGCTGTGTCTGATCGTTGTTTTGCGCAATGGAGCATCTGATAATTTGCTTCAGTTGCTCATCGAACAGAAGGAAGAAAAAGGTCCAGGCACAGGACAAATTCATGCATATGGATCTCACAATCTTGGGAACGATACTTGGCAGTATTGCTTGAGGCTGAGAGACAAAAAGTTGCAGCTCAGCTTGCTCTAAAGTACCTTCACAGCTGGGACCTTGATGCTGCGACCAATGTCCTAACTATGTGCATGTGCCACTTACCTGAGAATGATCCTATGCGCAGTGAGGTAGTTTCACTTGCATTTGTTCATATTTGAAGTTAAAAAATATCTGAAAATCATACCGTATGCTGTCTGTTGAACCATAATTATACATGCCAGCTAAAGTGTTTCAATACATATAGCTTAAATGGCTTATCTAGCTAATTATTGTATTTCACATGACAATCTGTGGTTGAGTGCTGTAGAGATCTGTCATGACATAGGGCATCTATTTTTGTTTTCTTTATAATTTTGGCTGCATCATTTTGTAACAGGTGTTGCACATGAAGCAATCTTTACAGCGGTATGGTCATATCATGAGTGCTGATGATCACTACACCAGATGGCAAGAGGTAACCTGATATGTTCTTTTGCTGCATCATTGGAAATATAAATTCCTATTCTCATCATAAAGACAATCTTTTTTCTCGAACATGCCTTTCTTATCATAAACTACTCTTGAATATTGTTAGGTTGAAGCTGATTGTGAAGATGACCCAGAGGGCTTGGCACTCCGTCTTGCTGCCAAAGGAGCTGTTTCCGCTGCTTTGGAGGTTGCTGAAAGTGCCTCTTTATCAATTGATTTGCGGAGGGAGTTGCAAGGCCGCCAGCTTGTCAAACTGCTAACCACTGATCCACTTAATGGTGGAGGCCCAGCTGCAGCTTCAAGATTTCTGTCAACCTTGAGAGATTCCAATGATGCTCTTCCTGTAGCCATTGGTGCTATGAAGCTATTACCTGACCTGCGTTCAAAGCAGCTTCTGGTATGTTCGCAGATTTGGTCACATTTGTAAATGCACGAAAGCATGTCCTGAGGCGACAGTCGTTAATTCTGTTTCAGGTGCATTTCTTCCTCAAGCGTACAGTTGGGAATCTATCAGATGCTGAGATTGCACGGCTTAATTTGTGGGCATTAGGTCTCCGTGTTCTTTCCTTATTGCCATTGCCATCGCAACAGCGTTGTTCTTCTCTGCACGAACACCCTCAGTTGATCGTAGAAGTACTTTTGATGATGAAACAACTCCAGTCTGCTTCTTTGGTATACCAACTTGACTATTTTTGTTCTTGTTTTTCTCATCTCTATTAAATCTTGAAAAAAAAAAAAATCATCTTATTTCTGCAGTGAGTCATGAACAGCTGTTTTACTTGTACTTGTCTGTGCTCACTTGTTTATGCTTCTGTGCTAATGGAAGGTTTCTTATTTTGTGGCTGCAGATTTTGAAAGAATTTCCTTCCTTGAGGGATGATAGGTTAATTATTGCATATGCTAAAAAGCACTCTCCATTAATGTTAGCTCAGCTCTAGGGAACGTCGATTGAATATCTCCGCATCAAGGGCAAAACAAAAAAGGCCACAACTCCAGCTAAAACAAATTTTGTGCAAAGTTTGGTAACTTCCAGAGAGAAGCACGCAAAGCGTTCTCATGGGTTCCCCGTGATAGTGGCACTAAAACACCCCCAAAAGATATTCTTCGGAAAAGAAAGAGTTCAGGCTCTGGAGGTGATAGATCTTCTTGGGAAGCGATGCCTGGTTTACAGGAGGAGCGAACACCTGTATATCCTTCTGAGGGGCAAGAAAGACTTCCTTTTGTCTCTGCTCCTGATGAGTGGGTGCTGACAGGAGACCCTGACAAGGATGACGCAACTCGTTCATCCCATAGATATGAAACCTCTCCTGATATCACACTGTTCAAGGTAGATCTTTTATTGTGTCAAGCTTTTTTGCTCTGCATTGCACTGCTCTATTTTTTTTTTCTCGAATTTGCACTGGTCTAAATTGTCTGCCTGCAGTTTTATTTTTCTTGTTAGGCATTGAGGACCTAGCTAGTTAGCTTTCTAGCAGTGTAATCTAACTATCCTGTACTGTTTTTGTTTTGACCTAAATTAGTGTTTTGTTAAATTGAACACTCTTTTCTAGTTATGTTTCAATTGTTCTTGTATGGTTCTGTGTAAGGTTGTTTTGTTATTATGATATTAAGGTTGATCCTTGATTGCTTGTCGTCTTTGCATTTATGAGTTCGATGGTGCTGAGAAATGGAGATTTGTTGCAAGTAGTACTGTGGAAGAACAGAAGAACCCAATGATGTGCACTAATATAAAAGACTATTTTGAACTCAATGTACAATTATGCTGTGGCTATGGTTGAATTTGTTAGCTTTGGATGTTGAGTTTGGTTTTGATGATCTACAAGCAAAATTCTTGTTACCTAACTTAAATCAATTAAGTTTTACATATATAGGTCTCCTTATATATTTGCAATGTGTCAATGTGTGGTAGATATTGTTTCATACTTGTGCTTTGAAAGGATTCTCTGAAAGGGAAGGTGATTGGGGAGTTTATGCTCCTTTTGTACACTTTCCGCATCCACTACCCGCAGGTGGGATTGAAGATGACTTTTGTGGAGGAAGAGTTTTTGAAGCTTCATAGCATAGTCCCCTCTAGGAATTATTTGTAGCTTCTGACATACGAATATGCATAGGAGAGGATAATATGAGTATATCTTGAGTCTAATTGTCATAACATGATTGGTATTGTTTAGATAAAGGATATTTTTCAATCCGGCCTCTATATCCACGAAAGTGGATATATATAGCCAAAACGTTACAAGATTTCTTAGACTCTAAACCTCACATGAGGAATTACACAAAACAAAAAAAAAAGCTAAAAAATAAAGCAAAAACTAGAACACTAAGGTTCAATCTTTTTCTTCGCTTCCGCTCCAATCTTGCAGCAACTTCGCTCAACACCAATCCATCACATCTCACGTTTGCTTAGAAACTTGATGTTCAGATCTTCTGTTGTCACTGACCAAGAGCGCCCTCGCAAGGACTCCATAGCGGCGCCAAAGCATCAACCAGAGTCAAGAGTCAACGTAGTCAACCACCATCAGCTGTCGTCGGGCACATCCAGTCGCGAGGGAATCCGAATCCCAGGCCTGCGCAGTAGCTGCCACCATGGTCAGTATCACAGGGTCACCCCTGAACTGGGGCGCCGGATCCGACTGCTAGGGCACCAGATCCGGATCCATTGGACCACGTTACTGGAACCGAGCGAGGACGAAGACGCTGCCAGATCTCGCCGCAGAACAGCCGGATCAGGCGAAGGACGCCGCCAGCCGCACCACCTCGGAGCGCCAGGCCCGGATCCGTGACGAGCCCGTGACGAACAACTGCCCCAAGCAAGGGCCGCCACCACAGGAGCCGCCGGCCGTTGACCAGCCAGCAACTCGCGGATCCACGCATCCCATCCATGGATTCGTCGACCTAGCTGTTGGATCCGTTGTCCCCGAAGAGGACATGGCCTCAACAGCTTGCACATCGAAGCTAGGACAGCGATCGAGGACTGGGGGGTGGGGGGAGGAGAAAGAAGGAGAGGGAGAAAGCTTGGTGAAGGCAAATGGAGGCCTGGCCGCCGCTTTCCTCACCACCCGCCGGACCTCCGGCGGCGGCGGAGGCCGGGCAGGGATGACGGAGGTACGCGAGGTGTATGGAGTATGATTAATGGTTTAAAGTGGACATACAGTTTGCAGTTGCTCTTCCTGAAAGTCACTACTCACTAAGCATTAGACAGGGCAGTATAAGGACTGTAGGTGCTAATAGATGCAGAGGCTTTACACTTGTTCAGTTATTTCCATTGATTTCGTTATGGATCTCCACAGTTTTTATATCTGGCTTTGTAAATTGGTGTTCTTTCAGATAACTGTGCAACTACTCCTATAAATCACTTTTCTAACAGGTAGTTAGAAATTTTAGAAAAAGGGTAGTCTATAGCAGTACTTTTTTCCTACTCAAGTTTAATGACTGGCATATGTGGCAGTGCCTGTTAATTATTTTTACAAAGCTAAGTTGGTCAATATGCCTGTACAGTGTAGGTTAGCTAACTTGCATGTGGTTCAGCCTTATCTTATGTTGTTAAACTGTCAGCGAGGTTGTATGCATTGCAAAATTCATCTCTTATGATCCATTTCAGCAAGGTTTTGTAAATCTCTTTGTAGGCATTGATATCCTTGTGCACCAATGAGTCAGTAGCTGCAAAAGGTGCACTTGAATTGTGTATGACTCAGATGAAGGTTGTGCTAAGCTCCCAACAGTTGCCCCTTGATGCCTCTATGGACAACATAGCACGGGCTTATCATGCAACGGAAACTTATGTACAGGTTTGAAGAATGACAAACTGTATGCACTCTGTTCATAACTTGTAGATCAACTGAGACTCACTAATGTATATTTCCAGGCACTCTCTTATGCAAAGAATCTACTTAAAAAGCTTGCTGGTAGTAGTGATTTGTCAAGTGGCTCTGAAAGAAGTAAGGAAGTTGATGATGCTTCTGTGGACACTGGCAGTTCAAGCACTGGGAGCCAGTATCTGGACGAGCCTGATCTCCTGGCTCAAGCAGACATGTGGTTAGGGCGTGCAGAGCTTCTTCAAAGCCTGCTGGGATCAGGTATTATTGCCTCGCTGGATGATATAGCTGACAAGGAATCTTCAAGTAGACTACGTGACAGATTGGTCAGCGGTGAACGGTACAGCATGGCTGTATATACTTGTAAAAAGTGCAAGGTATTGAACTTACAATTTGTTTGTGATTCTTACTACTTCACACTGGATAGTAAGGCAATTTAACGTTGTGATCGATTTTTCAGATTGATGCTTTACCAGTGTGGGTTGCATGGGGCCATGCATTAGTCAGAATGGAGCACTATGCTCAAGCCCGTGTGAAGTTCAAGTAAGGGAGAATTCTTCTGTATTTCTTGTTTTACTTTTTTACTTGGTACTAATAAAGACAAGATATTGAGGGAAAAACATAAATAAATCTGTTTGCATTTACAGGGACACAAGTTTAACTATTAACTTAATAATTCTATGTGATCACGTGGTTCTCCTAAGTTGACAAAATCAAGTATCATTTTCTTTGGTTGTTGTAAGCAAGGATATGGCTCTTTAATAATAGATTGATTAGCGAGGTATATGGTACAAGCAAATATAGGCAAGGATTCCTAGGATTTAGTTTATACAAGTATGACAGATCAACAGATATCCTTGCCTATGACTAATTATCTAGATGTACAACTACACTTGCTCCTTGGCAGCAGTGGTTGCTTTGCGCTCAGCGCCCAGGCATGAGCGATGGCAGTGTCGTGAGCAGCCTTGATGCCCCCCGTGCGCCTCTTCTTGGCACCACAAGTCCAGAGAGTGGGCGGGTATTCCCTTTTGAAGGGGACCGCAGACGCTATCCCTTGCGCTCCAATTCTCAATCCCAGCTGTTCCATCATTCTCCTCTGCGATGTACATGGATCTTTTGCTGTTATTGTTTCTTACCCTTTTGTTTATAGGAACATGATGAAATCTTTTATGCTACTTTAACTTAATTTGCCACTAGATTGCTGAAAAAGTTGCAATACAGATAGAATGAGTGAATTTGTTCAGTAGCCCACTGTCAAAGAGGAGGGGGTTGCAAAGCTGATCTCAATCATGCTGATTTTCACATTTTTATTAACTTGAGCCTTTCATTTCATTTGTCAACCAAGGTCGTGCTTTTCATTTCTTTCTCTTTTTGTTTGCAACATTTGCGGGTTTTATTTTTCAGGCAAGCACTTCAACAATACAAAGGTGATGCAACTTCTGTTGTTACTGAAATAATCAACACAATTGAAGGAGGGCCTCCAGTTGATGTTTCTTCTGTCCGTTCCATGTAAGTCGTCAACATCGATGTTTCCATGTTTACTCTTCCTAGGTTCTTCAATTTGTTGGCCCTGGGGAACCAGTGTTCCCATCACCAAAAAATATGCTTAGTTCAGTATGTCGCAATATTTAAAAATTCCATAAAAATATCATGTACATTTACATTAAGTAAGCGTACAAAAAGTTAAATTTCACAATCATCTTTGATAATGAGATTTTAGAAAACACAAGTGCTTGTTAGCACATGATGAACACAAGCGCTACTTGTTAGTGCGTGATGAGTGATATGGGTTGACTGCTTGTGTACTTGGATTCTTGACATCTACGATGAATTAGGAGCTATATTTTGCATGTTTACCTGACTTTTATGTGTGCCACATATTTTATGAATATTTGGAACACTGCAACATGCTGAATTCACACAGTGATGCCTGAACATGTGGATACGAAATCTGTCGTCATAGTTTAAATTTGGATTTACTTTGTACTACCTCCTTTTACAACACTGCCTCGAAAACACAACTTTGACTTGACAGTTAATTTACACAGTAATATGTTTACAAAATCCAGTGAGATTTGTAAAACTATAGTACTTTTTTGACATAAATATATGGTTTTTGCATTTCCAATCTAAATTGGCACACCATTGTTGCATTTTGTTCCTTTTTTTGTTTTTGGTAATTTTGCTGTTGAACTTGCATTGCAGGTATGAGCATTTGGCAAAGAGTGCGGCAACCATCTTTGATGATTCCCTTTCTGCTGATGCTTATCTTAATGTTCTGTACATGCCATCAACATTTCCACGATCTGAGAGGTCCCGACAGTCCAGAGATCCTATAGACAACCAATTCACTTCTGCTAGTTCCTACCTTGAAGATGGCCCTCGCAGCAATCTTGATAATGTCCGATATGCTGAGTGTATTCATTACTTGCAAGATGTAAGATTTGTACCCATTAATATGTATGCCACCTTTTGTTTAGTCAATCAAATTTTGTTCTGTAGGGTTGCCCTCGAGTTTTCTGTTCACATTCTAGATTCCCCAGTTCCACATGCATATGAACACCTGAATCATCTATCCATTCCTTCTCACCCTTCTCATCTAGAGTGACCGATTTCCTACAGAATCTCGGCAATCTGAGCCACAATCTTCTACCCTATTTAAGTTTGGTCTCGTTTTCTCCTTTTGATTGTGTTTTCAGAAGTTGGATCTGATTCGATAATTCATCAGTTTATATTGTTTTTTTATTAATAATGATTTCTCCTGGATTCTTGCAGTATGCGCGGCCACAAATGCTCTCCTTCATGTTCAGGCATGGCCATTACACTGAAGCATGCTCTTTATTCTTCCCATTCAGTCAACCAAACACAGAAGGGGAAACATCTTTGTCTTCAATTCCGAAAGTGATCCTTTAACAACTGATTATGGGACAATTGATGACTTGTGTGATCTGTGTCTTGGATATGGTGCTATGGCTGTTTTGGAGAATACAATACGGACAATAACACAATCACCCACATATCATGAGGCACACATGAGTCAGTACATGAACACAATTCTCACTCGCATTTGCAACTATTGTGAAACACATAGGAATTTTAATTATCTCTACAACTTCCTGGTACTGTCAATAAATATTTGCATATTTTTTGGATTCCATAGGTTCACTGATTTTGAGGCAATTTATGGTTAAAATGTTGTGATGTTTCAGGTTCTAAAAGATGACCATGTTGCTTCTGGCCTTTGTTGTATTCAACTATTTATGAATTCAATGTCTCAAGAGGAGGCTTTGAGGCATTTGGGACATGCCAAGGTATAATTGCATGTTATGTTCATTGTCTTTACCATCATAATACACTGTTATGAATACATGTATATGTAAGCACAGCCAACCATGTGCTCTGTTGACATGTGTTATAAAATCAATGTGAGTTTAGTCCTGGAAAGTTCCCATAATGCTTTCTCAATTTTGATTTACCTACATATAAAATGTGATCTTTGTTTAGACTATCACAACAATGAAAATTTGGAATGATGAATCAAGAAAAAAAAATTGGACCATGGTGAAGTACAAAAATAACTATTTGGTTATGTTGTCGTATGCTCAGTTTCTTATGATTGCAGACACATTTGAAGAAGCCTTATCTGTACGAGATAGAACAATTGAGGCTACAAAGCTGGTATTGCGGTCTGCTCGAATAAGAGCGCACCTGGAAAAATGACCAGGGAAACTATAATGAAATATTCCACTTTCGTGTTTCCTATCAGGTGAGGGAACTGCCGGTTTATGTCTTTTGCTCTGGTGCTTGGCTGGAGCTTCAAAGTTCCAGGAGCTGGTCATGGGTTCGGTAGAGGGGTTGGGGTTTGAATAGCAGACTGGTTGTGAGCCCCCTGCTGAGGTCGTCGTTGTTTTTATTGTTGGCGATTGTTGTTTTTGTTATCTGCGATTAGTACTGGTTTTGTATTTCTATGTTGCAATCTTATTCGGCCTCGTAGAGGACATTCAAGCGGATGCTTTGTATGGGGCTCTTTATCGCCTTTTTTTTTATCTGTAATATAATATAAAAGATGTGCAGCTCTACTGCATGTTCAGGAAAAAACACATGGATTATGAATTTATTAGGCTAATTCTCTTGGGGGACCTAGCTAAATGTCTTGCATAAAACCAACGTGACTGTCGATTCTGTTAGCTCTATATTTAGTGTAACTTTGCAAATTTTGGTTCAAATGGTAACCTAATTGCACATGTTGGCATTGTAGATGGATGTGGTGAAGGCCCTCAATAGTATAGATGGTCCTCAGTGGAAAACTTCCCTTTTTGGGAATCCAACTGACCCTGAAACTCTGAGGTTTGTATTATCTATTTTTCCTAACAAGATTGAATCCTTGAATTGTTCTAGGGGACAACTACAATCCCAACATCAATTATGGCAAAGTTGGATTTACATTTTCCAGATCATGGTTTAGATTAAATGTACCATCTTCATGCTATTTTTAGTGTTAGTTCATTGCAACAAGTAGTACATGAAGTTTGTCTTATTATTCATATATATACCGAATGATTACTTAAGCTTAACCAAAGTAGCAAGTTTGGATGTGATTGGACCCTGCCCATGGACACGAATTTTTTCCCCTCGATCACCCATGTGCGTATCATTTCATACATATAAGAAGAAAGAATAGCACACGCAAAGGGTCGATGAGGAGATCTACTACCTAATACTCACAGGAACACACCCAACACAAAGGATCTTTAAGGATAACTGCTAAACAGCTTAGAACGGACCAGAAATGACCAGTATCCTGGCAAAAACCACACACCCATAGAAAGCGACCTGACCAGGAGCTCTTGGTAGACTCTTAGCTCTAGCCAAGCACCACAAGACACTCATTTGACAGCCTAGTTCGACCTCCTCATTGTTTCCCATTGAGACTAGGCAAGTTAGATTCTTCAGATTTTGCCTGTCTGCTTATGAGCATTATTTATTAGATCAGAGCTTTATACATGGGGACTCACTGTTCTTGTTTATTGTAATCCTGTGTATATGGTTAATGTCATTTGTGGCACATATCTCAACCATTACTAGTATTAATTGCAGACTTATCCTTTGCTTCGTGTTAACATACATCAGTTACCTGACAGCTGGCTGCTTTTGATTAGGCTAGATCAGGAGATTTACTCCTTTTATATACATTCACCTGTATATTAATATTATGGGCTTTAGCAATGGGGGAGTTATTCTGCCCCCCTAGTTTTATTTGCTTTCAAGTTCAACGTACTTAGTCAACTTGTACTTTTATTTATCATTTGACGAAACTACTTTTTGAAACTGTGCGTTTATTATTTTGCAGGCGAAGGTGCATGGTTGTTGAAACGCTGGCTGAAAAGCATTTTGATTTAGCTTTCAGAATGCTTCATGAGTTTGATCTCCCAGGTATAAATATTGGATTCTGTATCTACTCATTCTGTTCATTTGATACTCAGAATTGATGTTTTTGACATGTTCCGATGTATTAGTCTCTTTACTTCAATTAACTTATTGTTTGCTTTGGTTCAGCTGTTGATATTTATGCTGGTGTAGCTGCATCCATCGCAGAAAGGAAAAAAGCGGGCCAGTTGACAGAGTTCTTGAAGAATATAAGGGGGACTATAGATGATGATGAATGGGATCAGGTTATAAGTGCTTTCCTTTTTGACAGTCTCAATTTTACTTTGTATGAGTACGATTTAACACGAGAAATAATATGGAAATTCTTATTCTCATTATATTATTCATGGCAAGTTCTTTTGGAACTTAAGTTCTACTTGTTAACGTATGAGCTTTATATTCTTAACTCATAGCTCAATATGTCAAATATTTGTATTTAACACTATAATCTTATTTGGCAGTTCCCCTTGATGTTCTAACTGATTGATTTACTGATATATTTGTTAACTTGCTAGGTTCTTGGTGCTGCTATAAATGTTTATGCCAACAAGCATAAAGAAAGACCAGATCGCCTCATCGACATGCTAATCAGCAATCACAGGTAGCCAGTGCTAACAACAGAAACAAAATTTTAATTAGTATTACATATGATTTTATTACCTAAATTTTAGCATTTTGTTGTCTGTGGACAACGAAGTACTGATCTTAGTGTTTCATGTCTGGATAGTGCTTGCCGTCAGTGAGCCTTGGTGCTTATAATGAATCCTTTTCTGATCTTGTACTTTTCTAAATAATTTATAAACTTGCAGGAAAGTACTTGCTTGTGTTGTCTGTGGACGTCTAAAAACTGCGTTTCAAATAGCTTCACGAAGTGGAAGTGTCGCTGATGTTCAATATGTTGCTCATCAGGTCGGTTATCTTCATAAATTTACAGATGTTTCCTACTTATTAATTATCGAATGAATTCGTGCCATGTTGCATCTCTCTACTACCATCAATGACTTGTACCTCTGTATTTTTGTTTAGTTCTGTTTTCTGAGTCTACCTTATTTTTTGTAGGCATTACATGCAAATGCATTGCCGGTTCTTGACATGTGCAAGCAATGGCTCGCTCAGTACATGTGATACCATAGATGCTGACTTGCTGAGAGAGTTCTCCCTGTATATAGCCTCTTAAGTGCCTATTCGATACACTATCCCTTAGGCTGCGTTTGGATGTTGGTATTGAGAGCTTTGGCATTGAATTGATACCAATATATGCCTCTTCGAATTCTATTGTTTGGATGACAATGCATTGCCTTTTGGAATTATTGTAACCAATCCAATTCCATTTTCTGTTTGGATGCAAAGGGGTGAAATTGATGGTCATCCATTCCCAGGAGCTCCACGCGCATCCAGTGAGATGGAGTTTTTGGGAGGAGGCTGGGCGAGGCGAGGCCCACAAAGGCGGGGAGCAAGTGTCAACTTTCGGGAGGTGGTGGTGCGCCCGGCGGAGGAGGAAAGCGTGGTGGGAAGGTAGGCATGGAGGGCGGCGCGCCGCCGCCACGAGGGAGCCGGTAGGGGTGGCTCGCTTGCCGTCGGAGAGGAGCGGGGAGGGCGGCGCGCGTTGGTGGAGGATCCGGGAGGGATTTTCGGGGAGGCTTCGGGAGGGATACTCTCACTGGTACTTGAGATGCGGGGGAAGAGGAATTTTAAATGGGTTTGGTCGATTCTCTTCGCAATTCGCGGAAATTTTCAGACTTGAAAAAAATTGGAATTGGGGATGCCGATTCCAATACCCCATGGCCTCAATAATTCCAAACGCAGCCTTAGGGAGAGGTTATTCTTGCATTTTTGGTCTGTCTATGTTGTAAAGCTTTGTAATTCCATTACTTCCGCATCCAGTGAGACGAGTTTTTTTGAGTGCTTGGCGGCCCACAAAGCAGCAAGTCAACTTTTCCTTCTCACTGGTACTTGTGAGAATTTTAAATTTTGGTCGATTCTCTTATTCTTTTTAAAAAAATTAGGGTTTCCCATAATTCTCTTATTCTTAGTCTTTGTGATGCTTCGCTGGCTTAGACGAGTCTTGGTACTGATGGTATAGCATTGGTTTTAAAAACTAAGGCAAGCATTGGTTTTTAGGGATCCGAAATTGATCAAACATGGCCTTAATCGAGCCAGAGTGGCGTTGTTTTTTTAATCTTCGAACAGATTTGTCGTGGCGTTGCCCAGTGAATGGCTTTGTGACAGACGGCCGGATCGCTCAACATGGACCTATAGAGCTTGGCTGGGCCGGCAATTTGGATTCCGTGGGCCATGTGCTGCAAACCATCCACAGTTGCATTCTGCACTTCTCTAGTTCCACGGGCGAGCACAGTTGCGTTGCGTGCGGGACGAAAGGCGCGCGATTCTGGTTGGTGCGGGATTTTTGGATTTGCCGTGGTAGTGACTACTAGACGCCTAGTGCGGCACTAGCGAATCGCGGAGGTGGTGGACTGAAATGAAATCATGGCGCCCGGCTTGGCCGGCGGTGGTGAATCGCAAAGTCACTTTACCTCACCTAGACAGCTTAGCTCTCCGGTGCCTCTCGAAAGACCAAGCACGGGGCAAGAAAATGTTATTAAAAAAACAAAAAAAAAGGAAGCCGCTTCCGTCGGTCGCCTCTTTTTTCCGCCGGTGAAAGGCGTTTTCTTGTGCGTGTAAAAGACGAAGAAGGTTCCAGAGTGGTGGGTCATATTCGGCGTCCACCGCACCGCATCGAGCAGCTGCGTCGCACCCGAAACACGTGAGGTCGGTGGGACGGGACGGGACGGCGTACGCAGCAGCAGCTGTTTACTGCCCAGGCGGTAGGCGTGTCTCGAGCAGAGCAGTCGTATGTATGCGCGGGCGCCCGGATGGTACAAGACGAACGGGCCGCGTACTTGTCTGCAGCTGCCGCCATCCATCGTCTCGTCGTCTCTGTGCTTACCACACCGCGGCGTCACGGTGGTTTGTTCATAGATTGCTTCTACGGCAACCACCCGCCCGGCGGATCGATGGAATCCCTTGTACACCTACCGTCGCCGCGATCCCCGTGAAGTGCTCCTGGAGAAACGCCGGCTCAAATACTAGTACTCTAGGTATCGCCACCGTGCGCCGACAGACGCAGACGCGCCAACTACCGTCTGGCTACCGGTACGCGATTACTCCGAGATTAGAGGCCTAATCGAAGCAACCACTGCAAGTTTATTTAGTTTATTAGACAAGTCGATCACGAGTGGGGACAAGCAGAGGTCAGGGAAGGAAAGGGAAAAGCGGCGCAGGCCACCGACGGTGGCCGGAGGCGACGGACGCGTATGCTGCTGCTGCCTGCGCTGCGTCCGGGGTGGGACGTGTGGTCGGGTTCGGCGCCGGGAGACGCAGCCGTAGAAAAGGACTCGAGCACGCAACGCAGCAGGCAAAGGCAAGAGCACCGGCGCTGGTGGTCAGTGCCGTTGCTTTCGCGAGCGGGCGGCGAGCGGACCGGACCGGTCCGGTCCGGTGCGGGCAGCACACAGCGGACGCGCAAACCGGGCGCGGGTCGCCATCGCGCCGCGTCAAATCAGCACACCTCTGCCCTGCCCCGCCCCCGCGTCGCACCAAATCTCCTTTCCTTCTCCGTCGCAAGAGCAGGAGTACAGCTGCTTTGTTTGCGTTAATTAATTATTATTTTCCTAACATATCTTCATGTATTTTATCTCTCTTTTTTTTTTTCTTATTATTATACCAGAGTTATATAAGCGTAATGACAAGTTTTGTTGTCATTTGCTTGTCCACAACCATACGCACAAGTTGATCCTCATGTCCCAATCACAGCCCGTCCGCTCGATCGTGTCCGTCCATTGTGAGATGCATGCATGTATCCGTTGGTTGCACCAGCGAATAATAATCCATCCATCCGAAGAACCGATTGATTGATTGGTCGATTGATTGACGGCGGCCCTGTTCATTGTTCCGTTCCGTGTACGTACACGTACTCCTACATACACTGTGTGAGATGAGATTTGCCTGCACGATCAGATCAGCAAATGGATCAATAAACCACCTGCCTGCTGTCTCCTTCACAAAGCTAGGCGATCGAATCCCTGGTCTCCGGCCGGCGGGCGGGCGGCTTTTCTCTTAATCAAAGTTACAGATAGGAGTACTCCTCTTATCTAATAGCTTCGCTTGACAGGGTGTTTTTATTTAGATAACCTTGGAAGCGAGCTAAGCCAAGCCAAGCCAGTCTGTTCGGTTTTCGGCCAAAACCTGGTTTGCGGTTGGAGGTTGCCGCTTGCCGTGCCGGCCACCGTCCTGTGCCGGTGAGTGCGGTGCAGCGGAACGTCACGAACGTGGCGTTTCTCATCTGTCGTCATCTCTAGCTGCTGGCTGATATACAAACTAGGGGCGACACCGGCACACCGCTAGCTTTTCGTATCTATACCCATACCAATACCAATACCAATACCAATACCACCCGATCGAGCATGTGTGTACACGTACGCGTAGTACGTAACCCGATTTCATTCCTAGAGTAATTACCTTCATTAAATTATTGTTGTAGCCTATATATATTCGGCCGACAACGTAACAGTAAGTTTGGAGGAGAGTTTATCAAACCTCGTGACTCCAAAGTAAATGCCGAGCTGCCTCCAATAAACACAGGCAGGTGTGAGTACGTGAAGGAGGAATTAGGAAGCATCCCACAGCCAACTACTCCCTTGTCCAAAAACAAACAACAAAAAACATCTTTGAGACATCAACTAACTTTAAGTCTAGAAATAGCTACTCCAATTGTCTCTCTTTTTATATGACATTATTAATATTTACAGTACATAATTAATATCATTATGTAGATCATTATATAGATCGTTTGAACTTATTTTATGATAAATTTATTTGGAGTTGGAAATAAATTGCTAATTTTATTTATAAAGTCTAGTCAAAACTAATTGTAATTAAGCAAACCAATATCAAGATATTTAGTGATAGAGAGTAGGTGGTGGTTCCAACATAATCCCTCTATCCCTGAAAGAGAAGATTTATAGAATTGTCTTGAGTTAAACTTTTGGAATTTTGGCTAGAAAAATTGTCAAGATTTAAGTTATGCAATTAATATCATTAGATTTATCATATAAAATATTTTCATATTTTCATAAGATGCTCATTTTAATCATAAATGTTGTTATTTTTTTTTATAAAGTTGGTCAAATTTTTAAAAGTTTAAGCGATATGAATTTTAGGAATTCATTTATTCGGAGACAGAGGGAGTTAGTGGCTCCACATATATGCATCTATTATGAAACATAATTTAAATGTTAGAACTAGATTTTTGCCCGCCCGAGCACGGCACGGCACCGGCCAGGTCTGGCTGCACCCCGGGCACATGGCCCGGCACAGGCACGACCCGAAAAATGAGGGAGGCCCAGCCGGCGGTTGCGGTTTCAAGAGGAGCGTGCCTCCTCTAAGCCTTCTCGCGCGGCCAGACTTCCAGGGCAAGTGTGCCCTCCTCAACGGCCACCGCACGGTTAGATTCGAGCATGCCAGCGACTTTTTGGAGGCACGGGCTCTGGCCCGTCACGGCCCATGACTTTAGCCGGGCTCAACAGGTCGACACGACATGAAAATTGGCCCACAAGGTCGTGCCTGAGCCAAAGGCCAGGCACGAGGCATGTAAAGGCATGGCCCGTGAGGCCCGATAGCCTGACGCCCACTGTGTCGGGCTGGCCCGACACGACCTATTGGCCATCTATACTTCGTACAAAGTAGTAGATTTTTGTGCCGCATCAATCGAACCACTTCAACTACTACTAACTCCCGTAGCGAACTAGCTCTCCACCCTCTAGGCGTCTCCAGCAGATCCAGTCGGCCTCCTCCCTACCGCCGCCGGCGTGCGACGGGGAGAGGGGCCCTGCTCTTTGTAGCATGTAGTATTTAGCTTTCTTAGTTTGCATGTATGGCTTTTGCCCTCTGTGGTATCTCCCTGATGGTTGCCATCGTCGTTGTCATCATTGGTGTCGTCTTCCCTGGCGGGTTATTTTGCCGCCGCTTCCCGTGTTAGTTCAAATAAAATAAATTTCCCCCTCAAGCAGCTCTTCCTCCATCCGCCCTACCCTTAATTGCTTGAGTTTCCAAGACTTTGGTCCCGATTCGGTTGAGGAGGAGGCCAATTTGCAGGCTGTCCTATCTGATCGATTGATTGTGCTATCAGATCGATTCCCCTGTTGGGTCAATCTGAGCCCTGTTGCTGTCTTTCGCTTCCTGCACTCTCCGATCGCCTCCCCGATCTCCACCCACCCGCCCGATTCCTCCCCACCACAGCATACTCTGGCCCTGGAGCTTTTCTCTATAGTTGGGCGACCCCCTCATGGAGCTGGTGCGGCGTTAGTGCCTTCCCCTAGGATCTAGGTTTAGTCTCATCTTCAAACTCGATGACGAATTACAAGTATCTTTCGGTCGCCGGTGTTCGACTACTCCACTGGCTCGCCTGGACCGTGTTCGGCCGTCGCTTTGCGCGGCAATTCCACCTAGGTGTATCGTCCTCGGCGCCCCTACGACCCTCCGCCGACAGCTTTGTCGTCTCTGACGCCACAAACATGTCGTCTCCTTCCTCAGCTCATGTGCTTCATTGTAATTTGGTCCTCTTTTGAGGTCCGCCTTGTAAAACTGTTGTTGTGATAATATAATATATGTTTATTGTAAAAAAATCAATCCACTTCCCCATCCTTTACATACGGAGTACTACACAGCTACAAACCCACAAGATACTTTTTGTGTTACTAGTGCTACTGTACTATTTATTATGTGTAGTGAGCAACTTTGAGCAAAGGATACTTTTTTTTTTTATTCAGGAACAGATCCTGAATAAAAAATAATCTATGATGTTTCTTGTATTATATGCCGGTGTGTTAGAATCTCCTATAATCCTATGCCGTTTGGAACTGATTTTGAGATTTTTTTATCTGAATTTTTGAAATCTCTAGGTAACCAAATAGGAACATATGCTATATCTATATCGCCATATATACCTAAGACCAATCTTTTAATCAAATAATACTGCTATTGACCAAAAACTTACTAGGTCATCAGTCTCCACTAACACAATCTTGTGCCCTTTCTTTTGAGACAAAATCTGTGTGTGTTTTAACAAGATTATCCTAGGCAAGCTGTAACGACTTTCAAACGGACGGGATTTGTGTGGCAAGTGGACTGGCAAGCACAATCCGTCGTGACAGAGACCCCAAACATCAAAGCCCAAGTCAAAAAAGCAGTTTTTTTTTTTGACAGCACAGAGAGTACTGTACTTCTTTGGCAACTCCACCACCACCGCTGCATCCCTCCAACAAAGAACATTATTTACTCTAGGTAAATATAAAGAAACCCCACCTCACAGATAAAATCTTGGTCCCTCTCACTCTCAGTCTCAGCGCCCGGGCACACACGCAAAAACTTTACCAACTCTACTGTAGCATTCTTTTTCTCTCTAGTCCTAGTAGGAGTAGGGCCTTTTTCTCTATCCTCTGTCCTCTAGGAGTCCTCTCTCTGCTAACCAACAACATGACAAATCAAATCTGCACATCAAAGACGTCATAACCCCACTACCTTTAATCACACTGTATTATTATCTGATTTAACCCCACTACTACCCCGATGGAAGCAACCACTTCGAGTTTAATTTAATTTATTTAAACAAGTCGCTCACGAGAGGTGGAGAAAGAGAAAGAGAAAGAAAGGGAGCCAAGGAGCGGAGCGGAAAAGCGTCGCAGAGCACCGACGGTGGCAGGCGACTGACGCGTGGTGCTGCCTGCGACGCCGTTCGTGCCGTTGGTTGGTCGGGTTCGACGCCGGGAGACCCAGCCGCCCGCAGCGGGCCGAGGCCGAACAGCCCGAAAAGGACTCGAGCACGCAACGCAGCAGGCAAGGCAGCAGCAGAGCACCGGCCGGCGCTCGTCAGTGCCGTTGCCTTTGGGCGAGTGGAGCGGACCGGACAGGACCGGTGCGGGCAGCACACCCAGCGCTAGCGGCAGCGTCAAGCGCAAACCGGGCGCGGGTCGCCATCGCGCCGCGTCAAATCAGCACACCTCTGCCGGTCTGCCCTGGCCCCGCGTCGCACGCGTCGCAAGAGCAGGAGTACAGCTGCTTTGGTTGCTTTAATTATTAATTAATTAATTAATTTCCCATCCTAGCTTCATGTATTTACATCTCTGTTCCGGTATATCATAATAGTAAGCGTAATTACAAGTTTGTTGCCAGTTGTTTGTCCACAGCCATACGCACAAGATCGATCCTCATGTCCCTTCCATCCACCGCATGCATTATGAGATGCATGCATGTATCAGTTGCACCAACGAATAAGAATCCATCCATCTTATATAAAGAAAAAAAAACTAATATCATAACATCACGACAAGTATAATGGAACAAACGAGATTTTGCCTGGCACGATCATTCGTCTCGTCGGCTGGAAAATACAACTATAAATATAGATAGATAGATACCTGCCTGCCTGATGTCTCCTTCACAAAGGCCTCTTAATCAAAGTTAGCGATCCTCTCTATCTAATAGCTTGGCTTGACAGGGTGTTAAAAAAAAACCTTGGAAGCGAGCCAAGCCAACCCAGTCTGTTTGCGGTTGGAGGTTGCCGCTTGCCGTGCCGGCCACCGTATTTGTCTGTGCAGGTGCGTGCGCAACGGAACGGAACGTGGCGCAGCGTTTCTTGTGTCATCATCACCTCTGGTTGGTACGTAGGCGACGCCGCCGGCACACCGCTTTTCGTCAGATACCATGCTAATACCACCGGGTAGATACTGGTACACGGTACCAATATATATATCTGAGGAGCATGTGTACGCGTACACGGTACACCCCTATTTCATTCAACATGCGCGCGGCCTCACACATGCCACATACACCACACTTTTGCAAGCTCTACATATTACCTTTGAGGACCCACAGAACGTGATACTCTGGAGCAGTAAGTTTGGAGAATTTATCAAAATCTCGTGACTCCAAATTAAATGCCGAGCTGCCTCTAATAAACACAGCTAACCACTCCCTTGTCAAAAAAAAAGCATATTTTATTTTAGGGAGATCAACCAACTTGAAGTTTGATTGGACTTATTATTATTAATACCAACTTTTACATCTTTCATATAAATTTATTATCAAAAATATACTGCTTGATTAGCCTAGCCTAATGATATTATTTTGATACCTTGAATATAAGTACTTTCTAGACGATACTAGTAAAGTTAGGACAACAACATGGTCTTCAAAGCATGACTCTGACTTTTCTTTTCTATAAAAATATTTATTAGAAAGTTATATATGTATAGTTTTATGAAACTAGTTTTTAAGACAAATCTATTGATATGATTTTTCACATTTCCAATTCAACGACTTAAAAAGTTATTCATGATTTATATTTTCAATGTCGACACAAATCTTATCCAAAACATTTTATTTTTCCTATATGAAGAAAGTATATTGTACTACAAGTTGTTCTAACATGTATTAATTGTATTTAATAAGAATAGAAAATATAGATAAACTACTAGTAAATTATCAGGTGGTTCTACTATATTTTAGGATAAGTTCTGAATGCTATAAGTATATATTAATTATTATGGAATGGATGGATAGATTTTTGTGCCATATAAGAGCACTCCCAATGGAGTATTAATGATAGTTCCTATCTCTATTAAATAGCTTACCAACTAAATAAAATAGTCATGTCGCAGACCTAATTAATAATGAAAGAGAGCTGAAGATCTCTAGTTTGGTTTTGGCTAATTAGTGACACCTAAGGACTAATCTCTCGATGCTAAGTGTTTGACTAGATTGGAGATTGGTCGTGCCGGAGTTGGTGCATGGTGATCATGGAGGATGGATCAAGATCCAAAAATGCAAATGCGGTGGAGTTTCGGAGATCAATTGTCCCCAAAGCAAAGGTATAACCATAGGGCTTTTGATTTCACACCCAAGACACCATAAAGGGTGTGGGTGATTATAGGATCGATAAGCCGTACTATAAAGAGGGAAAACTTATCGTACATATCGGTCCTCATGTGCCTTTAGGTTCAAGTCTCATATGCATGCATACTGACCTAAAGAGCTAACTCCGCACTTGGTGAAAATGTTTCGAAAATGCTAACACATGGTGTCGAGGTGTTCTTCGACGTGTCGGCAACAAGAATCAAGTGGCGGAAGTCGGTTTGGAGCAAAGGCGAAGGAACGGCGACAAACGACAAAAATTCGCAGCTCGGTGACCGGGGCACCGCCCGGAAGCACGCAGAAAGTGACCGGACGCACCGGTCGGTGAGTCCGGTCGAATTCCGGTAAGAAGGGTGTATTTCGGGGTTTTGGCCGTGGGCTGACCGGACGCGATCGGCCGGATGCTTCCGGTGATGACCGGCACGACCGGACGCAGCGACGGACCCGGCCCGGCCGGGGGTTCCAAGCTTTGTTGGGTCGTGTCGGTTGTGACCGGACCCACCGACCAGGACTCACCGGGTGAGTCCGGTCGGTGCGGTCGGTCAGCCGCGTAAAAGCGTGGCTTTCTCCCCAACGGCCACATTTCGTGGTGTGGCCTATATATACCCCCTTGGCTGCCTCTTGCTCTCTCTCTTGGTCATTTGAATCATTCCTAACAAGCTAGAGCAAGCAAGCAAGCCTCCTCCTCTCTCATTCTTGATTTGAGCTTCATTCTTGAGAGAAGAGTTGATCCTAGTGCATTGCATCGAGTTCTTGCATCTAGAGGCACTTGGGGATCGTTGTGAGCCGGTTGGTTTCTTGTTTCTCTTGGAGACACCGCTCCTAGCCGGCTTGGTGATTTGGTGGAGTTGTTGGCAAGAAGAGGAGATTGTTTCTTGGCCACCTCCGGGTGAAATTATGAGAGGATCACGCACTCCTCGTCGGGAAGACAAAGTGCAAGGAATACATTGCCCGTGTCTTGGGTACCTCACTTGTGAGTGGTGTGTTGAGGCTAGCAAGGGCACCGCCTAGCTCAAACATCATCCTTGTGTTGGTCGGCACAACCGGAGACTAGCTTGTCGGTGTACAAGTGAACTCCGGGTGAACAAATCGACTTGTTCATTGTCTCGGTGATTGGCTCATCATCTTGTGTTGATTGATTGTCCATCCTCTTCCCGGTGATTGGTTCATTGCCTCTACGAGTTGGTATATCGCTCTCACACTTGTATTTACATTCCTAGTTTATTTTGTGTAGAGAGCTAGCTCTTGCCTTGTGTAGTTGTTCTTGCTAGCATAAGGACCATATTAGGATTGCTCACTAGATAGAGTGGTGACATAGACTTTGTGTGACTTAGAGATCATAGAAATATTTAGTTTTGTCACTAGAAGGCTTGCAAGACCACTAGAGCTAGTGCAAACCGCTTAATCGTCATTTGTTATACTAACCGGTTTGTTTAGTGAGTTTGTAGAAAATTTTTTATAGGCTATTCACCCCCCCTCTAGCCATCTAGGACCTTACAAGTGGTATCAAAGCCGTGGTCACCGTTTTTAGAAGGCTTAACAACCTCCGGTGTGAAGCATGGCTAGTATTGTGTTCAACAATATTGGGGGAAAGCCTCCATTCTTTGATGGAGTCAAGAATTTTAACTATTGGAAGAGATGCATGAGAATGTACTTGGGATCAATCAATGACCAAGTATGGGAAGTGATCGAGAAGGATTTTTTCATCCTAGACCCTACCAACCTCACTTCCACCGACAAGATCCACAAACAATGCAACACAATGGCATTGAGCACTCTATACAAGGGAATGGATGTCAAAGTGTTTGAAGGCATCAAGGATCTTGAGAACGCAAGTGAAGTGTGAGAGAAGCTATGTGAGACCTATGAGGGCACCAAGGTGGTGAAAAGTGCCAAGTTGTATGTTCTCAAAAGTGAATTTGAGAATTTCAAGATGAAGAAAGATGAGAGCATACCGGACACTTTCCATAGGCTCCAAGTGATTGTCAATGACCTCAAGGCATTAGGAGTGAAGACATTGGATAGAGACTTTGGACACAAATTCTTAATGTGCTTGCCCAAGAGATTTTCTATGTTGAGGAAGATTCTCTTTAGAGGTGCAATGGACACAATGACACCTAGTGACTTGCTTGGTGAAGTGCTAACCGATGAGCAAGTTGATGACATGGAAGATGAGGAAGAGAAGCAAGATGACAAGAACAAGAAGGTTGTGGCATTCAAGGCCGCCACCACCTCATCCAAGGCTAAGGGCAAGTCCAAGGCTCAAGAAGAAGATGATGAGGAAGTGAATCTTGATGAGATTGATCAAGAGTTTGCTATATTTGTGAGGAAATTTAGCAAGGTCTTGAAGAGCAAGAAGTTTGGGCAAGGCTCTAGAAGAAGAAATGATTCATCCAAGGGCAATGAAGAGCCAAGAAAGTGCTTTGAGTGTGATAGCCCTTATCACATCCTTGCCGATTGCCCAATCAAGAAAGAGAAAGAAAAGATGAAGGCATACAAGGATGGCAAGACACACAAGAAGAACAAGACCATAACCTTCAAGAAAACAAATGATGGTGTATTTGTGTGCTCTTGGGATAGTGATGGCTCCTTCGATGAAGAGGAAGAGAAGCCCATGGCCATGAGTGCAATTGGCCAATACAAGAAGTCATCCCTCTTCGGCTCATCACCTACATGCTTCATGACTAAGGCCACTAAGGTATCATTGCATGAGCATGAAGAACTAAATGCTAATGAAGTAAAATATGATAGTGATGATGATGATGATGATGAATATGAACCCACTAGAGATGACCTTCTAGAGATGCTTAAGCAAACTCATATCATGCTTAAGACTAAGGACAAGGAATGTAGAGCTTTGCAAAAGAGTGTAAAAACTCTTGAGCAAAACTTTAGTGAGCTAGAGGCCACCCATGAGGGTCTAAAGGAAGACCATGGGGAACTTGAACTAGCTCATATAAGGCTTCAAAAAGCTCATGCCTTGCTATTAGAGAAGAATGATAGAGCTTGCTCAATCATCAAGAAGGATGTTGGTTCAACATGTGACATCATAGATGAACCCTTTGTGGTTGATGTTGAAGAACCATCCATTCCTTCCACATCCATATCAACCCACTCAAGCTCTACTAATAGTGATGGGGTAATTTTGGACTCATCATTAAAAGTTGAGAATGAGACTCTCAAAAGAGAGGTGGATTGTAACAGAACCTTCCAAATTATAGGGCCCACATGTACTAATTATCAGTACAACGACCTTTAATTGCCATATATGTGCACCCATAACCAAAAAAAGTACTATTAACTATTCCAACCGTGATCCGTTACGAGGTCATTGCAAAGATACAACAGTTTTTATACATAATCGAGTAAAACAAATGGAAGACTTATATTACAATAATTTTACAACCATTTATCTAAAACAAGTTTTACAATATATAAGTAGGAGTAGCAGAAAGTTTATTACATATTTTATACTAACAGACCCTGCCCACGGGTCTCACAACTCACTCATCTTCACTTTCCTCCCGATGGATCGTCATACAACACGGTCCCCGTGCGTGACATGACTACCGGTCCCGCAACATGGGTTAACAAACCCCGACTACGGGAGTACTCAACAAGTCTTACCCGACTAAGGAAAAAATGGAAGAAGACTGGGGAATGTTGGTGTAATAGGATTCAAGGTAAGGCTTTTAGCAAGAATCAAGGACTCTTTTTACGTAAAAGCTTACTAGAAGTGAATCCTTATTTTTAATATTTTAATCCCAATTAGTATCTCACCTACTTTAGGTGATCTTATACTAGAGCACACACTTCGTAAATATTCCATCACTTATTCCATCTCTTCACTGTTTCATAATTAATCTACGATATAAGTCGGGAAACCGAGTCTCCATATCCGAGAAGCACGGCGATTTCGAAATCGATTAACCCAAATTGGGAGTTCTTTCCACACGACACATATGTAGCACTTAAGCTTGCATATATCAACCCTTTCTTGGATACTCAAAACGGAACCGCTGGCCCCACGCCACCCGAGAGCACAAAGACACCTCACACCCGGGGAATCTAACCACACGGGCATCCGTGACTTTAACCCACGAGTGTACACGCTACTCCCCGCCATCTCTCCACTCCCAAAGGCGGCGGTTGTACATTTCCGATTTGACACCCCCGAGATCGGGCTTACCGGAGTATGTGGTCAATTACTAGTTTCGATGTCCCGGGTGACGCCTTTACAGACGCGTGCCATTGGCCAAAGACCTCAGCGCAGATTATGCTCTATAGTCTCGGTTACACAGTGCCTACACGCCGGTCCTTAATCGACAAGCCGGAAATACTACACCGAGACTCCATTCTCAATGCAAATTACCCGACCGGTCTCAATTTCAATACCATATCTCAAGATGGTTTCCTCATATAACATCCTTGTTCATCAAATGCCCATTCGGCTATCATAAGAGACTTGTCACATTTTAACTCAAAAGTCTAACTAATTTAGCATGGCTAAGCATTTCTAAGCATTTTACCAAAACGGGCTATCAAGGTAGATATCTAAATAATCAAGGATTGGTAATGCATCAATTAGGTTATCACACAACTCCTATCACCTAATGCAGTGTATAAAGCAAAGTGTTGGTATTTATTAAGTGCAAAAAGAATATAAAGGGTTCCGCAAGTTTACAGAATAAATATACCATTGTAGCTTTTACCCGGGAGTATTCCGTGAGTATCAAGTATTTATATTTTCCACGTGGAAGCAAGGGTAAAGACTATGATAAATCAAAATCATGTATCTACTAACTTAATATACTAACTAAACTAAAGTGAGGGGGTAAATAATGTATATGATATGTATGATAATTAATAACATTTAACCAGAGAGAATATTATAATATAGAGTAGATAACTAGGTCGAGAGGACAACGGGAGAGATCTAGGTTCCCGAATACTTCTCTAGTACTTTGGTTCTATGATAACAATTATTCTAATACACTTTGGAGCAGCGGTACCGCCCCGATCCTCGAAAAAGACGGGGGAAAGGGTGATCGGGAAGGCCGCCAAAAAGCTTTTTATTTAAACACCAACCCGAACGTGGTGGATTACAAAGACCGACAGGTGCCACCCCCTGGGGCTACCACAACTAACCGTGGATTGGGCGCAACCTCGGGTAACCTATAGCCTAGACACCACGCCTACACTATAAATTACTACTCTAGCTACCTAGCATAACTAGAGCCCTCAATACGAGCGGAGATCCCATGCAATAGTATAATAACTATATCAATAACATGAAAGGCATAAAAGTACTAGAAAAGATATATTTAATTATGGCATAAAGTCTAATAGAGTTGAGATACAAAGATATACCGTAACGCGAAGACTTCTCCGTAACCGGAACGCAGCTCCGCTCTCCCTAACTCTCTACTAGATCTATTCTATTACATTGTAGTCAGTCTAATCTAATTCTCTAATATTAACGAGAGAGACCATCCATTCATGGGACAACTCTCAAGTCAATCCGTACATGGCTCCTAGGTGTAGGGTTACATATATAGGGGTCTCCCCGGCATCCCTCCACCTTTAGCAAGCAATATGGTACTAAACCTTCCACCATATCTAATTATAATGCACATAGCCTTTATGGGCCAAATTTCGTTTAGGCCCAATTAATCCCGCAGCTCTTGTTTCTAGAATATTCCATTATTTGTAAATTCATATCTTCTTATTCGAACTCCAAATATAGCAAATAATATATCCGTTTCGATCGCCCTCGACGAGCCCGTCGCAGTGATGGTGTACTCAAATCCATCATTTGACATCGTCTTGTGTGATGGCATTTGGCTTCTCTTTATTTGGTGCTTGTTGGATTAGATGTCAAGGCCCATTTATCTTGTAGATTTGGCCCAATTGTACCTGTTCTCCGTAATCACTCTCTAAAATAAACAAAACACCAAAACTTGTGGAATTCATTAGTAGCAAACCCCTAAGTCTATGTTGATATTCATTTATGCCATTTTCTATGCTTAGTTGATTATTTAATATTAACGTTAACAAGCGCCAACACAAAGGTGATATAAAGCTTTGTAAAAACACAAGGAATGTTTAAATGAACCGGGCTTGCCTTGGTTGACTTAAATAACCCGACTCTAACGATGGATCACAATAATCGAACTCGGATCAACAAGAAAACCCTCTTGAGAAGCTTGGTCGACGATCGCTTGATCACCTTCGTTTTACACGAAAAGAATAATATATGCTTTACATGATGCCGTATATATAAACATGATGCGCGAAAGTGTGCATAAAACGATAAACACGTGAGTACAACTTTCCTTCACGATAAAGTTGCAATCCAACAAAACCAACTTATTGAACTACTCTACGAGATATCATCACCATTGCCTAAGGAGTTTTCAAGGACCATTTGATAGTGGTATGGTTTAGGGTTCACTAAATAATCCAAAATTCACCCAAAACCCTAGATGATAAGATATTAAACAAATTATTTAACACATGAAATAATAGAGCACAAAATAATAAATATTTTAACTTTCTTTTTAAACAAGCTCAAAATTTTTGTACAGGTAGATCATGTCATAAAAACAGTGTCAAAATAATTTTCTTGATTTTTGGATAAATAGAATAATTATTAAAAATCAAGGAAGATGCATTTTTCAATTAAAATTTGTATTTTTAAATCATGCCCAAACTATTTAAAATTCAAGTTTCATAATTTTTCTAGATAGTAAATATGATGGGAAGGCTACACAAAAATTTTCATGATTTTAGAACCCATATTTGAATTTATATGAAATTTAGAAAATCGATACTATTCAAATAAATGAAATTGAATAAAACATTTCATAAATGAAAAAGGGTTTCGGGTTGAATCGCCCGACAGCGTGCATGGCCCAAAGATCTGTTCATGGTTCGTCACTATTCACTGTTGACCGGTCCATGTGAACAAGAATGGGCTTGGCCCAATGAAATAGTGTTGGTCGGCCTTGTGAACGAACGGTCCCGGCCCGTTATCGTTGATGTTGGCCCTACCGAGGTGAGCTCGCCCGCCGACGCCTGCGCCGCTCACATGGGCCGGCGGCCTGCAGCGGGCGTTCCGCGTCGGTGATGGACTAAAGAGAAACGGAGAGGACGGAGCGATCAAGGGCTCACCACGGACTTGGGGACAAGGCTTGGTTGCGCCAGAATGAGTCGGAGATGGTCACGGCGACGCAGCGTGGGGCGGCGGCGTTCGGACACGCTCCCCGCACGCCGGGCTCCAATCGCGAAAAACCAACGGGTCGTTCACGACCACGACCTCAAGGCAACGCGATATCACTAGTTGATTTGCTCGAAGCTCACCGGAATCGGCCGACGACGGTGGCGACGCGGCGGCGCGCCCGACCGATTCCGGGAAGACGGCGACACGCGGCCGCCTTCCGGCGGCGGGGCTGCGGGAGCGGGCTCAATCGAAGCTCAAGGATGTTGCGAGGCTGCTGGCTAGCTGGTTTGGCGAGAGAGGGCTCGACGGCGACGAACGACGGCGGCGATGAGGCGGTTCCGGTGGGCGGCGAAATGAAGAAAAAGAAGAAAATGTCGCCTACCGTGGCCTATTTATAGGAGATGGAGGTCGGACAGGTGGATAGCGACATCGCGAAGCTCCTCAGCTGGTCGGTTTCGCGAGAGGTCGACGGTGGATCGGGCGCGACGGTGGAAGTCGGTGGCGGCCGGGGATAGGGCCGATCACCGTAGCGTTCGGTTCAAAACCCTAGTTTCAAAATTACTCCAAAAATTTGAACTGAACTCAAAAATTTCCAAAAACAAAGTTTGCTTAAAATTTCAAGATCTACAAATTTCATAATTGGAACATTTTCAAATTCGGCCTCAAATTGGACTTTTTGAAATGGGGTCAAAAAGTAAGAAATTTGAATTCAAAATTACTTTTAAAATTATATAGAAACTTGAAAAACTTTGTACATATCTTTTGTTCATCACAACAAGATCTACAAACTAGCTTTTGGAAGTTTTGTCAAATTTTGCCTAGATTTTGAAATAAGGAAAAGGGGGTAAAAGGGTTTTGTCGGAATTCAAAATTACCTTAAAATTTTGAACTAAACTTTGAAAACTCAAAATACCAACTTTGATCGACTTTGAAAACTCTACCATTTCACTTTTTGTGACCACCCTCAAATTCTCGATAAATTTTGAATAAAAGAAAAGGGGACAAACTAGGGTTTCAAATCGGGGTTTCCAACAAGGGGGTAACTTCCTAATCTGATTCTTTCCGTCTTTTTCGACCAACAACGTAACCAAACATAAAATAAACTTATTTTAGTTCAATGCAACACATGGTGAGCTAAACATGCATGCTTTGCAATGATCATGATGACATGTCATATTTTAGTAATAGTAACACCGGGGGTGTTACATGGATGAGCTCACCCACTCCTTGAGGAAGGCATATGGTGGGGATGCCCGCTTGCTAAAGTGCTTGGGTAGCCAAAGGTTTTCCCTTAACAAGGAAGGCTTAGGCTATGTCCCCAAGAAAGGCAAGAAGGACTTTGCTACTCCAAAGCCTAGCTTTGTGAAGAGCAATGGGTCCTATTGCAATAGATGCAAGCAAGTGGGGCATCAAGAGCAAAAATGTGCTAAAATGAACACTAGCAACAATAAGGCAACAAAAGTGCATTCCATCATCTTTGATTCTTATTATATGCTTACCAAGGGTGAGAAGGGTGTCAAGGCAAAGTTTGTTGGTTCACCCATTGTTGGTCCAAAGAAGAAGACAATTTGGGTACCAAAGGCTTTGGTTGCTAACCTCCAAGGACCCAAGGAAAATGGGTACCTAAATCTTACTTATTTGCTTGTAGGTGAATTACAAGATTGGGGGAATCATTGGGTTCTTGATAGTGGGTGCACTCAACATATGACCGGTGATGCAAGGAAGTTCAACATTATTGATTCAACTCAAGAGAATGGCAAGCCTATTACATTTGGTGATAGCAAAAGTGGCAAGATAAAAGGCATAGGCATGATAGCAATAACCAATGATTTGACCTTATCAAAGGTGGCACTAGTGGACATATTGAAGTACAATTTGCTTTCGGTGGCACAAATTTATGATCTTGTTTATAAGTACATCTTTGGTGAAGATAGTGTTGAGATAGTGAACACAAAAGATTCAAGCTTGATCTTCAAGGGAATAAGATTTGACAACCTCTACCTTGTGGATTTTGGTGCTAGTGAGATACAAATTAGTACATGCTTGATATCTCAATCTAGCATGGGTTGGCTATGGCATAGAAGACTTGGTAATGTTGGCATGAAGCAACTCAACAAGTTAGTGACACATGATCTAGTAAGAGGCTTGAAGGATGTTCACTTTGATAAGGACAAGCTATGTAGTGCATGTCAAGCCGGCAAGCAAGTTGCCAATACTCATCCAAAGAAGAGCTTCATGAGTACTTACAAGGCATTTGACTTGATTCACATTGACTTGTTTGGCCCAACCGCATATACAAGCATTGGTGGCAACAAGTATGGGTTTATGATTGTGGATGACTATACAAGATTCACTTGGGTGTTCTTTCTCAATGACAAGAGTGATGTGTATTCATTGTTCAAGACATTTCTCAAGAGGGTGCACAATGAATTTGATATCATAGTCAAGAAAGTGAGAAGTGACAATGGTAGTGAGTTCAAGAACACAAGAGTTGATGAGCTATGTGATGATTATGAATCATGCATCAAGTTTCGGCAAAGTACACACCACAATCCAATGGCCTAGTTGAAAGGAAGAATAGGAATCTCATTGAGATGGCAAGATCAATGCTTAGTGAGTATAATGTGAGTCAATCATTTTGGGCCGAAGCAATCAACACCGCATGCCACTACATCAATAGATTGTATTGTCATCCTATGATGAACAAGACACCTTATGAGCTATTGAATAGAAGAAAGCCAACCATTGCATATTTTAGAGTATTTGGGTGCAAATACTACATATTGAAGAAGGGTGCAAGACTTGGCAAGTTTGACAAGAGGTGTGATGAAGGATTCCTTGTTGGATATTCAACCACTAGCAAGGCATATAGAGTGTGGAACAACTCAAGTGGCCTACTAGAAGAAGTCCATGATGTTGAATTTGATGAAACCAATGGGTCCCAAGGTGAAGATGAGAACCTCAATGATGTTAGTGGAACTCAATTGGTAGATGCCATGAAGGGTATGGACATTGATGATATAAGGCTAACTCAAGTTGATGATGACAAAGATGAAGTGCAAATTACTCAAGCTAGTGATGCTCAAGTACAAGATCAACAACAAGCTAGTACATCATCTCAAGCAACAACAAGTGATCAACCAAGCTCAAGCAATCAAGCTCCAATACTCCAAAGCTCAAGCATAGCTAGAGATCACCCAATTGATCAAATTGTTGGTAACATTGCAAGTGGAGTGCAAACTAGAGGAAGACTTTGCGGTATTTTATGAACACTTTGCTTTTGTGTCACAAGAAGAGCCCGAAAAGGTTGATGATGCGTTGAAGGATGAAGAATGGGTCATTGCAATGCAAAAAAATAACTTCGATAGAAACAATGTTTGGAAATTGGTAGAAAGACCAAAGGACTACAATGTCATTGGAACCAAATGGGTTTTCAAGAACAAGCAAGATGAAGATGGGATTGTTGTGAGAAACAAAGCAAGACTAGTTGCACAAGGTTACACTCAAGTAGAGGGTCTTGAGTTTGGTGAAACATATGCTTCGGTTGCAAGATTAGAGGCAATTAGAATCCTATTGGCCTATGCTTGTGCACACAACATCAAGCTCTATCAAATGGATGTCAAGAGTGCTTTTCTCAATGGCTTCATCAATGAGCTAGTGTATGTTGAGCAACCATCCGGTTTTGAAGATTACCATCATCCCAACCATGAGTACAAGTTGAACAAGGCATTGTATGGGTTGAAGCAAGCACCTAGAGCATGGTATGAGAGGTTGAGAGACTTCTTACTCAAGAAAGGCTTCAAGATGGGTAAAGTTGACACTACTCTATTCACCAAGAAGATTGACAATGATTTGTTTGTCATGCAAATATATGTTGATGATATCATCTTTGGATCAACAAATCAAGAGTATTGTGAAGAGTTTGCCAAGATGATGGCAAAAGAATTTGAGATGTCTATGCTTGGAGAGCTCACATATTTCCTTGGTCTTCAAATCAAGCAAATAAAGAATGACACCTTCATTAGTCAAGGGAAATACATTAGAGACATGATCAAGAAGTTTGGCATGCAAGATGCAAAGGGCATCAATACACCAATGGGTACCAATGGATCATTGGATAGTGATGAAAGTGACAATATGGTTGATCAAAGGTACTATAGGTCATTGATTGAAGCTTACTCTATGTGACCGCTTCTAGGCCCGATGTGATGTTTAGTGTTGGCAAGTGTGTAAGATTTCAATCCTCACCTAGAGAGAGTCATCTCACCGCATCTAAAAGGATATTGAGGTACTTGAAGCACATGGGCTATGGTATCCCAAGGGGTCAAACTTTGAGCTTATTGGATACTCGGACTCGACTATGGGGATGCAAGGTTGATAGAAGAAGCACAAGTGGCACTTGTCAATTTTTTAGAAGATCTCTAGTATCATGGTCATCAAAGAAGCAAACCGGTGTGACACTTTCAACCGCCGAGGCCAAATACATTAGTGCCGTAGTTGTTGTGCACAATTGCTATGGATGAGATCAACATTGAAAGATTATGGTTTTGATTTCCATCATGTGCCTGTGTATTGTGACAATGAGAGTGCTTGTAAGATGACACAAAACCCGGTTCAACATACAAGAACCAAGCATATTGATATAAGGCATCACTTCATAAGGGATCATCAATAAAAGGGTGACATTGCTATCCAACCTATTGGCACCGAAGATCAACTAGCCGACATCTTTACAAAGCCACTAGATGAGAAGAGGTTTTGCAAGCTAAGAAATGAGTTGAACATCCTTGACTTCTCTAACATGAGTTGAATGCACCCCACATCCATGACATGCCCCTCCATCGAGCAAAGCAAAGGTGAAATTGTTTGACATGGCATTCATGTTATCTAAGGACTTGTTAGAACATATAGACATACAACTCGTGCCTTAGGAAGCATTCATGGAAAATAAAAGGATTTCAATGTATGTATGCCATCACTATTGCTATTTATGCTTGTTTGATCTAGTGATGACATATGACATGTTTATGGGCTTGCAATCCCAAGTGTTGAATTTGGGTACCTTTTCACACATATGCTTCAACATAGGCAAGATAACCCTTGTCATGAGGTGTGAAGAAGCTTGTCTTTGGTTCAAAACGAAATATATTTTTGACAAGTGATCCAAATTTGACCAAATTTGAGCACTATTCTCTCTTCCATAACACAACATGGTCATACCTTTTGTGGAAATTGTCGACAAAGGGGAGAGATTAGTGCATGAAAGGTTTTTGGAAAATTAAAAAAATTCACATGTTTTTTTTGAAAATCTTTCATGAGGTTCATGAAGTTAACAAGTGGTTCACACAAGTAGGAGGAGCAAGCTCATAGACAATTTGTTGCATTTGATTGTGCACTAACATATGACTTGCTCTTTGCACATGTATTTAAATTCTATATACATGCTTGTGTGGTGTATGCTAGTTTTCACAAGTGTTTTACAAATGATTGATAACTAGCATGCATAGGGGCTAGCTAGATTTTCTATTTTCCGCTCTTAATTCAAGTACCTTGTTTATAATGTGATCTCACGTGGTACTTTTGAGTTTCGATGAAAATCTAGTTACCTTGATGCTTGTATGGTGAAAATGGCTAACTCCCATTGGTATCATGCTTTAAAGGTCCATTTCTTTCACCTAAGCATCATTTTGGTAACATAGCTCACCTTAAATTTTAATATTCATACATGTATGCAATGCTTCGCTCCAAACTCATGACATACATGTAGGGGAGCTCATGCTACCAAAATCGAACTATGATGATTGTCCAATCCTATGATTGTAAGCAAAATGCTTGGACAACCGTTGTAAGTTCAAAAACATTAATCATAAAACCTTTTTATGCGGGTTGTCACCAATTACCAAAAAAGGGGAGATTGAAGATCTCTAGTTTGGTTTTGGCTAATTAGTGACACCTAAGGACTAATCTCTCGATGCTAAGTGTTTGACTAGATTGGAGATTGGTCGTCGGAAAGTTGGTGTATGGTGATCATGGAGGATGGATCAAGGTGATCCAAAAGATGATCAAGAATGCAACTCGGTGGAGTTTCGAGATCAATTGTCCCCAAGGCAAAGGTATAACCATAGGGCTTTTGATTTCACACCCAAGACACCATAGAGGGTGTGGGTGATTATAGGATCGATAAGCCGTACTATAAAGAGGGAAACTTATCGTACATATCGGTCCTCATGTGCCTTTAGGTTCAAGTCTCATATGCATGCATACTAACCTAAAGAGCTAACTCCGCACTTGGTGAAAATGTTTTAAAAATGCTAACACAAGGTGTCGAGGTGTTCTTCGACGTGTCGGCAACAAGAATCAAGTGGCGGAAGTCGGTTTGGAGCAAAGGCGGCGAAATCGACAAACAAAACTAAAAAAATTCGCAGTACTCAAAAGTGACCTGGACGCCTTTTTAACCGAAGCACGCAGTGACCGGGGACGCAGACCGGCCGATGAGTCCGGCCGTAATTCCAAAGAAGGGTGTATTCGGGGGTTTCGGTTGGGCTGAACGGACGATCGACCGGATGCTTCCTGATGACCGAAGCACGACCGGACGTTGTAGCGACCGGACCCGCCCGGCCGGGGTTCCAGTAATTGTTGGGTCGTGTCGGTTGTGATCGGGACCAACCACGGACTCCTTTGGTGAGTCCGGTCGCTAAGTCTTGTCCCTGGGCAGCGTAAAGCGTGGTTTTCTCCCCAACGGCCACATTTCTCGTGGTGTGGCCTATATATACCCCCTTGGCTGCCTCTTGCTCTCTCTCTTGGTCATTTGAATCATTCCTAACAAGCTAGAGCAAGCAAGCAAGCCTCCTCCTCTCTCATTCTTGATTTGAGCTTCATTCTTGAGAGAAGAGTTGATCCTAGTGCATTGCATCGAGTTCTTGCATCTAGAGGCACTTGGGGATCGTTGTGAGCCGGTTGGTTTCTTGTTTCTCTTGGAGACACCGCTCCTAGCCGGCTTGGTGATTTGGTGGAGTTGTTGGCAAGAAGAGGAGATTGTTTCTTGGCCACCTCGGGTGAAATTGTGAGAGGATCACGCGACTCCTCGTCGGGGAAGACAAAGTGCAAGGAATACATTGCCCGTGTCTTGGGTACCTCACTTGTGAGTGGTGTGTTGAGGCTAGCAAGGGCACCGCCTAGCTCAAACATCATCCTTGTGTTGGTTCGGCACAACCGAGACTAGCTTGTCGGTGTACAAGTGAACTCGGGTGAACAAATCAACTTGTTCATTGTCTCGGTGATTGGCTCATCATCTTGTGTTGATTGATTGTCCATCCTCTTCCGGTGATTGGTTCATTGCCTCTTACGAGTTGGTATATCGCTCTCACACTTGTATTTACATTCCTAGTTTATTTTGTGTAGAGAGCTAGCTCTTGCCTTGTGTAGTTGTTCTTGCTAGCATAAGGACCATATTAGGATTGCTCACTAGATAGAGTGGTGACATAGACTTTGTGTGACTTAGAGATCATAGAAATATTTAGTCTTGTCACTAGAAGGCTTGCAAGACCACTAGAGCTAGTGCAAACCGCTTTAATCGTCATTTGTTATATTAACCGGTTTGTTTAGTGAGTTTGTAGAAAATTTTTTATAGGCTATTTAACCCCCCTCTAGCCATCTAGGACCTTACAAGAGCACAAATTATAGAAATGGTTTCCTCATAGAGAAACCATGTCTACTTTTGATTCAATGCATAAAAACCATGAATTTATCATTGGGGAGAAACCACTAGTTCCTATGAGGTTAATGCAACGCTTCCTATTGGTGAAATGGGTGAGAGAAAGAGAAACAATTATTTCTCGAAGACATGAAAATAGTTGTTGTGCTTTAATACGCTAAGACTGAATTTTTTTCCTCGCACAAATTCTATCTGAAGCCCATGAGATTGGGAGAAATTATGTTGCTCAATCGTTGTCCTCGATTCCTTATTTCAAAAAGTTAAAACTTACATGCAAATTTAATCGAGCGAAAGTAACTCTTGCGGTCAAAATTTCTTTTTAAAGCCTTTAGACTTAAGTTTTGCAATAGTATAAACCATGAATATCATCACTTTGTAGTCTCCCTGAACAGTTATATCTACCCGTTCAAGGTGCGGGGCTCTGGCTAGTAGAGTAGAAACTAGTTTATTTTGTGGTTTTATTAAAAAAACCATGAAAAATCTATTATAATTATACATGGATATTAACTTTCGAGAAAAAATTATGAACACACTCCAATACATGTACAGATTTAGATTTTTGGAATAAGCATTTTTTTTTTGTGGCATGTCTCTCTCTCTCTCTCTCGTGCTGGTACAAGTTAGAGCATGAAGGGACGAAGCCAGAAAAAATAATCAAGAGGGTAGAGGGTCATCTTCTACCCCTCTAGCAGCCCAATTCCAATAAAAAAAGGAATGCATGACACTATCATCGGATAAATCTCCAAGATCACATGGACATGAGGTAGAGCAATACGTCCATGCATGGTAGTGTACCGTTTAATTCCAAGATCAATTGGAATCGTAACATGTTCGTTAAATGAATCCCCATGTTAAGTCATTTTTTTGAGTCGAGTATTGTAAGTCATTAGATGATCGACATCATGTGATTGTATAAGTATTTATTTGACCCACTGTTGTGTTTGAAAAAAATACATCTCCTCTTATTCTGACATATAGAGGTGATTTTTTTTTTTGTTCTATCTATGATTTCTTAAAAAGCAACCCACGAGCTAACTGACCAAAAATTGTACTAGATCATCATCAGTCTCCACTAACAAAAATCTTGTGCCCTTTCTTTTGAGACAAAATCTGTGTATGTTTTAACAAAATTATCCTAGACAGGCTGTAATAACGACTTTCAAACGGACAGGATTTGTGTGGGAAGTGGACTGGCAAGCACAATCCATGACAGAGACCCCCAAACACCAAACCAAGTCAAAAAAAAAAAAAAAACAAACAGATTTTGACAGCATACTTCATTGGCAACTCCACCACCACCGCCGGCATCCCTACAACAAAGAAACATTATTTACTCTAGGTAATAATAATAAAAAACCTAGGCCTTGTTTAGATGGCTAAATTTTAGCAAAAAGTGACTTTTAAAGACATCAGAAGACGTTTCGTTTGTTTGTGGTAAACATTATCCAATTATGGACTAATCAGGTTCAAAAGAAAAATGATACAAACTGGTAATTAGTTATTTTTACCTCACGTTTCTCAACTGCGAGCATATAATAACTTTTGGTGTATTTAATGTGATGTGATGGAGATAGAGTCTAAAATTTATAATTTTTTAACACGCAACTAAACGTGACCCTAGTACCTCAGTAGATGAAAAATATCCTGGTCCCTCTCACTCTCAGTCTCAGCGCCCGGGCACACACACGCAAAAGTCACCAACGCTAGCAGGGGCGCAGGAGCGTAGTAGCACCCTTTTTCTTTCAAATGACTCTCTCTCCTCTGTCCTCTCTCTACTGACCAGCAACATGACAAATCAAATCTCCACATCAAGACACACACATGACGTCATAACCCCACTACCTTTAATCACACTTTGTTATCATCTAATCTAATTTCTCTAAAGCTTTTCTCCATCTCTTTATTTAAAATAAAAAACAATACATCATTCTAGAAAAAGGGTGAAGCCATGGGAGAGGATCCCAACAAGCCATCATCTCAAATCAACGGCCACTTGGCCTACCAGCAGCCTGCTGCAGCTACATGCCATTTCCATCATTCCCCTATCTTGAATTATTTAGGAGTATTTGCTTTTCTCTCTCTATCTCTAGGAGAGGAGAGGAGAGAGAATATCTCTCCACACATTCCCTCTCTAGAAACAAACCACTCTCTCTCTAGAAAAGACCGGAGTTAAGTACAGAGAGAGCAGGCCCATAGAAAAAGAGGAAAAAGTGGGAAATATAGGTGGGCCCAAGCTGGCAGAGAGTGAGTGGCCTGGGAGGAGTAGGGTCCAACAACTGCTAGTAGAGCCTAAAGTTCTCACATCACATAAACCTTTCTCTCGCTCTCCTCTCCCCTCTCCTCTATTTCTTCCTCATCCTGCCAGGACCTCCAGTCCTCCTCCTCCTTCTCCCCCACCCACCCGGACGGACCCGGTGCCGCGCTCTGCAGGCAGTGGAGACAGACCAACGACGGGAGGACGGACGGTGAGTTCCCCTCCTATCTCCTTCGATTCCTCGCGGTTTCGTCTGTCCTCGTTCAGGGTTCTCCGACCTGCATTCCCCTGCGGGGAGGACTGACTGGTTTATTCGGGCGCGTTCGTGACGTCCTGGGGATTTTAATCCGCTTCTGCTTCTTCGGGTTGGTTCATCCGCTCGATCGGCTCTTCGGCGTCGGTGTATGTGTGTGTTTTCCTTGGTTTTTTTGTGGAATTTTCGGTGAGGGTTTTAATCTTTGGTTTTTTTTCCCCACTAGGGATTTCTACTGATATTATTGATTTTTATTTTTGTGCCTTATTTTTTTTTTTCTCAGTGCTTCATGTGGAGGGTTCCGTGACCGTGAGGAAACAACAACTCCGTGAGGCAAGAGCAGCTGGTGAGACAAAGGTGAGAATGAGATGATGATTGATTAATCACTAAGGCGCCTGGCTTGCCCCCTTTTTGTTTTGCTTGGGTTGTTGGATTCTCTGACTGATGATGCCCAATATGTTAGTAGGAGTATTGCTTACAAGCGAAGGAATCTGTTAAACAAAACAAAAAAAGAGATGCTGTACTGTACTACACTCGAGTTCATTAAACCTTTTCAGTCCGTCTGTTGGTTGCGTAGTAATTGCTGTTGCTTATCCCGGAATTTGTTAATCAACTTGAGTTTGTTTGCTTGTGAAATGATTTTCCATAAGGAAAAAAGTTATTCATCTAATTCTACTTTGACCCGGTGAAGATCTTGTTTTGTTCTGAAACTGATGGTATGAATTAACTTGTCTCCAGAATTGTGGGTTTTCAAACTAGTAGTTGTAAATAAGTCAATCTTTATCTAAGTTATTAATTCTAACTCCAAATTGCTTTACTGTACTAAACTCGAGTTCATTAAACCTTTTCAGTCAAGCTGTAGATTTAGTATTAATTGCTGTTGCTTGTGAAATGATTTTCCATAAGGAAAAAATGATTTATCTAACTCTACTTTGACTGGGTGAAGATCTTTTCTTGAACTGGTAGTATGAGTTAACTTGTCTCCAGAACTGTGGTTGTTCAAACTAGTAGTGGGAAATAAGTCAAACTTTATCAAGTTGTTAGTCTTAAAAAGGTGCTAATGCCACATATCTAAGTTATTAACTCCAAATTAATGCAGTGTGAAGAAAGTGATAGGCGATCAAATGGCAACCGATTCCTCAGCCCTGCAGGCTTCCTCTGAGTCGATTGCGCAGAAGATGGGGTTCTTCAGAGTCCCTGACCTTCTTGTCAAACTGAGCACCAAATGTTTGAGTGAACTGGATGTGGTTCGCAGCCCAACATCACCCCTAGACCTCAAGTTTTTCACTGGCCTTGGCAACAAATCACCCAGATCATCTTCCGTTGATGTCAGCCAGAACCAGAAGATCTTGCTTGGTGACAGGGTTGGGCTTGGACTTGTGGACGCCCTCACTGATGAGAACCCCACAACCCTGGGTGGTAGAAAGGTTCTTCTTGGGTCTGAGATGAGGATTACTGATAACATGTCTCGCAAGAACAGCTCCACTGGTCCTGTTCAAGCTGGGGAAGTCGAGCAGAAGGATGATAGTATGTCTGATGGACTGATTGGTAGTGCCATGTCCCTTGATGATATCGTCAATTCAGAGGATTACACTTGTGTTGTCTCCCGTGGCCCTAATCCTAGGACTACCCACATTTTTGGAGATCGTGTTTTTGAGTTTCAAGCTGACCAGCTGATGCCTGTTGAGAGTAAGGGTGATCAGAGCATGTCTCGTGTGAAAGAGGGTGCAATGAGCTTCTGTCGTTTCTGCAGTGAGAAGCTCAAAGAAGGGGAAGACATCTACATGTATCAGTAAGTGATCCAATTTAGTAGATGAATCACCGCTATGGGTGTTTTTTCATTCTTGAATATGCCTGTGGTTCTATTGATAGTTGTTTGATGTTTGGTATCCTGTGTAACGATTGTAGGGGTGACAAATCCTTTTGCAGCATGGAGTGCCGGGAAAATTTCATGGTAGATGAGATGGAAGAAGGTGAACCCATCATATATCATCCTGCATCTCCTAGAAGCCCACCTTCTGATGGTGGTCCGATTTTCCAACTGATCCGTTGAGTCAGCTTCAGTGACAACATGATATGGTCATATCTGAAGTGCTGTCTGAGGTTAATAAGATGCAGCCATGGATGTGATCATGTTTGCAGAGTTGTTGCCTGGAGATTTTGTTTGTTGCGGCACTGATGAATTTACCTCACCTATTGATTTCTTTTGTTTTGCGTACTTGGATCCTCGAATTTTTGGAGGAGTCCAGAAAATGACTACCTCTGGTCATAATATTATCTTGATCGGAGATGGGTGTGTGTGTGTGCGCGCGTCTCAACTTGAGTTTGTTTGCTTGGACCTGCATTTTCAGTGGCTGTCATATGTCGACGCCACTTATTATTATCATGATGTAATGTGAACCTATGTTTTGATATTTTCTGAAATGAAATAGTAAAGAATAAAGTCTTATATTACTTGTTTGTCACTTGATTTCATGATACCTGGCTAATGCCAAGGAGTACATGATTTGTTGGCAGGGGTTTTGCACCCCTATGCAAGTATGCAATTTGCTAGTATCACAAGTACGTTTGCCCATTCACAGAACAGTGTGCAGCAGTTCAGGTTAGTAGCCGTAGGTGAAAGAAGGGCTCGCATTCAATTTTGATGTCTTTTTAAGGCGTGCCGAGACTGAGCTGTTTTTTTTTTTTTTCGCCCGCCAAGGAGCTGGGAATCTGGGTTGGATTTCTCTCTGCGTCATAGTAGATTGATATAATATGGGGTGGTCAGTACTGTCAGCTGCTCTTTCGGGCTTTCGGTCCATGGCTATGTTTAACAAGCGTTTTGATCAGGATATTTGAACGTAGAAATTGTTACGAAAATATCATTTGTTTTTCTCAAAACACCCAAAATCATTTTAGAAGTATACAACTTTGTCACGCTACAACTACCCCGGTGAGGTAGAGATCATTCAACTTTCCAAGCTTATTGCAAAATACTCGTTCTAAATTCCCAAGCTCATTGCAAAATATCTCTCATTCTAAATTATAAGACGATTTTAGTTTTTTCTAAGAATGTCGCTTTTACTACATATCTAAACCGCATATCTAAGTGTATAGCAAAAACTACGTATCTAGAAAGAAGCCAAAATGTCTTATAATTTAAAATAGATAGATGTGATCAGATCAGATAATACTAAATACGCTCCAGGTTCAGAGTAGTCTCGATATTACACGACATTATCAATGAATCGCCCGTAAGATCAGGATAACATAGTTAACATTTTGTGGTGACAAGACCAGCCCAGTATCGAAGATGGGTCGCTCAGGATATATTGAGCTTTTCAGGGTAGATCACAGATAGAAAGCTTAAGCCATCACGATGGCAAAACAATAAAATGTTTTTTTTTTCCTTGATCATCCTTACAAACTTATGCTATCTAAATCGTAGTGTACACACATAATGCAAAATTAGACAATTGCAAACAATGATGACTTCATTTTCAACAATGCTCACCGCACCAAAAGTTTCTGTGATGAACACTACAGACCATATTTGGGAACCTTTGAAAGTGCGTCTAGCTATAGCATCTGCCTGCTCAAAACATTCCTTCCTGAGGTAAAAATAGGTGTCTCTGGCTACAACTACAATTCATCCTACCAGCAGGACAAGTAACACCTGAATCACTCAGGTATGAAAAACAAATGAAAAAGAACCTTATTGTGCCCAAAACAGTTCATACAACGAAGCAAGTTATTTTCCCTTCTTCTGTTCTGGAGCCCTTGATCCGATAATGTTACAGATGGGCTGCTGTGGCGACTGAAGCAGCTTCAATGCTGGATGAACTTTCAGATCGCGCATCAACAATTTCTGTCCTACATCCAATTCACTTAGATCCACTTCAATGTATGGTGGTACTATGTCAGCAGGGCACAGAAACTTGACCGTTCGTTTTTATGGTGTTGAAGTAAGCTCCTGGAGTTTCAATTATACACATTTAGTCCAGATGTTAACACAGCAAAGGAGGCAAACATGAAGATTTCAGCAATAATGCAGGCAATGCCTGAGCATTGTGGCCAAAGTTTTTGAAATGGGATGTTCAGTGCATACTGGATTAGTGTTTCAGACAGAAGTGAATGAACATAGCATATAGCAACAAACCACAAGACAATAAATAATAGCTAAACATTTTCAACAGAAATGAGCTCTTTACTACGGTTTAAGAGAAATGTTTACAAGTAACACAGGTATTCTTTTAATGATTCTGTTCCATTTATAAGATAAAAACATAAACAGAAAGTGTGAGCTTCTAAAATCAAAGACTTACCATTTGGCATTTTATTTGTGCAAATTTATGGATCATCATAACATGCTACATACCTTTCCTAAGACCAGGCGAGGCATCCTCTCCAATGAACACCAGAGGAACATCTATTTTGAGAAGCGCAGAAGAAGGTGCTCTCATGAATGTGATATTCAGCGGTTCATCAGTGCCTGAATGCAGGTGCACCTGCATGTCCCAACAGATCCCACATTAGTCAACACTGCAGTTCTGGTAGTGTGAAGGCAATGAAGAAACATATTCATGTTATTTTTGAGCAACCATTAAAAACTTATATAGTGCAACACACTTTGGATCAGCCATCACATAGTATCAGGCCAAGAAAGACAGGAGGCAATCAAACAACCAAATAATGATTAGAACTGAAACTGCAGCTCATAAGATAAAAATGGATCTGCTTGCAGGAGTATATGGATGCCACAGATCAGACAGTTCCAGAACGATCATAATGCAAACAGTGAGCTCCCCCTTTAAAGTAACTGTCCTAGTCTATTGGCCAATTTCACGTTTTCCACAACTAGATCAAAGTTCAACTTAAAAACATAAAACCACAGGACCAACACTCAACCAAGGGGTGTCATCATCTTGTTCAATAAACTAATCTAACAGAACTTTTGCTCAGAAACCTCTGAACCAGCATAACAATTGACGACCAGAAAACTACACGGCCACTGAAATTGTATTTGTGTACTGTTGTAAAGCCGCCACTCAATCCTGCATCGCACATTCCTCAACAAGTCAACATCTTTGTAGTCAATCTTAAACTTTCAACAAGAAATGGAGCAATTATAGAACCATAATAACATAAATATACTTTTTCAATCCAAAACACACATCCCTGATTCCTAACGACAACAAAATGGCAGGTGAGTGCATCAGTTAAGTTGTGCAAGCTTTAAAAAATGCAATGCAGTAGCCCCTAAGCCATCGTCGCAGACAAATCGCCATTAGCAATTACACTAGAAATACAACAGAAGCGCCACACACCTTTCGGGGTAGGACGCGGACGCTCTCGATGAGTTCACCCTGGCCGGCGTGTTCTGACCAGACCTGGAGCCTGAACAGCCTGGAGAGGAAGAAGGACCGGCCGAGGTGGTCCACGAGCTTGCGGATCTGCTTGGACTGCACGGAGACGAGGCGCTTGTTGCCGCCCTCCTGCCCGTTCTCCTGCTCGAAGACGATGGCGGGGACCCGCCCGGCCTTGCGCTCCCTGGCGGCCTCGTGGCGCCCCGAAGCGGCGCGCGGCACGGCGAGGATCACCTCATCGTGCTTGGCGTCTGGCCGCGGGTGGCCCGGGAGGTAGTCGTACGGCGGGGAGAGCGGGTCGACGGCTTCGTGGGGGGACACGAGCGCCTCAACGGCGGCGGCGGCGAAGTGGCGGCGGAGGAGGGGAGAGTGAGGGTCTGGAGCGGTCGCCGGAGGAGCATGGTTGAGCCGGCGTAGGGTTTTGGGCGAGGCCGCGCTGGTCTGGGTAGCTCGGCCTGTCCATAAGCATGAAAATCGTTGTGGGCCGTGCAGTTGTGTTCGTTGTAGCCTTGTAGGCCATATCGGTCCGTGGTAACATGCGCTATGGCGGGTATATCTCACGAGGAAAATGGAACTTTTGCAGAGAAAAATGAATTTGGCCCAAAGAAAAGAATCTGGATGGCTGGTGCAGGAAATGAAAATAAAAATAGAGGAGAGTAGGAGGAAATGGGCCGACGCAAGGAGATTCAGCCCAGCTGGCTTCTATCTCTTTCTAGAACTTTTCTATTTTGCTCACTTGATTAGGTCCCTTTATGGTGGAATCTGTCCCCCGGTTTTGAGTCAGGTCGTATTTCCTAGATTTATTTCAGAATTTATTGATGTTATGCTTTTAAGTGGCAAGAATACAAGTTAGTCGTATTTCCTGGATTTATTTCAAGATTTATTGATGCTATGCTTTAAGTGGCAAGAATACAAGTTAGTGGATCACGGTCTTTCTATTTGCAATATGCAAATGACCCTTTTATGAAAAAATAATCTGGAACAAGCTAAGAATATGAAGCTTTTGCTCCGTGCATTTGTTGACGTTAGATTGAGATCCAAATCATACACTAGCAAGGTCTAGCACAACCAATTGCAATCAACCTATCATAAAAAAAAAAAAAGAAACTCTAGGGATCAACTAAAAAGATCTAGAGCCCGTTCTTAGCCGCAAAAGCCCTAGGAATGCATAGGACCCAAGGTCCCATATCAGTGTAAATAGAGCACTGATGATGTATCTTGGCTCCTGCAAATTACAGCGGGCTTGATGTCACATTGAACTTAGTGAGAATTGTTTATGTGGCCTTGGAAAAACTTCTCCTTACTTATCTGTTTTTTTTTCGAATTTGTGTATTTTGGCCTCAAAATGAAAATCTCTTACTTATTTAGCCAAATGTCACATCTGAGAGGTTAACGGTGTCGAGTGCTAGGTAAAAATTCCATTTGACCCCTTGCCAGAAAAAACAAAGGCGGCCTCCTGCTCGTGGTAGCAGTGGCGGCGACGAGGCTTTGTTTTTATCTATCAGACTAATGGAGGGAGTCGGGGCGAGCAGTGATCAGTTGTGCGCTCGTCGATGCCTAGCACGCCGGAGCAGACACACACTCGTCCATATGTGCAAAGTTTTTATCCAATCTCTAGGCATATATGTAGGGAGCTAATGCTACCAAAATCAAACCTATGATGATTGTCCAATCCTATAATCGTGAACAAATTGCTTGAACAAACATGATATGTTCAAAATTCTTTTTATCATCAAATCTTTACGAGGGTTGTTATTGATTACCAAAAACGGGAAGATTGAAGATCTCTAAATTGATTTTTAGTAATGAAAGGATCGAGATGCCCAGGGGGTTTGAATTGGGCTAATCTAAAATTTTAACTCAAATAAACAACCTACTAGCCCATATTCACCCTCTTGTGTCTAAGTGTGTTTCTAGCAACTATCGCACAAAGTTTTGCACCCTAGGTTCCAATCCTACTCTAGCATGGCAATTCTAAGAATGTAAAGACATGAATTAGAATTGCGGAAAGTAAAGAAAGGAAGGAACACGGCGATGTTTTCCCCGAGATATCGAGGTGTCGCCACACCCCCTAGTCCCTCGTTGGAGCACTCTCTCAAGAGTATTGCTCCCCCCTTAGTCCTCGCAAGGACCAAGTGCTCTCTACGGGCTGATTCTTTGACACTCCGTCGCGGTGAATCGCCCACAACCGCCACAAGCTTGCTTGAGCCACCCCACAAGCACCACCGGGTGATCTTCAAGCCATGATCCGCCACCAAGCCGCCTAGGTGATGGCGTATCATCAAGAGAAACAAGCACGAACTCTCACTTGACCTCAACAAGCCTAGGAGAAGAGTGGATGCACACTTGAATCTCTCAAACACTCTAAGGATGATCCTTAATCTTGCATGGATGACCACCTTGGGGCTCCATCAAGCAACTCCACGAAATCAGCACTTTTCACACAAATTCGGCTGACCGGACGCGCCCGGTGAGTCCGGTCAAGGTTTGTTCCGCGGTGCGTCCGGCCGAAATGACACGGCCGACACGCCCGGCCGTGCGTCGTCCGTCGGTTCCTGGTCACGACCGGACGACGAAATCCCAGTTGGCGAATGCATGGCTTATCGGAAACGCCGACGGAAGCACACCCCGGAGCGTCGGTCAAGGGCCGAAGGCCCCGGTCATGCGTCCGGCCGACGCGTCCGGCCGCTCGAAGCACTTCTTCAGCTCCGTCTTCGTCTTCGTGAATTGCTTCAACTCCAACATGTCTCGGGCATAAATTGAGCTACCTAGTGCTAAAGAAACTCAAGTGTGCACCATAACTCGTCTCTAGACTCGCCTAGGTCAAGCTACTCATTCGCACCCCTTAATAGTAGTACGGCCAAAAATAGAAACAAAGTCCTAACAACTAATCCGATGTCACCCAACTCCGTCGACAATCGGAACTAGCCATCCTTAACCTTGTCGTCCATCCTCGAAAACCGAACGAATTCCATCGTCAAGGGGCGAACAAACTCATCGCCCGAGATCACCATTACCATGACCTAACTCTAACATGTTTCTGCAAAACACACGTTAGTCATGGTAATTATATTGTCATCAATCATCGAAAACCCAATTCTAGGGGCCTAGATGCTTCAATCTCCCCCTTTTTGGTGATTGATGACAACCTCTAGAGTATGGAGATTAAGAGTGAGGTTTTAAGCGCACTTGTTCACATGAGCCTCTGTCAATAAGATCAAAGGGGTTAGGGTGGCTCATGCGATACAAGATCATATATGTACTCATAGAATCTGCATGAAGAGTGAGTACGACAAGGATAGCTCATATGCTTCAAAATATCACAAATAATAATCAGAGTAAACCATAAGTGCGGAAGCATAAACCATATGAGCAAAAGCATGACATGATATATAATGATACTGAAGTAGAGAGCACACATGTCATAGTGAATCACAATGCATCACAAGAATATACAATGCGAGGCATGAAAGTAAATATGATGCATGCAAGTGTATCACACCAAAAGAACCAACTCCCTCTCACAAGCTCCCCCTAAGTCTACATACTCTACTCTCCCCCTTTGTCATCAAGGACCAAAAGTCTAAGGGCCGGGAGGAGGTAGAAGAAGACGAGCTGGTCACCGGAGCACGAGTCACCACAACGAACCGAAATGCATCATCGGACTCGACTCAGCTCGAGCTGCCGACCATCGAATTAATCGCAGGGACCCTCGACTGTGGAAGTGTAGAAGAAGCGGCCGGGTTGGTGCCGAGGTAGCCGGGAGTGAGGTAGCATCTCTCGGTTTAAACGACCGTCGTCCCTCAAGTGATCGCGGCTCGAGTAGCTTGGGTCAACTCAGCGGAGTCTCGAAGTAGTAGTCACAAAGATGCTGACCCGGGTTCGGAACCGACACACTCTTACTGTGGCGCCGACCGACCCATTGTGGTAGTGACAACAATAGACTCGGCCGCCGGTTGCGCTCGAGTAACCCGGGGTGAGATTCCAAGAGCCGCCGCCACACCTGGCCGAGGTAAGAGGTGCACTAGGCATAGGCGCCGCAAACAACTCGGCGAAGGTGGCACCGAGGCGGGATCCGCGACACACCAAGCAGGGTAGTGGGGTCAAGGCGTGGGTGTGAAGCCGGGTGTAGTAATCGACTCGCCGTGGCCGAAAGGTGGAAAGCTTGTATGCCGCCGGGCGAGGTGGAGTCTGTGGGCCGAAAGCCGGGGTTGGGGTGGAATCGGCCGGTGAAGGGAAACTACAACCCTAGAAACCGAGGTCTGAGCCCGATGTGTCGAAAACCGAGGAGCGGTGGCACGCCCGAAGTGGTAGTGGCGGAGGCACCTCAACCTCGAATCCTGCCCGACAATAACGGGTGACCATGAGAGAGGCCTTCGGCAAACCGCCGCCGGTACTCTTCTGCCCGCTGGAGGTAGAACGCCCGCCGCCTTTGGTAGAACGTCTGCTTCTTCTTGAAGTCTAGCGAGGGAAATTTGAGGCCGCCCTGTCTCTGCCTCATCTCTAGGTTGAGAGCCTGCTGCTCTCTGTCACGAGTCTCACGCTGCTGCCCGTCGACCCTCATCTCGGCAACTAGTGAAAGCAAGGCCTGGTCTGACGGTGGAGGAGCGAACCGGAACCTCCGGCCTCGTGGTCGTGTCGACAAGGAGGTGGCCTCGAAGGTACGAGGTCGTTGTCGAGCTATCGGAAGCATCGGTGTCGATCTGACCCGCGCTCCTCGCGTGACTTCAATCGTGCCTCCTCAAGAGCAACCATCCAAGCATCTTTGTGCATCCCCGACGCCTCGACTCGCGGATCGCCCCCGGGAACGTGTAGCAACCGGGGTCCTCGGCCGGGCCGACCGGTCTTGAGGAGCCAACGAAGATCGTGAATCGGGAAGCGAGTAGTCGATCGTGTCCACTCCCGCACCACGTCGGCCTCCATGTGAGGCACGGTCTTCCAAATCGGGAAGGAGATCCAAAGTGAGCAAACGGAAGTCGCATCGGCAACCCTTGATCCCCTTTGCAATAGTGTCCTCCATCTCGACGTAATCAAATCCCAAATATCAAACTCAATCGATCCATAAGGTGGAAGAGAATCCACCGGCCGCAAACGTGTAAGTGCCTCCTTGAAGCCAATCCACGCGCAGAATCGCCCGCCTCACTATAGCATCCACAACCCCGGCAAGTGGGTGTGAGGTCGGTAGGAAGACGGCGATTTGGAGCCCTCGCCGAAGGGTGCCTTGAAACAACAAGCTGAACCCGATCGGTGTAGGCACTCGCCGCCCTGGGGCGCCACGGCGCTCTGGCGCCATAGCACAACCTCGTGGAGCCCCGGTCCGAGAGGGGTGCAACCCGAGAAGCCGGGCGAGCCTGAACACTCTACAACTCGTACATGTCGCCCTTGAAAGCAAACACTAGGAAGTCGCGGCGCGGGGTCAATCCATAGGTAGCGTAGAACTCTCGGACTCCACGTAGTCACGTAGCTGCCCTCTCGCCAAGTAAGTCGGCCGAGACCGGAAGGTAGGCGAGGTGGGGTCAGTCTTGCACCAACCGCTGCGACCATGTCATCACCCCGCGGACTCTCGAGGACGGATGGCAACCCGCACTCTCCTCGTAAGCCGCAGTAGAAGTCCTTGTGAAGAACGGTCCGGTACCTCGGAGTAGCGTCAGTCGCCTACGAAGTGGAAACCACACGGCTTCGCCGCAGACAAAGGTACCGACGAGCGACGACGACGACACCGCCCCTCAAGTCAGGTGATCCGCTCGCCGCTTTCGCGACCGTGGCCGGGCCGCGGCCGCCACGCTTTGGTATCTTCAGTCTTGGGGCCGGGTCGGGAGGTCGGACTCGCCGGAGAACGATCGCAGTCGGGAGGAACGACAAAGTCCGCCCTGTCCGAGCCGTGGTGGTATCCTCTAGAGTAGGCCGCCGAGCCGACCGCCCGAGGGAGGGAGGGGCGGGGCTGCCGCGGGAGGGGTGGCAATCGGCGCCTCGGAGGAGGTGGAGGTGGCCGCCTCGCCGCCGAGGTAGGGTCTCCCCGATACTAAGTCCAACACGTGGAGCACCCATCTCTCGCGTCTCTCGCTGCTCTAGCCACTTTGCAAGGACCCGCTCACGTGTCATCTCATCACCTCTCTTGCGCTCGCTTCGGGCCGCTGCGTCTCGGCAACTTTTCTTGCCCTTGTCCGGTGGACCACTTTGTTGGTATTTGTTAAGCCTACGTAAATATTTATAATAATCCGCAGTTTAACGGATCTTGGTGAGCATTTCACCCGGGAGAGGGTTTTAATATCGAATCCATAGGGAGGATGGTGTGAGGTAACTAAAGAATATAACTAATCCCCGAAAGCGGTAATTAAGGAATTGAAGAAGATAAAGAGATAAGGATATTTCTATGGTTGTCTAATTCTTATCCTTGTAAGCATATGTTGGTATTGTCTTAAAGGAAAGCACCCAAAGGACAACATGGGCGAAACATGCAATCCTCCGGCACTTACATGCCCAACTTGTCTTATAGGCGGAGGGTGGATTCCAAAGGACTCAACAGACTTGTCACTCCCGCGATCTACCACACACCCGAATATAAGGTGTCATCACAAGTAACCCGATCCTAAGCACCACGCCTAAACCTAAGCTACCCCTCTAATCTATAGGGTCCTACAGATTAAAGTACTCAAATAAGAGTTGTGAACATTAAGAATAATAAGAACATTTACTTACTCAAATAAGGAGTTGATCCACCATAGAAGTCTCGGAATCAAGTACCAGTGTTACTTGATTCCGATGGTACAAGATGTAGAGGAGTCACCGACAGATCCGGTGCTTCCTCAGCAGCTCTTCCCATCACCAACACTTTAACTCTAGGAACAAGATTAGCTCTAGTCTCTCTAATGAGGACTATGGCTCTAATCTCTCTTAACTCTTACTCTTGATTAGATCTAATTAGATCTAATCCTCTTCTAATTATGTGGCTAATTCTACTTCATTAATCCCTTAGAGAGAGTTGATCCTTACAAGGGACCCCTCTACAACTAAGAGATAATGAGATAGAATGAGATAGTAATGAATTAGGGTTTTACCCTGGGGTCATGGGGTCTTCTTATATAGGCCTTGGCGATGAACGTGAACCCTTGGATCAAACCGACCTTGGCAACGGTGTAGATACAACCTCAAAGTCGGTTATAAACCGACATAAAAAGATGAACCTGATTGGGCATAATTGCTGGCGGCCGGCACAAAATTGCACCTGGCGGCCGCGTGTAATTGCCTCCTCTCAAACCTCTCGTCTCTTCGGTGTCCTCTCGGTATCTTCTAGAATGTTTTAGTCCACTTTTCGGGTTGAGTTACTTCACGGTCAAGTCTTGTCATTGTATGAGATGTATATTCCGGAACTTTCTCCATTATTCTCTGCATTTATCTGTTAAGTCCCTGAAAATTTATAAATCACCAAAGCTCGTGGAATTATATTAGTTAAACCCCTAAACTTATGTTTATATTCATTTTAAACCCTTATTCATGTTTAGTTGACTAGAAATTTTATGCTATAACAGGTGTCAACAAGCTCCCCCAAGCTTACCCTTTGCTAGTCCCTAGCAAAGCCAAACTTAGCAATGGATCAGGAGTTGCTACAACGCTTTCACACCTCAACAATACACATGCTTTCAAACAAAATTTCTCCTCCAGATAAGAATAAATTGTTCATTCTTCAACTTACCCATATTACCTTTTAACCAAGGAGCTTATAGCCTTTTCTTTGATCTTGGGCAATTGAAAGATAGAACAATCAAGTCAAGCATCATATCTCAAACTCTTTGTTCAACTGTCCTTCTGGAGTTTTGCAAGTTTTCAAATAAAACTCAAAGTTCCTAGTATGACTCTCTCAAGTCTCTCATTTGTGGTTTTTATGGATCCTCACTAAGGCAACAAAGTTGTTTTGCCTTTCTCTCATGTTATGTGGTATTTTTGGACTAAGGCAGTAGCATACTATGCCTTCTTCTCTCTCACCCTATATCTAAAGCTTATATGTGGAGTTCATAGGTGGGAGAAGACTAAACTTACTTACTAAGCATATATTATAAATTCAAGCAATGGATCCAAAGTCACGAGTCACACTTGATCAAGTAGTGCACGTGTATGGTGGATAGAATATAGATAGTATGGAATATAGTAGAGTATGTAATGAAGTGAATAGAATAGATGAGGGAAAATCTTACTTATGCTCCTTGAGGAATCTTCTCTCTTTTGTAAACTTTGTAGAGAACCTGGGTTGTATCTTTTTCTTTCTTTATTTTTCTAGAGAGGTGGGTTCTACTCACCCTCGGACTTGTGTCCATTATTTTCTCTCTTTAAAGATGTGGGTTCTACTCACCCTCGGACACTTGTCCATTTTTCATCTTTATTTATTTTCTTATTTTAGAGATGTGGGCTCTACTCGCCCTCGAACACTTGTTCATTTTTCATCTCTTTTTTGTTTAGGGAGGTAGGCTCTACTTGCCCGTAGGACACTTGTCCATTTTTCATCTCCCTTTCTCTTTTTCTCTTTTTCTTTTTCTCTTTTTTTTTTAAATCTACAACCCAGATCTCTTTTGCAATAACTTTTTTTTTTTGGAGAGGTAAATATAATGGAGCTTTTGTAAGATATTGGCTAGCAATGAATGAATGGGTATATATGGTGTATATATGTGATGAATGTATATGTGGTGGATATTTTTTACTTCCGAGTGATAGAAATAGCATATGTGTATGTAGTCAAGTGGAGTGGATATAGTGGAAGGAGATGGAGTGTACATGATCAGCATGATAAGTTTCTAAGGGTCGACAAAGATTGAATAAACTCAATGCAAAGCAAGCAGCCTATATATATGTTAAAAGGTTTTCCTAATCTAGAAAGCATGTATATATGGTTGTGGTAGGAGGTTCAACACTTTGTCACACAGAACTTATCATGTGCACTTTTAAAGTTTCAAAATAAATCTCCGTGAAATCTAGTATCACTAGGAGTAAGATCAATAGCAGCTGGACTCTCATATATCATATCCGTCAATTACCTAGACTTTAGAGCAAGCAATTTGCTACCCACAGGTTTTAGGTTGAGCAAATCTCAAGTCAAAGCAGTTTTGCATTTAAGGCTCAAGAGAAATTAAGCTTGAAAGCTAGGTAATCGAAAAGGAATTACCGCTGAGCAACTATTCATCATTTCCATGCATGAGATCTAGTTTCGAGAGATTATTTTATGTTGGTGGAAAAGAAAACTATGGTACACTCTTATTTATTTCACACTCTAAAGATCACACTTCTACTAAAGACTCTTTAAACAACTAGACTCTATAAAACTAAACTTATTAACAAGCTCTAATAGCAAACCAAATTTTTAACTAATATAAATATAGATAGTAGTAGTAGAGATACTTATCGTGATAACCGAGGGTGCTCTCCCCCAAGCTGGATTGAAGTGTCGGGTTTATTGTGGGAGTTGAGGTAGACAGTGACGAGAGTATCGCCCTATCATGTTTCTCTTCCTTGAAATCCTGCTGAACTCAAATAGACAACAAAGCTAGTGGAACTTGATTAAGTGTTAGTGGTTTGCCACATAAGCTTCATGTGTCTAAAGATTTTCAAGATAGATTATTCCAGATAGAACTTCAGCAAGATTTCTCTTCTCTAAATATTTTTGGGGTTTTTATATGCATGCAAAGAACTATAATGCAAATGCAACTAGATGAATGCATAATTATTTTTATGCCACCACAAAGTGGATATCCTTATGGGTTGTTACACGCCACAAAATTATTCACATGGGGCTTGAGAATTTTTCAATGCAGTGCTTAATGCATAAATGTAAATATGCTAAAGGAAAAATGATTATGCAATGCAAGGAAATAAATATGCTAATGCAAGATGCAAAAAGATAAATATGATATGCAATTAAAGATGCAATGCTAAGAATTGAATATGGATAACTACCGAGTTACCTTTCGGCGAAGGTTCAATGTTTTAAGTCCTTTGAACAAGACTTCTTACCTTACTCACTCCTCAAGTGTATCATCGATCTTGGTGATCTGCGTCTCTCGAGATAATGATCTCGAGGATGGCATCACCCATGTTGCTTGCTTGTCTCATGGTTTGAAGTGAAGCTTTGATAGTGGAAGCGAACAACATTTTGTTTAGTGTGCGTGCTTTGTAGATCAAGACATTTCCTTGTAGAATTTTTGAAGAGTGAGATACTCCTCCACGTTGTGCTCGAAGTATGTCCTGTTTACAAAGACAAAGTAGAGATCAAGTGCATGGGCTCGTTGGTGGGAAAACACCAACGTAACCAAAACTTTATTTATTCTTCTCTTTCCTTAAGCACATTAAACAAGGCAAAGTGTTAATGTTTAATTATTTCATTTATTTATGATGAGGGTGATAAGATCATAAGATAAAGCATCAACAGTTTACTATCTTGCAAAGCAGGATGAGCAACATTTTAATTCACATGAATGGGGCTATGAGATCAAGAGAGTGGTGTTTAGGAACAAAGAACTAAACATGAGAAGCTCAACGGGATGGATAAGTTTTAGGTTTCAACTCCAACATGTTTGATTCTTTATTTATGAGCATGCCAAAATTAGGGAAAAGCTTAGTTAATGATAGCTTACCTCAAGATGTTACCTTTTATTGGGTTGTGAAGGCATCATAAGAACCTTGTGGTGATTCCTTCCTTTGCTTGGAGCTTTCCTTAATTGGCCTTTTGTGTATCTTGCTCCTAACTTGTCTCCTTTATTGCATCATCCTTTCTTTCTTCTTCTTTGAATTGTACTAGGACCTTTTTGCTCCTCTCATGGTTTTACTCCTACGTCATTAGTGAACAACACATACCCGAAGGAATATACAAGCGTAGTAATAAGGATAGTATTGTCACGGGGGCTAAAGGTCACTTTCTATGCTATAGAAAAGTTTGGTTGAAGATTTTAGCTTAGATCTTTCATTTTATGTTTCCATATTTACCTTACTTTCCTAAAGAAATGATTTTATGAAACCTTAAGTTTGATTTTTCATGCATCAAAATCATTCAAACTTGTAGGAAAGAATAATGGTGAATAAAGAGATTGCAAACCAAAGCATGTGAAGTGATGGGGCATATAGGAAGAAGAGCACAGTTGGATTATCTTTGGTGGAGTTGGTCTTCTTTTCCATGTGCCAATCACTCTTTCATCCTTGAGCAAGTGCTTTTGTTTGTAGACTTTATTTGTGGCACTCCTCTTCTTCTTCTTCCTCTCTAGTATGGTGGTTTAGTTTGCGGTTCATTTCATTCTATGAATAGACTTAGCATAACCCTTTCCCGCAAAATGTCAATGGACACATACATACGAGGGAATACAACATGACTGAAGAAGGGGTTGTTGCTCAAGGTTCATATGATCCAATTTATGCTAACGAAAAGGTTTTTTTTTTATTACACAGATTTTATTTATTCATGTCTTATATTTTAATTATGGTTGTACTCTTAGCATGTGGATCAAGGCTTTGCAAAATGATTTGATACTTACAATTATTTCATCAATGATGAATGAGCCTTTTGCATAACGTTGGAATTCATCATATGCCTTGCTTCATCTCGATCTGAGTTCATCTCTAGACTTCCCCAAGCTTGTTTGAGAGCTTTTCTTTTTCAAGTAGGGGTTAGTCTAAAATATACCAATGTCTACACAATTAATATTTAGTTCAATAATCAAACTAGACTCCATGTCTAATTTAATTAAGGAAGACATCTTAACCTAAGCACCACGCTTAATTTAAAAGCCTTTGAAAATACCCTAATTGCACATAGAGTAATTTCAAACTAAAGCATACTATAGCAAACAAAGATAGCATGAAGGCATTATAGGGATTTACTCAAGTGAAGATGAAATAGTGTAGCAAACTTGAGCATGTATTAAAGGTAGCAATAACCAAGGTACGGTAGCAACATGGCAAGAATTATATGAGTGATTCAATGTTGCTCAATGATTGGTTGGACATACCTTTACATTGTCATCATTCGTTCTTTTTACTCTTGACCTAAAATGGTTAGTAACAAAAATACCGAAGGAATATTCTCATAATTATATTTCTATACTCACTACACAAGAGGGTGTTATAGCAAAAGATCTATTCTTATATTACTTCCCCTAGAGTGCTTGTTTTAGGACAAAAAGCTCGTCCTTGGGAAACCTTCAAATATGATTTAAGATGATGAAGAGGTTTTCCTTAAATCACCAATCTCAACTTTTCAAGCCAATAAGATCAACAACCATCCTTTCCAAATCTTTATAAACAATTATCTCAAGGGGTTTGAAAACTTATGAGTGGCTAGATTAGAGATGGCAATCAATTCAGGAGTTTGTTCACATGGGCAAGGATTGGATAGAAAAATTTAGGATGTAACTCCTATGCTCATGGATGTTCTCCAACTATGGATAATGCTCTTTCTGGTCTTCCATAGATCCTTCATGATGTCTATACTTTGGGATTTCTAAGATCGTAGGTAGACTTACGAAAAAAAGAACACTAGAGGATTCATTGGGGTCAAGGATGAGATTAAAATTGGCTTTGGATAAGTTATCTAGTCTGAAATGGAAGGGAGAAGATGTGAATGGATTCTAGATAGTTTTGCTCTCCTTCTATGGCATCATTAGATATGCCATCCTTGGGTTCCCAACGTCCTTTGTAAGAATAAGGATACTTTCTAAGAGACTCTTCTCTAAAAGGATTTGGTTTATAGGTACTCAAAGATCTCTGTGAAGCTAGAAGTTTGTCTCCCAAAATCATCACCATAAAAGATCAAGGGTAGAATTAGAATTACTTCTTCCCTTGGAAAATTTTAGAATATTGATAATTTAGGATTGGTAGCTAATCAAAGGATTGGAAATATTATGATCGGCTATCAAAAAACTTCTTTTTAGTCTAGAGGATGATTCCTTTTCTTCCTTTGGGTGTTTATGAAAAAATTCTAAGAAAAAGATCATACCACTGAATTTATCAAGGACAAACCTTGCTTTAGAAAAGGAAAGAAAAGTTCCTCCGTAAAAACCGCAAGATGGTCATGCCAACAACTTTTCTAGGATGAGATCCAAATGCATTATCCTTTGTAAAGGATAGGATTTGGCTTGAGGTTAACTTCGAATTCTCTTCCTATAATGGGTTATTTCATGATCATTTTGATCAACCCGTAGACACAACTCAAAGCCAAAGGATAGGATAGGTTCTAAAGATTCTAGTGGCTTGAACTTGTGCTTATGAATGCAAAGATAAGGATAGTGTGGAATCCGAGGATCCCAAAAAGATATAAAAAGAAAAAGAAAATATAAAAAGAAAGACTACACTAAGATATGGTACAAGATTAGTTATACTCAATATTTTCTCAAAGCAACCATTCCTCCCACAGCAACGGCCGTAAATGCTTGTTGGTATTTGTTAAGCCTACTGAAATATTTATAATAATCCATAGTTTAACGGATCTTGGTGAGCATTTCACCCGGGAGAGGGTTTTAATATCGAATCCACGGGGGAGGATGGTGTGAGGTAACTAAAGAATATAACTAATCCCCTCGAAAGCAAAGAGTTAAGGAATTGAAGAAGATAAAGAGATAAGGAGATTTCTATGGTTGTCTAATTCTTATCCTTGTAAGCATATGTTGGTATTGTCTTAAAGGAAAGCACCCAAAGGAAAACATGGGCTTAAACATGCAATCCTCCGGCACTTACATGCCCAACTTGTCTTATAGACGGAGGGTGGATTCCAAAGGACTCAACAGATTTGTCACTCCCGCGATCTACCACACGACCGGAATATAAGGTGTCATCACAAGTAACCCCAGTCTAAGCACCACGGCTAAACCTAAGCTACCCCTCTAATCTATAGGGTCCTACAGATTAAAGTACTCAAATAAGAGTTGTGAACATTAAGAATAATAAGAATATTTACTTACTCAAATAAGGAGTTGATCCACCATAGAAGTCTCGGAATCAAGTACCAGTGTTACTTGATTCGATGGTACAAGATGTAGAGGAGTCACCGACAGATCCGGTGCTTCCTCGCCAGACTCTTCCCATCACCAACACTTTAACTCTAGGAACAAGATTAGCTCTAGTCTCTCTAATGAGGACTATGGCTCTAATCTCTCTTAACTATTACTCTTGATTAGATCTAATTAGATCTAATTCTCTTCTAATTACATGGCTAATTCTACTTCACTAATCCCTTTGAGAGAGTTGATCCTTACAAGGGACCCCTCTACAACTAAGAGATAATGAGATAGAATGAGATAGTAATGAATTAGGGTTTTGCCACGGGGGGTCATGGGGTCTTCTTATATAGGCCTTGGCAATGAACGATGAACCCTTGGATCAAACCGACCTTGGCAAGCGGTGTAGATACAACCTCAAAGTCGGTTATAAACCGACATAAAAAGATGAACCTAATTGGGCATAATTTGGCCGCCCAAAATTACCGGGCGGCCGCGGTGTAATTGCCTCCTCTCAAACCTCTCATCTCTTACGGTGTCCCTCGGTATCTTCTAGAATGTTTTAGTCCACTTTTCGGGTTGAGTTACTTCACGGTCAAGTCTTGTCATTGTATGAGATGTATATTAGGAACTTTCTCCATTATTCTCTCGCATTTATCCGTTAAGTCCCCGAAAATATATAAATCACCAAAGCTCGTGGAATTATATTAGTTAAACCCCTAAACTTATGTTTATATTCATTTTTAAACCCTTATTCATGTTTAGTTGACTAGAAATTTTATGCTATAACAGGTGTCAACAACCACCACCGTGAGGAGGAGGTGGAGGTGGACCCGGTGGTCTTCGTGCGGCGCCATGGCGAGAGAGAACAAGCGCCGCTAAAAAATCAACTGCTAAGAACCACCGCCCGCCAACCATCGACAAGTGAGAAACTCCCCCGACTCACTTTGCAAGGCTGTAAGAAGGTGAACTGGTGCCTCGTGAGGCTTGGCCTGAATCCATACTCGCGGGCTAGGCCCCGAGTTTAAGCTGCCACTGCCAAACTGCCTCTGTCAAGCAAGTAACCGAGCTCGCTGCACACACATGAGAGAATAGGGAGATTTATAACATGAAATAATTAACTAGAGGTGAGTGTCCTTATGAGAGCAAGCGGTATGGGTAAGAAATGAATAGAAGTGGTTTTACTACCTAAACTTGCGGCAAACCTGTGAAAAGACAAGTAGATGACAATGTGGGGCACCAGGGCAGTCAAGGAAACATCACTGCAAAGAGATGGTGGAGGTAATGAGTCACAGCAACTCGAGGGGCTGGGTTGGACATTTGATCGGCGCAAAGAAGTGACCAAAATAGAGTGCGGCGGGGAAGAGGCGGATGGAAGCTCACCACAAGCACCAAACTGGTTCTTTGGGATCACGAGAGGGCACCGACGGTCGACAAGAAACACTCTTTTTGCAATAGTTTGTTGAAGAAATCAATCAAGATACGGTCTTTGGACCGGGTGAGGCTTTCGGCGAACACTTGGCGGCATGGCATGAGAGTAGGTTGGAAGCTCACCACGGTGGGAGATCGGGCCGGCCAGGGGGTAGGAGGAGGTCGACGGTGGAAACGCGCCCCGGAGAGAAGGAGTGGCCTCCGCGGAGAAACCTCCGGCGGTGCAAATGGCGGAGGTGGCGGTGCCCTAGGTCGCATCAGTAGGCACGGGTGGCTGGGCGGCGTGGGGTGATGCGGGAACGGCGGCGGACCGGGCGCGCGGGCGGTGGGGAGTCTCACCCTCGATTTTGCAAATAATTTGCCATAGGCATTGCTTTAATTTTCGAAAATAGGCAATAAATCCGATCGAGAAGTATCGTATGGCCAAGCAATGAAGTTTATTGTAACACCCCAAATTTTGCCTCTTTTGAAAATAGAATAAAATGATTTATTTATGTATTTTTGTGCTCATAAAATATAGGAAAATAAATATTTTTTATGAAATTAAAATTTATCATAAGGTTAGATACATGTTTGATGCACTCATGCTGCTGCATTAATATTTTTGTGATGCCTGGTTTTTGTTGAAACTGAAAAGGATTTCGAAATCCATTTAAAAGGCATTTGAAATTAAGTTTGAAATAAAGAAAAGTATTCCTAATTCTATTTCCTTTCTCTCTTGCTATTTGGCGTGAGAAGTCCAGCAACTCAGTGTGGCCCGCTGGTCAAACTTTCTCCTTGGCCGTGGCACATTTCCTTTTGGGCTGCAGCAAGACCTGGCCAAATTGGAGCGCCACCTTTTCTTCTTTGGCTTGCTGACGCCGCGACCCTGCTTGTCAGCGTCGTCCTCCTTCCTCACGTAACCGACCCAGGCTCTACACCGACCCTGCCTCCCAATTCACGCGTCCGGTGCAATCCGCACGCTGAGGCTGCCCCATATAAGGCTAGTGCCCGTGACCGGTTCGCTCATCGCAACCCTAATCTGCAGAGCAAGCCGCCGCCACCGCCCATGATCCAGCCGCCGCGAAGCTCTAATTCTGCCGCTGCCATTGACGGAATTTCTCGGTTGAATTCGCTCCGCTGCGATTCTTTCTTTGAACTCTCGGTAAGCAAGTCCAATAGCATCACTTTGGGCTCCTGAACTCATTCATGAAGTTGCCGATGCCGTTATTCCTCTTCCTCTTGATCAGTTTTGCTTTCGCCGCGTCGCGGTACCTTGCAGGAACGCGTACGTCCGAGCCACCCCCGTCCAACATCAGAACGTCCTTGTTTCTTCTGAACTACCATGCACAATCGAGTCCATCTGTGTGCCGCCGTTGATCTGCTGCTGTAGTACGTGATATCTATCCACGTGAAGCTTCATCTTTTGTCAAGTATAGCACGTACGTCTACGCTGATCTTTGCCAGCTCATGCATGCATGGTGAGTATATATATGCAAACCACGTCTTGCTCTTGCCTTGTTTATTGTCTCGACCTTGCTAGCACCCCCTCTGCATGCTCGTAAGTCGTAATCATGTTGTGCCATGTTAGCTATTCCAAGATGATCCAATTTAGCTTCTTGATACTTCACGACGTTCACGTGATGTCCTGCACATGTTTCTTGCCGTTTTCCTTCACAAAACAAAATCTGAAAATTCATGGTAGTTGTACACATACGTACATCATCACCATAAGCCAAAGTGCAGCAGACCTAGAAGCCCGGCCGTGCGTTCAAGTGCAGCCTTGCTAGCTTGATGGCATCAGCATGATGTCAGCATGACATGGCTATGATTTATGGCCGTTTTCCTATATAAAAATAATTCCAGAAATACTACTCAAATTACATCTCCAATGATCAATCCTTTGGTGTATACGTATGTATCTTTTGTTCCATTGACAAATCAATTCCACTATATCCTTCATGTTTATCTCGCAACGATCTCTGATTGATGTTGCCATGTTTCTTTTCCTTTCCATCACAAATCAGTTTATATTTAATTTATTATTTTATTATTAACAATCTTGTTTAATTCGTATCTTCGCCGTTTTAAGTTCGTTTTCGGTGATCTTTATGTCTGTGTGATCGTAGTGACGTGTAGAATAGTTTTATAAGCTTCTCAAACTGTTTTCCCACTGTTGGTGTACTGTTCTAATGGTAGTCTTGTTTGCCATGCATGATTGGATCCATGTGTTTGTGTGTTGCTGATTGGAATCGAGTAGATCGGTGAGCTTTATGTTGTTGATCTCGAAGAAGACCGTGATCTATAAGAAGTTGATGAAGGTGTTTTTGGGAAAGCATTGGACTTGAAGAAGGGATCTATATTTAAGGCAAGTATAGTTTTGGGATATGCTATCTTTAAACCATGATCTTATGACTTGCTTAATGTTTATGCACTGAACGTTAAATATGAATTGTTGATAACATGGTTCATAGGGCGAAAGAGCTATGTTTTGTTTATGATGCTCTTAGCTCTCCATAAGGACTTATTCATTTGTGATCATCCGGGATATACAAGATGCAGCTATGGGGGTCACATGGCTCGCTTTAGTCGTTCAGGGGGATAGTGTTTACTTGTGTCGGTGGTTACCGAAACGGAAGAGAATGGGTTGTAGCCCTATCGCTATCGGCATATTTAGATAACCCCTTTGAAAGGCTTTATGTGGGTTTTCGGTGTTGTGGAGGTTCTAGAGCCCATGCAAAGTGGAAATCCATGACCCGTAGTGAAAGTGTACACCTCTGCAAGCAGAGTTAAAAATCTGTTATAACAACCGTGTTCGCGGTCATGAACGGCCTTGAGACATCTATGAATAGAATCACATGCTTATTATGTTGATAATTAACTTGATGTTTATAACTGTTGGCTATACATGTTTATTAAATTGTTCATGATTTATCGTTTAATGCTATTCATTATTTATGTTATAATGATCATGGGTTTTGGGGTAGATATTGCCTAGCTATATTTGCGGAGTTCGACATGGACTCACTCTTGCTATTCCCCACACCTTAGGTGAAGTTTAGGCTTGTGATCAACCGGTCGGTCGTTCCCTGTGGAGTCTACATTAGAAGAACAGAGAGTTTCATTTGTCCGCTAGCTGAGGTTATGTTTTTCTTGTTAGGTTTGTTTTATTTTAAGCATTGTGAATTGATACTACCATTTATTTGTAAACTATATGTGAGATTTGACTTCCGGGGCTCACATATGGCCTCATCTGGTTTTGTTCTTAAAACCGGGTGTTACAAATTGGTATCGGCTCGTCTTGACTGTAGGGACGCAAGCCTAGTTAGAATTGGACACCTTTGCTTTCTTTTATCCTCGATTGGTGCATATATTGCAAGACCGGTACCCAGATCAACATGCTCAAGTGGAGTAAAGATGCATTACGTGGGACGCATCCTAAGTTTAAGAGACAGTGGAGCATAGAAGCACACATCACAAGAAGGGATATCCTAGAAAAACACTATGAAGAGAGGAAGGATGACAAGCTTAAAGTAGTTCCCTCGATGTTTACCGGGTAATTCACATTTTGTTATGGATGATCCTATTAGAGAGCAAGATGAGCGAATAAAGGAGATGGTCGCGGACAATCCAAGTCCTCCATCAGAAGCCGGAAGATAGTCAACTAGAGCTTGGCAGAAGTAAGGAACATCACGATGAAGCTCTTGATGAGATTGATGAGTGGAGAAGTCATGTTGGACTACCAAGGATCAATGAAGTGGAGGACGTATCCCGCCATTCACAAGCAAAAGGTGTTATCATGGATTCGCTGCAATCACACCATGTTTAAGTAGGAATTTATGCCCCTTACGCAACAAAACGTTAGTAGCGAAAGTTGAGTCCGTGTGGTTGTGAAATTGAAATGTTTAGTTGCTTTGTGCTTATGATTAATGTTTGATTTGGATCTTTGTATTGAGTGAAATGATATTGTGGTTTTGTCCTCAATTTCATTTAGTTTATAGACTTAAGGTATAAGGATTTAGTGAAATAAATAGTCGGGTTTTGGCTTTCACCTGTTTTCTTCATCCTGTCTTTTGGAGCAACCTACCATCCTTGGCTTGAATCTCTGTTCTTGTTCAACCAAAAATCATGGAAAAATTCTGGAAACAAGTACACTTCCATATCTTCCTTTGAGCGCAAGAATTACCCTCATATCTGTTATGGTTTGAGAGTTATAAAAATCAAAAGATGATGCAACTGCGCTGTCAGAAATCTGGAACAGATTCAATTGTGTGTTGTTTTCGACCAACTTAAGTGTCGAATCTGGAGAAGAGTTCTATAACGAAGTTGTAGAGAATTTCATAAGCTTTCCAACGGTGTAAAGCACGACCTTCTTGGATTAACAGAACTCAAATGATTGACGTTTTACTGAGCTGCTGTTTTTCTGCTCGCGAGAAATTTCAGATGTCTTGTTCTAGATTATGCATCTAAATATCTTTTGGAAGTCATTAGACCATTAAGATGGATGACTCACTGAGGAGAATGTTTAAGCTACCTTAGCTGGTCCCCTAGTAATCTTTACTTAAGGGGGGTAGCCACTTGAAGAAGTTACGAGCATGAAGGTTTCATACATTCAAGATCTTCACCCGAGAGGATTTGCTATCTTAAGGTTGAGATATCAACATTGAGCACATGCATCTTTCACTCAAGGTTGATGACGGATAGATCGTCTATAAGGAGCTTGTGTGCTTGACATGATTGGATTATGTCCCAAGCTATCACAACACTTTGGAGTTCAACTTACAAGTTAAGACAAGTTAGCCTTGATGACATAGGAATGTGTTGCATGTTGGACTTCTCTACAGTTGTTCTATGATGAATCGCATGGAGAACTCTAGAGAGAGGTGTTGAGCTGAAGTAGTTTAAGAATGCAAGAGTGTTTCCTTGGAATGATATGGTTCTAGTGGAGGTTGAAGGAAGGTTTGGCTAAGTCTCTCCAGACGGTACTACAAGAGAAGATATTAAGTGTGGTTGGATGACTAGTCGACGGTAAAGCATATCAATTTGGAAGTACTATACTATTGGTTAGTTGTATGATTTACAAGAGTGAGATCTACGTGGAATGTGGGAATTTATAGGACTGCTAAGTTGGTCTTCCGTTGCATGTTCTACATGGATTGGGCTAATCAAGAGTGATAACATGGAAAAGGTTCTACCATCTAGAATTGTAGAAGCCATTATTGATGCCCTTTGCAAGGAAGAGTTATGCTAAGAAGATTCAGACAACATCAAAACCTACAGAGCTATATGCAGAATATGAGAGTTGAGAAGCTCAACCATAGTAAGGATACTAATAGTTGTAACTTTGGAATGGAACCTACTTTGGATCGAGAGAGTCATGTGGGTCAACTGGAAGGTCTACAAGAAGGTTAAGGTGCTTAAAAGGTTATGAGAGCTACTCCATAGTTACCCCTGGTCGACCTATCTTAAGGGGGGTAGTGTCTCAATCTCATGTGCTTGTTTCTTTCAAACAAATCTATCCATAAGTTGTGGATTTGTCTCTTGGATTATCCTTTGTTATCCTTGTTGATGCTACCATTCTTGACCACCCGATGATAAGAGCCAGAGATAATGAAGTAGAGTTGCATCGAGACACCTAGGAGTAGACCTACGAACTTGAGTGTTACCACTAGTTAAGGATGTATGAAGTAGAAGATTCAAGATCATGGACTAAGAAGACATAGAGGTGGACATGTCCAGAGTTATTGTGATGTAGTTTGGAATCAATGGGGATAAAATTTTGTCTTGCCCAATCTTCGGTGCTCTCTATGAGAAGTATGAATAGAGTGGGTGTGAAGAGTAAGTTAGTTCTAGAGAAGTGGCCTAATAGTTGAAAGTTAATAGAGAATTGGTATGGAGTAGCCGAGAGTTATGTGGAGTGCCTATCAAAGTCATGGAATAAACAAGCATGTTATCCGGAGAGAGGTTAATAGGCATGCCAAGTAAACCAGAATCTTTACCAAGAAGATGGGATTACTCGAAAAAGTGAAGGGCGAAGACGGGAGTAATGCTATCTCTTCGATCATCAACTTCCAAATCTCGGGGACGAGATTTTCTTTTAAGGGGGTAGATTTGTAACACCCCCAAATTTTGCCTCTTTTGAAAATAGAATAAAATGATTTATTTATGTATTTTTTGTGCTCATAAAATATAGGAAAATAAATATTTTTATGAAATTAAAATTTATCATAAGGTTAGATACATGTTTGATGCACTCATGCTGCTGCATTAATATTTTTGTGATGCCTGGTTTTTGTTGAAACTGAAAAGGATTTGAAATCCATTTAAAAAGGCATTTGAAATTAAGTTTGAAATAAAGAAAAGTATTCTAATTCTATTTCCTTTCTCTCTTGCTATTTGGCGTGAGAAGTCCAGCAACTCAGTGTGGCCCGCTGGTCAAACTTTCTCCTTGGCCGTGGCACATTTCCTTTTGGGCTGCAGCAAGACCTGGCCAAATTGAGCGCCACCTTTTCTTCTTTGGCTTGCTGACGCCGCGACCCTGCTTGTCAGCGTCGTCCTCCTTCCTCACGTAACCGACCCAGGCTCTACACCGACCCTGCCTCCCAATTCACGCGTCCGGTGCAATCCGCACGCTGAGGCTGCCCATATAAGGCTAGTGCCCGTGACCGGTTCGCTCATCGCAACCCTAATCTGCAGAGCAAGCCGCCGCCACCGCCCATGATCCAGCCGCCGCGAAGCTCTAATTCTGCCGCTGCCATTGACGGAATTTCTCGGTTGAATTCGCTCCGCTGCGATTCTTTCTTTGAACTCTCGGTAAGCAAGTCCAATAGCATCACTTTGGGCTCCTGAACTCATTCATGAAGTTGCCGATGCCGTTATTCCTCTTCCTCTTGATCAGTTTTGCTTTCGCCGCGTCGCGGTACCTTGCAGGAACGCGTACGTCCGAGCCACCCCCGTCCAACATCAGAACGTCCTTGTTTCTTCTGAACTACCATGCACAATCGAGTCCATCTGTGTGCCGCCGTTGATCTGCTGCTGTAGTACGTGATATCTATCCACGTGAAGCTTCATCTTTTTGTCAAGTATAGCACGTACGTCTACGCTGATCTTTGCCAGCTCATGCATGCATGGTGAGTATATATATGCAAACCACGTCTTGCTCTTGCCTTGTTTATTGTCTCGACCTTGCTAGCACCCCCTCTGCATGCTCGTAAGTCGTAATCATGTTGTGCCATGTTAGCTATTCCAAGATGATCCAATTTAGCTTCTTGATACTTCACGACGTTCACGTGATGTCCTGCACATGTTTCTTGCCGTTTTCCTTCACAAAACAAAATCTGAAAATTCATGGTAGTTGTACACATACGTACATCATCACCATAAGCCAAAGTGCAGCAGACCTAGAAGCCCGGCCGTGCGTTCAAGTGCAGCCTTGCTAGCTTGATGGCATCAGCATGATGTCAGCATGACATGGCTATGATTTATGGCCGTTTTCCTATATAAAAATAATTCCAGAAATACTACTCAAATTACATCTCCAATGATCAATCCTTTGGTGTATACGTATGTATCTTTTGTTCCATTGACAAATCAATTCCACTATATCCTTCATGTTTATCTCGGCAACGATCTCTCGATTGATGTTGCCATGTTTCTTTTCCTTTCCATCACAAATCAGTTTATATTTAATTTATTATTTTATTATTAACAATCTTGTTTAATTCGTATCTTCGCCGTTTTAAGTTCGTTTTCGGTGATCTTTATGTCTGTGTGATCGTAGTGACGTGTAGAATAGTTTTATAAGCTTCTCAAACTGTTTTTCCCCTTCGTTGGTGTACTTGTTCTAATGGTAGTCTTGTTTGCCATGCATGATTGGATCCATGTGTTTGTGTGTTGCTGATTGGAATCGAGTAGATCGGTGAGCTTTTATGTTGTTGATCTCGAAGAAGACCGTGATCTATAAGAAGTTGATGAAGGTGTTTTTTGGGAAAGCATTGGACTTGAAGAAGGGATCTATATTTAAGGCAAGTATAGTTTTGGGATATGCTATCTTTAAACTATGATCTTATGACTTGCTTAATGTATATGCACTGAACGTTAAATATGAATTGTTGATAACATGGTTCATAGGGCGAAAGAGCTATGTTTTGTTTATGATGCTCTTAGCTCTCCATAAGGACTTATTCATTTGTGATCATCCGGGATATACAGTACAGCTATGGGGGTCACATGGCTCTGGCTTTAGTCGTTCAGGGGATAGTGTTTACTTGTGTCGGTGGTTACCGAAAACGGAAGAGAATGGGTTGTAGCCCTATCGCTATCCGGCATATTTAGATAACCCCTTTGAAAGGCTTTATGTGGGTTTTCAGTGTTGTGGAGGTTCTAGAGCCCATGCGGTGGAAATCCATGACCCGTAGTGAAAGTGTACACCTCTGCAAGCAGAGTTAAAAAGCGTTATAACAGCCGTGTTCGCGGTCATGAACGGCCTTGGAGACATCTATGAATAGAATCACATGCTTATTATGTTGATAATTAACTTGATGTTTATAACTGTTGGCTATACATGTTTATTAAATTGTTCATGATTTATCGCTTAATGCTATTCATTATTTATGTTATAATGATCATGGGTTTTGGGGTAGATATTGCCTAGCTATATTTGCGGAGTTCGACATGGACTCACTCTTGCTATTCCCCACACCTTAGGTGAAGTTTAGGCTTGTGATCAACCGGTCGGTCGTTCCTGTGGAGTCTACATCGGAAGAACGAGAGAGTTTCCGCCGTCCCGCTAGGCGAGGTTATGTTTTTCTTGTTAGGTTTGTTTTATTTTAAGCATTGTGAATTGATACTACCATTTATTTATAAACTATATGTGAGATTTGACTTCAGGGCTCACATATGGCCTCATCCGGTTTTGTTCTTAAAACCGGGTGTTACAACCGTGGCCTAATGGATAAGGCGTCGACTTCTAATCAAACGAATCAAACGATTGTGGGTTCGACTCCCACCCGGGCGTGTTCTTCATTTTATTGTAACACCCGCCCAATAAGGATGTGGCCCGGTAGGAGCCTATGAGTGTGCTGCGCAAGACATGTTTAGTACCACCTTGCTAGTTAAGCAAGGGTGGAGTCAACTTATAAGCCTTTGCCTACCAACCATATCACCTTCGGGTTAACCCTTTTACACGGCCGGACGAAAAGTGTAAGCAAGGTGGTATGTGTACGCGTGCACGCCCCTCGGAAGGGTTGTGCGGTGCGGCTTTGGAAGGCAGGGTGTTACACCGGCTCTAGTCGGTCAGAGGACCTTGTCTAATTTTGTTGGTTGTTTGCCGGAATGGGAGAAACGGGGTTGTATCGCTCGTTGGCCGCTAACATTGTTAGATAAACCTTTGGAAGGCGGGAGCGGGGTGTCACATTTATGAACCATTAGGAGCGTCAAAAGCTCTCTCCATCTTTGGGCGAACACAGCGGATACTCAAGCTTAAACCGAAGAAGAACGACAAACCAACACACATGCATATGAGATGCAATACGAGAATTTAAATACGGAATTTGAATCTAGTTGGCTTGTCAAGTTTGAACCAAGATTAAGCTTTTTCACACGCTTTTCGGCGATTATCTTAATCATGTTAGACAAGCCCTATATGCATTGCATGAATTTAAACATGGCATATTATACAATGAATGCAAGGGACAACACAAGCTCATTTTCTAGTGAAGTTGGAAAAATCTAGAATATTGAGCTCGCCTCTTAACTCACAAAACCTTGCCTCATCCAAAGGCTTAGTGAAGATGTCCGCCAAATTGTCTTCGGTCCTCGCTCCTTGAAGAGATATATCTTTCTTGGACACATGATCACGAAGGAAGTGATGACGAATATCAATATGCTTGGTGCGGGAATGTTGAACCGGATTGCTTGCAATTTTTATGTCACTCTCATTATCACATAGCAATGGGACCTTCTCGAGCTTGACACCATAATCAAGGAGAGTTTGCTTCATGTAGAGAATTTGAGCACAACAAGCTCCCGCGGACAATGTACTCCGCCTCGGCGGTTGACAAGGTCACACTATTTTGCTTCTTAGAACACCAAGAGACAATGGACCTTCCAAGCAAATGGCACCCTCCGGTTGTGCTTCTTCTATCAATTTTGCAACCGGCATAATCCGAAGTCGAATAGCCAACAAGTTGGAATCTTGCTCCTTTGGGATACCATAAGCCAATGCTTGGTGTTTGCTTGAGGTACTTAAGAATTCTCTTCACCGCGGTGAGATGGGATTCCATAGGGTTAGCTTGAAAACGAGCACATAAGCGAACACTAAACATGATGTCGGGCCTAGATGCGGTAAGATAGAGCAAGCTACCAATCATAGATCGATAGTGAGTTTTGTCTCCACGGGTGTACCTCCCCACATCGTGGTCAAGTTGTCCATTGGTTGGCATGGGTGTCTTGATGGGCTTACACTCTTCCATATCAAACCTCTTGAGAAGATCTTTGGTATACTTTTCTTGAGAGATGAAGGTCCCTTCTCTCAATTGCTTGACTTGAAACCCGAGGAAGAAGGTAAGCCTCGGTGTGATTGTTATGCTTTACCCTCTATTTAGTTAATCCCTTTGGTTTGAACTAGAAAAGAACCATAGTAATGGAGAAGTAAATAGGAGTCTTGAACTCTCCCATTGTCCTCCTAGCTTAGCTTGTCTACTCTGCTATCTTTTATTATGTTCTCCTATGTGTGTCATTTACCAAAACTCCAATCCTATCTTTTACCCCCACTTTAGTTTAGTCGGTTTACTAGTTAACAGGTACATGATTGTTAGCTATCAACTTCTTTAACCATTGCTTCCCTGAGGATAAATACGATACCTAGGAATACTCTTGGGTGAAAGCTACAACAGTATCCATGCGCTTGCGGTTATGCCTATGTTTGCGTTAACAAACGCCAACAAGGTTTCGGCGCCATTTGCCGGGAAGTAATCGGCGTAAAGATTTTGATGTTTATCTTGATATCTGTTAATCTAGTTTACCACTAGCTTTTGTGGGTATAAAAAAAGAGTATCATTACGAGACTAGGGTGCCCGACCATTCCTGCATAATCAAACCATCACCCTGCCATCGCATAGATAGGAATATACATGTGCACACTAACTCTATGCGAGATGGAGAGAAGTCACCGTCAAAAGGAAACAAGACGACCACATACGACGGAACGACTACATTACATCACTCACAACTCAATAATAAATTGTGAGGTGAGTTGATCAAGGTAAGAGAACCAACCCCCCCCCTCAAAAAAAAAAGAATTGTTTTATTTCATAAATTCATTTTCACCATTGCATATTTGCTTGATTCATCATATATCTAGTGCTTTCATTGGGTGGCTCCTAGTCTTTGAGCTGTATTCGGGCGCCATGCCTAGTCTAGGTAAATGACATATTAATGTTGTTTATCTATTCGATGCTCCTAGTCTAGCTTCGTAGTAGTCGGATGTTAAACGGTACCATCTAAAATTCGGCATCATATGTTGGCTTCGCCAACTGTATGATGATTTCGCTTTTGATGGTCAATGCTACGAGCAAAAGCTAAAGCCTAGATTGCATGCATTTCACCCATTTAAAATGTTCCTTCAAAACCACATCATGTTTGTTTTGCTCATTCATCCACCCCGTTGCATTGTCTTGCATAAAAAAATATATAATGGCTCTCTAATTTATCATTCAATATTCACACACCCATTTGAATCAACCTCAAGTTTATCATTTCCATGCTACCTTTTTCTATGTTAGTATGTTTTTGTTTGGGAGTATTGATATCATACTTCCATAGGCTTCTTAAATTAAGCATGGTGCTTAGGTTAAAAAGCCTACCTTAATCAAATTAGACATGGAGTCAAGTTTGATTGTTGAACCAAAACGCTAGTATAGACTTTGGTTGTATACCTGGACTAACCCCTGCAGAATTTCACAAATCCATAAAGGGTAAGTCTTTGAGATGATTTCATAACGGGGTAAATCAAAGTTCATCTTGTGAACTTTTGAATGAACCTTGATCACTAAAAAAATATATAAATAAAAATGATGATGAAACATGCGCTCGCCAAGCCAAAACCATATGAAGATTCTAGTGGCGCGGCGACAACAAGAAGTGCAATCATCCTTATCCATCTCCGAGGATAAGATGACGCAAATTCAAGCTAAAATTCCATGGAGAAGTCCCTGCTCAACGGACTCAAAACGGTGAGCTCTTTGCCGAAGGTAAATCGGTATTTATCTCATATTTGATTTCCAAAGAAAAACTTTTCTTTTTGAAATCTGCATGTTTAGTTTTCAACAAAAATATCTTTTGCATAAAAACTAAAAAAATACTTTTGCATAATAATTATTTCATGCATCAAAACTATTGAAAAAAAATATAAATACTTATATAATAAAAAAATAAAATTTGGTTTACAAAATAAACTTGTTTTAACTTAGTTTTTATTAGAATAAAGCAATAACCTCCCTTTCTCCCTAATAATAATAATAATAATAAATCTTGGTGCTAGACATATTCCCTTCGGGTATTCGTTGTCACTAACATTTACAGGAACGAAGGACGAACAATGTCTAGAGACATGGGTGCCACAATACACGCTAAGGAGATGCTCCAACTTTCATACTTGGTTTTTAGTGTCAAATGACATAAAAATCCAAGTGTGGGGAACCCGACCCTACTTTGCCATTTCTCGGCACGTTGGTTTGCACTCCTTTTTCTCACCCATGTTTTGCTCCTTTAAGTTTGGTTATGATTAAAGATGTCATACATGTTAATCAAACTTTGAAACAAAATCTTGCCAAACTATGAAGTTGACTTTACAAAGATTGGCCGGTATAAACTTTATTCCTAGTCATATACTTGTTGCTTGTGGATACATCTTTATTAGGAAAACATGTCAACTAAGTTGTTGTGGAGTGAGATATGGTAAGACTATAGAAATCCTATCTATTCTATGCAAGCTCTTGGAGATTTCTATTTTGATAAAACATAAAATCAATAGTCATACTTCTCCTCATTGGTGAAAATTCCTACCAAGGCCAAACATCATGGTACAATTTGAAAACCCTCCACATATGCTACTTGTCTTTGTATTTAGCTTTGTCAAACTTTGTTGACCCGTGTTGAGGAATTTATCATGCTCCTAAGATCAAGATCACGTACACTCCACAAATAAATGCACTACACCTACACTGGGAGTAGGCGCAAAAACATGTCTTTCATTAGGTCCACCAAAAAAAATGTTCTACTCCTACAGAGGGAGTGAACAAAAATATGTTTTTAAGATCCATCAAAATAAATGCTCTAAATCCTTGATGATATCTCTCTAAAAGTTTTTGCAACAAAAAGAGGCATGAGGCTATAAAAAGGGTATCATGAAAAAAAAAAAGAGAAAGAAAAAAAAAAAGGAAGAGAAAGAAGAAAAAAAAAAAAGAGAGGAGAATAAAGATAGCCCATGTTCTCACAAAATTTTCCAAGTCTCAAGAAAGAGAGAGATATGTTTTAAAAGAGCATTGTAGAATTAGGTTAGCCACCAAATATTTCACCTAGATTCACACTTGCACATCTTGATCTAAGAGTATGATAATTTTCTCCGTGGATCCATTGTTTGACCTAGCAATATATGCTTTGTAAGTATGCCTTACTCTTTCCCTACCCAAAGCTCCACATAAGCTTATTAGAAGTAGGAAAGAAAGGCAAAGCATCAACGCCTTGGTAAGGATACAAACACCATTGAGCGAATTGAGAGTACCATTCGAGGAGAAGTTTGAGCTATGTTTTCATTTGCAAAAAATTATAAAAACTCCAAGTATGCTTCATAGTTGGGTAGTGATGCCTGGGTGTCTATGCCGTTCCACTTCTCAACCACTCAAGGCGACATGGTAGACACTTTAACTATCCACAAGTATGAGGAATGACATGGAATAATTTTTATCCTAGCATGTAACACCCCAAATTTTGTCTCTTTTGAAAATAGGATAAAATGATTTATTTATGAATTTTTGTGCTCATAAAATTTAGGAAAATAAATATTTTTATGAAATTAAAATTTATCATAGGTTTTAGAAACATGCTTGTGCATTCATGCCGGTGCATTTATGTTTTTTTGTACTGAGTGGTTTTTCTTTTAAAGACCAAATGATTTCAAATGCTTTTGAAATAAAAGAAAAGCTATTTTATTTTCTTCCCCTCTCTATTTTCATTTTCAGCCCAAGCCTTTCCCTCTCTCTTTCCTGGCCTGGCCGCTCGCTTGCAGCAGCCCAGCACACCTCTCGTGCAGGCCCAAGAGCGCAGGTGCTCCCTCAGTCGCCGCCATCCCGGGCTACTATGCAGCGTCGCTGTATTCTTCAGGATGGAATTGGCGTGTTCGTTTTTCCTTCTTTGATTGAAGCAGCCGTATCTATCTCAAATTCTCAATGTTTTTCCTTTCCATATATCTAGAGCACTTCCGGCTATAAAAGCAGCAAGTCCCAAACCCTATCTGCTAGGCACAGCCTGCCTTGTCTCGAGCAGCCACCGCCACAAACCCTAGACGAAGCCGTCGAGCTCGGGTTTCCAATTCGTCGCTCCAAGCTTCACCGTGAGTACCCGACGAGCGTCGCTATGCATTAGCAGACTCGGTCTTCTTGTTTTCTCTCTTTTCCTTGAAAATCCGTTTGGCTCATACGAACTTGCCGTAAATCACAGCTCGTTGACGTCCGCCGTATCAAGCTGCACGTCGTCTATCTGTCCTTTGCACCGGCTAAACGTGACGTGAAGCACCATCTTCTTCCAGATCGAGCATATCGTTCTTTGTCGGCTAATCGTCTGACGATGGTGAGCAATACATCTACCGAACCTCATCTTACTCCATATATCTTTCGTAGATCGATGCTTGTTATTTCTGTGAACTGTCCTTGCCAGCCAACACCTTCAAGCAAATAGTTGCGTTTTTCTTTGATGAAGCCCAATATGCTAGTTGTAGGACCGAGATAGAAAGCACGGACGTGATGAAAACCACCTACAGATTGTACTAACCATCCCGTCCATGCAAAGAACAGCCAAGCATGCAAGTGCCCTATACAGAGCATACGTATATCCACTACGTAGACATCATCATCAAGCAAGCCAATTAGCTAATGTTTACTTTATTCAGCTTGTCATTCCAATGACTCTACGATATTCAATTTGCCCTATATCATCTTCGGTCATGCACCAGTTCATCATGGATTCATCCAATTGCTAGCTTGATGACATCATTCTTAGCTTCCATGACATCACGATGACATCATTTGATTTCCTTACCGTTTTCCTTTACAAAAGTAAATCTACAAATACAAGAGAAATACTCATATCCATCCAATCATCAAAAGCCATCGATTGTTTCCATTCATCAGAATTTTGCTAAAGAGACTTGAGCTCCTCCAGTATCTAGCTCGTAGACTATCCAGCAATCAAATTCAGATTTGATTTTTTTTTATTTCTAAATCAGTTTATATTTAATTTATTATTTTATTCTTGTGAAACTCGTAAATTGCGTAACTTCTCCGTTTTAGCTCCTTTTTCGGTGATCTTTACGTCTATGTGATCGTAGTGACGTGTAGAATAGTTTTATAGGCTTTTCAAACTGTTTTGCTATTGTTGGTGTACTGTTCTAATTGTAGCCTTGTTTGTTATGCATGATTGGCCCTATTTGGTTGTGTGTTGCTGATTGGAACCAAGTAGACGGTGAGTTTTACGTGGTGTTCGGAAGAAGTTGTTGATCAAGAAGGTGTTTTTTGGGAAAGTTTTGGACTTGAAGAAGGATGTCTATTTAAGGCAAGTATAGTTTTGGGATATGCTATCTTTAAATCATGATCTTATGACTTGCTTAATGTTTACGCACTGAACGTTAAATATGAATTGTTGATAACATGTTTCATAGGGCTTAAAGAGCTATGTTTTGTTTATGATGCTCTTAGCTCTCCATAAGGACTTATCCTTTGGCAAAACCGGGATTTACCGCATACAGCTATGGGGGTCACATGGCTCGACTTTAGTTGTTCAAGGGTTTTACCTAACTTTGTTGGTGGTTTGCCAGAATTGGGAGAAACGGGGTTGTAGCTCTGTTGGCCACTTAATATTTTTAGGAGGGCCTTTGAACGACTTTATATGGTTTTCATTTGTTTGGGGAGTCATGAACCTACTCTGGTGGAAACCATGACCCGTAGTGAAAGTGTACACCCTCAAGCGAGTTAAAAAAGCGATATATCGGCCCGTGTTCGCGGTTATGAACGGCCTGGAAAAACCGAGGGAAGGATTTACTTTCTATTGATGTTGTTTATGATATAACTGTTGGCTAAACATGCTTATTAAATTATTCATGATTTATCATTTCATGCTATTCATTATTTATGTTATAATGATCATGGGTTTTGGGGTAGATATTGCCTAGCTATATTTGCGGAGTTCGACATGGACTCATTCTTGCTATTCCCCACACCTCGGGAAGAAGTTAGGCTTGTGATCAACCGGTCGGTCGGTCCCCTGTGGTGCCTACATCATAAGAACAGAGAGTCTTTCCGTATGTCGCTAGCCGAGGTTATGTTTCTTTTTTTGTTACGTTCGTTATATTTTTAAGCATTGTGAATTGATTACCATTCATTTGTAAACTATATGTGAGATTTGACTTCCGGGGCTCACATATAGCATCATCTGGTTTTGTTCTTAAAACCGGGTGTTACATAGCATCATATCTTTTGAAGTCATCCTTTGTAGTTACATATAACTTTGCTCGAGGACGAGCAAAGAACAAGTGTGGGGAGCTTGTTGGCGGTCGTTATCGACCATTCTACATCGCCAATTTGCTTCTCTTTTCTAGGGAAAACTAGCACATATACCTTTACTATTGACCAAGTTCCACTTGTATTCCGAGAAATATGTTGTGCAGGACAAATACATGGAATCAAGTGAGAATACGCCAAAGTACAACAAAAGCGCACTTCGGAAAACACGCCAACTAATAAGTGCAACAAAAGAGGCCCAAGTCGAGGAACGAGATGGACCAAAGCACCCCTAAACTACGGATCTAGGCCAGCCCACAAGCCCACTGAAGAAGGCGGTGGCGAACGGGGCCAGGCCCATCCGGCCGGCTGGCCACTCCGGGCCGGACCCGGCGATCCCGCTTAAATCGAACCGCCTTCTTCTCTGGCGGTTGCGTGCCGCCATGCACATGACGGTTCCGGGGGTGCTTTGTTCAAATATTATATTGAAACCGCCCTAGGAGGTCGGTTTTGCACCTTCCATGTGGGGATGGACATCTTCCAAAGAGCCCCTCTCCTCTACCTATAAAAGGAGGCTCTCTCCCTCTCTCATTCAAGACCACCAAGGAGCAACACCACTATTCCAAGATGTAACATTGTAGTATTAGTTTAGTTGGGAGTTAGGGAGAGATGCTCAAGTTCCGGAGGAGTCCTCGGAGGTCCGGCAAATCTTGTCTCGGCCTTTTGTAAGACTCAAGCATTTCAATATATTTATCTTCTCCTATTACTAAATTATTCTTTATGGTTATCTAAGTTTACCTTATTGATTAATTAGAGTATGGTTTAGTGTCATAGTTATACCTTGGCATGGGATCTCCGCTCGACCGAATGCTCTAGTTATCATATGTGGCTAGAGTAGTAATCGCTAGCATAGATGTGGTGTCTAGGCTAGGGTTTACCTGAGATTGCGCCCAACCTTACGGATAGTTGTGGTAGCCTCGGAGGTGATAGCTCCGACCAGGCCTTTGTATTCCACCACGTGCTAGGTTGATGTTTTCGTAGAGCTTTAGGCGGCATTCCCGATTACCCTTTCCCAGTCTTTTCGAGAATCGGAAGGTCGTTGCTCGAAGTGCCTCGGTGTGATTGTTATGCTTTACCCTCTATTTAGTTAATCCCTTTGGTTTGAACTAGAAAAGAACCATAGTAATGGAGAAGTAAATAGGAGTCTTGAACTCTCCCATTGTCCTCCTAGCTTAGCTTGTCTACTCTGCTATCTTTTATTATGTTTCTCTGTGTGTGTCATTTACCAAAACTCAATCCTATCTTTTACCCCCACTTTAGTTTAGTCGGTTTACTAGTTAACGGTACATGATTGTTAGCTATCAACTTCTTTAACCATTGCTTCCCGAGGATAAATACGATACCCGGGAATACTCTTGGGTGAAAGCTACAATGGTATCCCGGCGCGCTGCGGTTATACCTATGTTTGCGTTAACAAACGCCAACATTCCTCTATGGTAGTAGGTTCTAAACAAGAGACAAAAGCATGATATTCAACAAAAGAAGCAAGTTTTTGAGATCGAGTCATAACCCCCTTTCTTGGACTCCCTATGATGAGGTCTTGAGGATGAGCTTGAAGGAGAGGAGTGTTCCTTCGATCAACCACTTGAGGAGGGTCTTGTGGAGCATCAACATCTTGAGCTTGTTCCACACTTTGTTCATGAGAGACATGAGTATCATCATGGTGATTGTTCTCATCTTTATCATCATCTTGTGGAACATTTGATGAAGATGGCTTGTCAATGTCTTGAACATCGTCATCATCATCTTTAGGCTTGATGTCACCAACCGGCATGTTTTTCATGGCCTCCCTCAATGGTTCATCACCTACATCATCAAGATTCTCAAGTGCCCCTTGGGAGCCGTTAGATTCATCAAACTCCACATCATATGTTTCCTCTACCATGCCGGTGGCATGACTGAATTAATACTCGATATGCTTTGGACTTCGATGAGTAACCAACAAGAAAACCAATATCACAACGTCTTTGAAACTTCCCTAGATGTTGGCGCTTCTTGTAGATGTAGCATTTGCAACCAAACACCCTAAAGGAGATGTCCGACTTCTTCCCATTGAGCAACTCATAAGGTGTCTTCTTGAAAAACTTTTGGAGGTAGAGGCGGTTGGATGCATAGCATGCGGTGTTGATTGCCTCGGCTCAAAACTTCTCATCGGTGCCATACTCATCAAGCATTGTTCTTACCAAAGTGATTAGTGTCCGGTTCTTTCTCTCCACTACACCATTTTGTTGAGGAGTGTAGGTTGAAGAGAACTCATGCTTGATCCCAACTTCATCACAATATTGTTCAATGTTTGTGTTGTCAAATTCTTTCCCATTGTCACTCCTTATCTTCTTGATCTTCACATCAAATTCATTTTGAGTTCTTTTAGCAAACTTTTTGAAGCAAGCGGCCACTTCAGATTTGTCATGAAGGAAGAATGTCCAAGTATATCTTGAGTAGTCATCAACAATCACTAGACAATATAGGTTGCCCCCCAAGCTCTTGTATGTTGTTGGCCCAAAGAGATCCATGTGAAGTAACTCTAGCACTCTATGTGTTGACATGAAAGCTTTGGTTGGATGGGTGTTGGCAACTTGCTTGCCGGCTTGACATGCACTACAAAGCTTGTCCTTTTCAAACTTGACATCCTTCAGCCCTCTCACTAGATCATTCTTCATTAGCTTCTTGAGAGACCCCATACCAACATGTGCTAGTCTTCTATGCCATAGCCAACCAAGTGATGTAGCCTTAGCAAATAGGCAAGTTTGCAAGTTGGCTTTTTCGGAAGTGAAATCCACAACATAGAGGTTGTTGTACCTAAAGCCTCTAAATATCTCTTGCTTGTCACTCTTCTTTGTCACAACAACTTCATGTTCATCAAATAGGCATTGGAAGCCAAGATCACATAGTTGACCAACCGACAACAAGTTGATGCTCAATGAAGCAACATATAAGACATTTGAGAGTGAGTGATCATTTGATATTGCAACCTTTCCCAAGCCTCTCACTTTGCTCTTTGAATTGTCACCAAATGTAATCTTGTTGTGGCCTTTGTCCCCTTCTTCTAGTGAGGTGAACATACGAGGATCACTGGTCATATGTTGTGTGCAACCACTATCAATAACCCAATGACTTCCACCGGTCTTGTAGTTCACCTACACACAATAGATCAAGCTTGTTGCTTAGGGACCCACTCTTGGTTAGGGCCCTTGACATTCTCAACCAATGACTTGGCAACCCAAATTTGCTTAGGCCTATTTTTGTTTGGTGGACCTAAGAACATGACCTTGGTTTTGCCACTAGTATCCTTTCTAAGCATTTAGTGAGCATTGAAGGCAAAAGGTCTACCATGCTTGGGCAAGGGTTGTGGTGGTGGTGTCATACACTCATGAGAGAAATGCCCTTCTTGACCACACTCAAAGCATCTCTTTGGCTTGGGCTTGGGCTTTGACTTGAGTTGATGTTGAGCCTTGGGTTGAGCTTGAGCTTTAGCTTTCTTCTCTTCATTTGCCTTGTACCCAATACCACTCTTGTCCATCTTCATAACGGTGTTCATGAATAGCTCACTTTGAAGATTGTGACCCTTGGTGAACTTGCTCAAGCCGGTAGTGAGGTGAGCCTTCTCTTTCTTAAGCTTATCATTTTCTTGTTTGAGCATCTCAAATTCAAGCATGATCTTGTGCTCTTCTTCATTCTTGGTGGACTTGCTCAATGTGGCGGTGTGTTGAACTTTCTCTTTCTTGAGCTTCTCATTTTCTTGCTTGAGCATTTCAAAGTCAAGACCCAACTCATACACTTCATCACTTTTCTCACCGACAATCATCTTTAGCTTGTTGTTCTCATTCTTGATCTTGATGTACTCATCATAGTGATTGGCCACAACCACTTGCTTGCCTTTGCTACTAGCCTTTTGCTCAATGTTCTCATCAATCAAATCATCACATGATGTAGCTATATCAATCTTAACAACATGGTTAGTAGCAACATGTGGCTCATCATTTAAAAACTCATTAGCAACAAGAAGGTTGTCATGATCAACCTTGAGATTTGTGTACTCTTCTTTGAGCTTGTTATATCTAATGATGAGCTCATTGTGAGTTCCCTCAAGTTTATCATGTTTTTCTTTGAGCTCCTTTAGGGATGGTTTGAGCTCCTTGAGAGAGGATTTCACAAGTTTATATTCATCTCTAAGCTCATCACTAGCCTCTTGTGCTTTGTTATGTTTAGCGAGAAGAGTTTCATTCTCAAGTTTGAGCATGTCAATCTTTTTGTTAGCCTTTGAAACCATTTTAGAATACTTGCTAAGCAAAGTCGCAAGCTCATCATAGCTAGGTGCTTCATACTCAACATCATCATCACTATCATTATCACTATCACTACTTTCATCATCACTTGGTACCTTTGAGTCCTTTGCCATGAGGCATAGGTGTGTAGACGATGAAGATGGTGAAGGTGGTGGTGAAGTGTATGAAGACCCAATGGCAATTGCCGCCACATGTTCTTGCTCATTGTCACTTTCTTCACGGAAGAGCCACCACATGATGATTCAATGTCGGTGAGGGCAATCACCAACAATGTAAGCCTTTCCATTGTTCTTCTTGTGGTATTCCTTCTTCTTGCCATCTTTTCTTCTTGTATGGCTTGTCCTTCTTCCTCTCTTCATCATCACTTGATTCTTCTTTCTTGTCTCATTGCTTTTTCTTGTGCTTGTCTTTCTTGGGTGGTTCAGGACATTGATGAGCAAGGTGACCAAGATTATGGCAATTGTAGCACTCCATCTCGGAGAGTGGCTTCTTCTTGCTACTTGTGTAGAATTGCTTCCTTGATGAATCAAACTTGACTCCCCTCTTGCTAAGACCCTTGAGCATCTTGGTAGTTCTCTTCACCATGAGTGCAAGATCATCAAGGTCCTCATCACTTGGGCTTTGGGAGGAGGTCATGAAAGCTTTGCCTTTCCCTTTCTTGTCAATGCTAGCCTTAAATGCGAGATCTTTCTTCTTGGTTGATGAAGATTCATCCTTGGGATTGATGTGCATGTACATCTCATGGGCATTGATCTTTCCCAAGATTTTTATCGGTGTAGACTGTTGACACCTGTTATAGCATAAAATTACTAGTCAACTAAACATGAATAAGGGCTTAAAATGAATATCAACATAAGTCTAGGGGTTTAACTAACATAATTCCATGAGCTTTGGTGATTTATATATTTTCAGGGACTTAACAGATAAATGCAGAGAAGAATGGAGAAAGTTCCGGAATATACATCTCATACAATGGCAAGCTTGACCGTGAAGTAACTCAACCCAAAATGTGGACTAAAACACTCTAGAAGGTACCAGAAGACACCAGGAGAAACATGGCTCGGTTGGGCCACAAGACCCTGGCGGCCGCCAGTGGGATTTGGGCCGGCCGCCAGGCTACAGTAACCAAACAGGCCCATCTTCGTAGGTCGGTTTGTAACCGACTTTGAGGTTGTATCTACACCGTTGCCAAGGTCGGTTTGATCCAAGGGCTATCGTTCATCGCCAAGGCCTATATAAGAAGACCCCCTGACCCCAGGGTTAAACCCTAATTCATTACTATCTCATTCTATCTCATTAACTCTTAGTTGTAGAGGGGTCCCTTGTAAGGATCAACTCTCTCTAAGGGATTAGTGAAGTAGAATTAGACATGTAATTAGAACTAGATTAGATCTAATCAAGAGTGAATATCAAGTTGAGAGATTAGATCAAAGAAACTTAATTAGAGTTCTAGATCTATTCTTGAGAGCAAAAGAGTGAGTGGAGGAGAAGAAGGGGAAGCACCGGACATGTCGGTGACTCCTCTACGCTTGTACCTCTGGGATCAAGGGTCTATGGCACTTGATCCTGAGACTTCTATGGTAGATCAACTTCTTGTTTGAGTAAGTATCATATTATCTTCAGTGTTAGTATTATTCTTAATGTTCATAACTCTTTGAGTACTTTAATCTATGGGAATCTATAGATTAGAGGGGTATACTTAGGTGTAGGCGTGGTGCCTAGATCGAGGTTGCTTGTGAATGCACCCTACCTTCCGGAGCGTGGTAGATCGTGGTAGTGACAGTACCATTGATTCCTTTGGACTCCACATCCCGCTGGATAGGACACGCGAGGACTATGTTACTTGGAGGAATAGTAAGTTTCGCATTACTTTCCTTTGAGTACGTCCCCTTAAAGATAATATCAACATAACTTACAAGAATGAGAACTAGACAACCATAGGAATCTTCTTACCTCTCGATCCTCTCCCTTCCTTGATTGATGCTCAGGGATTAGTTATATGCCTTTGTTATCCTCATACCATCCTCCCTGTGGATTCGATATTAAAACCCTCTCCCGGGTGAAATGCTCACTAGTATCCGTTCGCTTGCGGATTATTATAAATATTTCTGTAGGCTTATCAAATACCAACAAGCATTTCTGGCGCCGTTGCCGGGGAGGAATGGTTGCTGAGAAAACATTGAGTATAACTAATCTTGTATCATATCTTAGTGTAGTCTTTCTTTTTATATTTTCTTTCCTTTTTATATCTTTTTGGGATCCTCGGATTCCACACCTATCCTTATACTGCATCCTTAAACACAAGTTCAGGCCACTAGAATCTATAGAACCTATCCTACCCCTTTGCTTTGAGCTGTGTCTACGGTTGAGCTAAATGATCATGAAATAACCCATTATAGGAGGGAATTCTGAAGTTAACCTCAGGCCGGATCCTATCCTTTACAAAGGATAATGTATTTGGATCTCATCCTAGAAAAGTTGTTGGCATGACCATCATGCAGTTTTCTGGAGGAACTTTTCTTTCCTTTTCTAAGCAAGGTTTGCTTTGATAAACTCAGCAGGTGTGATCTTTTTTCTTATAATTTTTTATGAACACCCAAAGGAAGAGAAGGAAACATCCTCTAGACCAAAAAGAAGAAGTTTTGATAGCCAGATCATAATCATTCCAATCCTTTGATTAGCTACCAATCCTAAATCATCCATACTCTAAACCTTTTCAAGGGAAGAAGTAATTCTACCCTTGAATCTTTTTATGGTGATGACTTTGGGAGACAAACTTCTAGTTTTCAAGCAGAGACCTTTGAATGCCTATAAACCAAATCCTCTTAGAGAAGAGTCTCTTAGAAAGCATCCTTATTTCTTAGGACGTTGGGAGCCCAAGGATGGCATATCTAATAATGCCATAGAAGGAGAAAGAAACTATCTAGAATCCATTCATGTCTTCTTTCCTTCTATTTCAGACTAGATAACTTATCCAAACCCATCTTCAACCTCATCCTTGACCCCAATGAATCCTCTAGTGTTCTTTTTCTTGAGTCTACCTACGATCTTAGAAATCCTAAGTATAGACATCATGAAGGATCCAAGGAAGACCAGAAAGAGCATTATCCATAGTTGGAGAACATCCATGAGCATAGGGGTTACATCCTAAATTTTCTACCCAATCCTTGCCCATGAGAGCAAACTCCTGAATTAATTACCATCTCTAATCTTGCCACCTACAAGATCTCAAACCCCCTTGAGATAATTGTTCATAAGAAGTTAGAAAGGGTGATTGTTGATCTTATTGGCTTGAAAGTTGAGATTGGTGATTTAAGGGAAAACCTCTTCATCACCTTGAATCATCTTTGAAGGTTTCCTAAGGACGAGCTTTTCGTCCTAAAACAAGCACTCTAGGGAAGTAATATAAGTATAGATCTTTTGCTATAACACCCCCTTGTGTAGTGAGCATAGAGATATAATTATAAATATTCTTTTGGGAATTTTTTGTTACTAACCATTTCAGGTCTAGAACAAAGAGAATGAAGGATGACAATGTAAAGGTATGTCCAACCATTTATTGAGCAACATTAAATCACTCATACAATTCTTGCCATGTTGCTACATTATCTTGGTTGTCTCTACCTTAAAAACATGCTCAAGTTGCTACACTTCTTCATCTCTATTTTGATTAAATCTCTATAGTGCTATCATGCTACTTCTGTCTACCATAGTATGCTTTGGTTTGGAAATTTTACACGTGAAATTTCCGAAGGTTTTTAAATTAAGCGTGGTGCTTAGGTTAAAATGCCTTCCTTAATTAAATTAGACATGGAGTTTAGTTTGGTTATTGAACTAAATATTACTTGTGTAGATATTGGTATATTTTGTTAGACTAACCCATGCGTAAAAACTCTCAATCCAATTCGGGTAAGTCAAAGAGATGAACTCAGATAAGAGATGAAGCAAGGCATATGATGAACTCTAACATTGTGCAAAAAGTCATGCTCATTCATCATTAATGGAAGAACTGTAAGTCTCAAATCATTCACTCAGTCTTTTGCCACAATTCAGCTTTGCCTTGATCCTTATGTTAGAATATAGCAAACAAATAAAAATGTGATATAAGATATGATAATTAAAATCTGTGTTAATAGTAATCAAAGAATCATCTTTTTAGCATAGGTAAGATCTTATGAACTTTGGATAACAGCCCCTGTTTCAACCATGTTGTATACTCCCTCGGGTATGTGTCCATTAATATTTTGCAGAAAAAGGAATCTATGCTATGTCTATTCAATGAAGAAGAGTGCCATACACCACGATCACGAAAAGTAAACACTCAAAGAAGTGAATGGACAAAGCAATGGGCCACAAGAACATCAAAGATAGGTAAGTGAATATAAATCACTTATTTGTATACAACTTTTGTCTTATGTTCTAAAAATAATAATAATAAAAAAATCTGAGTACATAAAGGCTCATGCTAAAAATCAACAACATGTTCCTAGAACAAGTTCCTTCGGGTATTTTTTTGGTCACTAACCTTGTAGGAACAGAAGGACGAACAACATCTAAGGACATGATGATTGCAACACACAATTAGGGATGGTTCAGCATTCACACTTAAAGTGCCGAGTGACAGGAAGCTCAAGCATGGGGGAGGAAAGTCCACTCCTCTAAAGATCTGACATTACTCTTCCTCTTCTCAAGCTACCATTACTCGACATCTTTGGTTTGCAATCCCTCTACTCAATACTACTTTTGTCTCTCTAAAGATTGAATGTTTATAAATGTCATACATCAAAATTAATCTTAAGATTTCCCATTAAGAAAAAAGTAATAGTGAGCACATACATCCAAAACCCTTTGTAGAATAGAAGATACCTTTAGCTCCATGACAAATCTACCCTTGTTTAAAATTACATGTATATTCCTTCGGGTATGTGCTGTCAACTAATAATACTGCAGGAATAAAAATCATGAGAGGAGCAAAAAGGTCCTAACACAATTCAAAGGAGAAGAAAGAAAGGATGATGCAATAAAGGAGACAAGTTAGGAGCAAGATGTACAAAAGGCCAAATGAGGAAAGCTCCAAGCAAAAGGTAATAACTACCACAAGTTGTTACAGTGATGTCACACTCTAATAAAAGGTAACATCTTGAGGTAAGCTATCATCAACTAAGTTTTTTCTAATTATGGCATGTTCATAAAGTATCAAACATATTGGAGTGAAAAACCTAACCTTATCCATCCCGCTTAGCTTCACATGTTTAGTTCTTTGTTCTTAAACACCACTCTCTTGATCTCATAATCTCTAATCATGTAAACCAAAATGTTGCTCATCCTGTTCTGGAAGAAAGTTACAATCATCAAACTGTTGATGCTTAATCTTTTGATCTTATCACCCTCATCGTAAATGAATGAAATAGTTAAACATTAACTCTGCCTTGTTTAATGTGCTTAAGGGTAGAGAAGAACGAATAAAGTTTTGGTTCTCGTTGGTGTTCTCCCACCAACAGAGTCCATGCACTTGATCTCTACCTTGTTTGTGCAAACAGGACATACTTTAAGCACAACGTGGAGGAGTATGTCACTCCCCAAGATTCTACAAGGAAATGTCCCTGAACCCACAAGTACGCACACTAAACAAGATGTTGCATGCTTCCACCGGTCAAAAGTTTCACTTTAAATCATGAGACAAGCAAGCAACATGGGTGATGCCATCCTCGAGAGATTATTATCTCGGGGAGATGCAGTCACCAAGATCGAGATGTTGCATTTGAGGAGTGAGTAAGGTAAGAAGTCTTGTTCAAAGGACTTAAAATATTGAACCCTCGTAGAAAGGAAGTAAGATCGGTAGTTATCGTGCATAGCATATTTATTTCCTTGCATTGCATAATCATTTTCCTTTAGCATATTTAGATTTTTGCATTAGCATTGCATTAAAAATTCTCAAGCCCCATGTGAATAATCTTGTGGCGCATAACAACCCATAAGGATATTCACCATGGTGGCATAAAAATAATCATGCATTCATCTAGTTGCATTTGCATTATAGTTCTTTACATGCATATAAATATATAAAATCCAAAAAAACATTTAGAGGAGAAATCTTGTTGAAGTTCTATCTAATCATGATCCATCTTGAAAATCTTTAGACACATGAAGCTTATGTGGCAAACCACTAACGCTTAATCAAGTTCCACTAGCTTTGTTGTCTATTTGAGTTCAAAGAGATTTAAAGGAGAGAAACATGATAAGGCGATACCCTCGTCATTGTCTACCTCAACTCCCACAATAAACACGACACTTCAATCCAGCTTGGGGAGAGCACCCCAGATTACCACGATAAGTATCTCTACTATTATATTATTAGCTAATATTTTGGTTTGCTTAGTTTGCTAAGAGTCTAGTTCATATAAAGTCGTTTAAAAAGTCTTTAGTAGAAGTGTGATCTTTAGAGTGTGAATAAATGAATAAATAGGAGTGTACAAGAAGTTTTTCCACCTACATAAAATAATATCTGAAGCTAAAATCTCATGCATGGAAATGATGAATAGTTGCTCCACCGTAATTCTTTTTCAGTACCTAGCTTTCAAGCTTAATTTCTCTTGAGCCTTAAAAATGCAAAACTGCTTTTGACTTGAGATTTGCTCTGAACCTGAAATCTGTGGGTTGCAAATTGCTTGCTCTAAAGTCTAGTTAATTGATGGATATGATATATGAGAGTTTGAGCTGCTATTGATCTTACTCCTAGTGATGCTAGATTTCTAGAGATTTATTTTAAAACTTTAAAAGTGCACATGATAAGTTCTCGTGTGACAAAGTGTTGAACCTCCTACCACGACCATATATACATGTTATCTAGATTAGGAAAATCTTTTTTAACATATATAGGCTGCTTGCTTTGCATTGAGTTTGTTCAATCTTTGTCGACCCTTAGAAACTTGTCATGCTGATCATGTACACTCCACTCCAATCGACTCCATACACATATGCTATTTCCACCCTGGAAGTACGCATCCACCACATATACACCCACCATATATATACCACTATCATCCACTCACTCTAGGCAGCAAAAATTGCATCCGGCCCAGGCATGGGGTTGGCCGAGGCCCAATAACATAAGGTTGCCCGGACTCCAACAGTTCTTATGCAGACCCACTCAGGGAAAGGCCCAATCGCCCCAAAAGACTAGTCTGATAGGGGAAGGGTGGCTCTCCCTTTTAAGGTGGCTTCCTCCTCCCAAGTTTAGCGAGGTGGGATTATCGAGGAGGCTCACACGGTCGCCGTCCCCGACTACAACCGGGCCACTGGCCCATTTAGTGTTGCGTCTTTGCCAACGGGTAATAGTGGAGGATGTCCTCATCATTCTCACCCCCTTAAACAAGGGCCCAGCTTTGATACCAAATGATGAGATACGGCCTGATCTTCCGTGAGGTAAAGAGGTAATTTCGATTGGTGGAGAACTCGAAGTTGACGATCCGGCTTCGAATCAACACAATTCGACCCCGCAACCACTACACCACTTTGCTCCAATGGTTATCAACCAAGCACGACTTGATTGACCTCGCCAAGAAGGCTTTTCACGCTAGCGAATCGAAGAACACAAGCAAGAACGGTAAACACGCTAATCTGAATATTGCAAATATGAATTGATGAACTAAGATAATGGTGTCCGAAGTTCGGATCACAAAAAGGACTAATCGCCACAGTGTGTGAAGAATAAAACAGGGGCCTTGGATCAATGTAAGCGGAATAATCTTCACGGTTACAATGAATTAATCAAAGTTTTCTCTGGAAAACTTGAACTAAACAAAACCCAAGTTGTGTCGGGGGCTTCGGGAGCCTTATGTAAGTGCGATGAAGAGAAAATACCACGCTACCATGCGTGAACAAAGGAACTAAAAATGGGAAATGCTAGGACATCCACTAGATGTGAAAAGTGGCATGCTAACTAGTGTCCACTTTGGAATTTTGATTGAATTTGGAGCTGCGCATTGGAAAGGCCTTCTCCTTTGTCTCGCTATTAAAAAGGAGTGGTCCAAATCTGAGGTTGCATGTGGCCTTGGCGACCCAATTCTTGAATTCATTTCGACCGCATGAAGCGTCGGCGTAAGGCATCATTATTTTTAGCAAAAGGAATGTCCACTCGAATTCATCGGTGATTGCTCCCGGCTTTAAATAGCGGTAGTGTCCGGCGTGTCCAGCGTGGCGATGTCCTCATCATCCTCCCCTTCTTGAATTGGAGTCGCCCCTCGACTCCATCTTGACGGGTCTACCCTTTGCAAAGGTGGTGGTGGCCATGGAGGTTTTTCTCGTAGAGATTCATCATTTTTCTCCCCGCAAAAGTTTAGTACTAACAAGGGACATTTTCTCCCCTTCTTTGAATTTGACGTTACCAAAAACAAGATATGTATGTCTAGAGACCCATGGCAAATCAGAATATGCATATAGTTTCTCGCCTAAAGAATTAAGATTACACAAAACATTAAATTTAATATAACCCAAAGTATTTAAAGATGACAACAATTTCAACTCATCAACATCACTAGCATTATGAATAATATGTCTATTTTTAGCGCATGTGTTCGGTTTTTCGACACACATATATCATAATCATTCGTTAATGGTTGCATTGGTATAGTATAAATATCATCATGCAAGTCATATTTATCACAAGGAACATCTACCATATCATCTTGTGACAAAGGTAAATCGGGAGATGGTTCCACTAATGTTTGCTTGATCGTAGCATGATTGGTAGAAACATTCAGCACATCAAGAGAACTCTCACCTTCTGCGAATTTAACATCGTGGGAATTACCATTGCTCTCATGTTCAGCAAAAAAAAAATAGGTGTTGGTTCTGAATTTTCACATGAGGCTATGATCTCCTTGTTTTCTTCCACAATGTCCTTGCCATCTTGCTTTTGTTCGTAATCCCGCAAAAGGTTAGGTGGAGCAAGAGATACAATAATGGACTGATCCTCTAAATTATTCACCTCATCATATGAATTCAAGATAGGAGGTGGATTATTAAAGGTTTCACGCATAAGAAGTTTCATATCATTCCAAGTTTGAGGTTTGTCCGAAGGATTTAAAGAATCCCACCAAGATAAAGCATAACGTCAGTAAAACACTAGCTGCATTTTTTACCTTCCTCCTTGGACACATAAAGCGAGTAGCAAATATGTTATCTATAGCAATTTCCCACTCGAAGTACTTATCAACACCCACACCATCATAAGTCGGTGGATATGAACCTATCATTGTTAGAAGACAACAAAAAGACAACACAAAAGTATTATCCCTAACAACTACTTGAGAGATGGCAAAAGTGGTGGTGGTAGTGGAATGCAATATCAGAAACGTCTTACCACTGTCTTGCAAGTATTCTTACCAAAGCCAAACAGGTGTTACAATCGGTCGGTGGGCTTGTGGTGTAAAAGTTGCGAGAGGAACTTGTGCTGACTAAGTATATGTGGAGCTATGGGAAGGCAAAATATAGTAGCAAGGAATAACAATAATTTAATTCAGAAATTGCAAGATTGAAAAGTAGTCCCAAGCTAGTCTATGTCGCTGGCCTAAACTCGTCCCTTCATCTAGTTCAAGCAAGCAACAAAGCAAGATGACTCCAAGGATGCAAGCACTTCTGAATTTTTTCTCTTTTTTTTTTGGTGCGGCTGTTTTTTTTTATGCACCACGTTGCCTTTTCCTTTGTTTTTTCTTTTTTTTTTTGTTGGTGCGGCTTTTTACTATTTTTGCACCTTTCGGCCTTTTACTTTTTGTTCTTTTTTAAATCTCAGGAAGTGTCGCAAGGAACAATAAAAAAGGAATTAATGATACACGATCTGAAATGGATCACAGGATAATAAATTTTCTAGCTTCAATGCACTAAGATATCTTCCACAATCTATATGTTAATACATGGTGTGCCTAGGCGTGCCTAGAAACGTGACCAAAAGGGATTCTTTCAAGACAAAGAAAGGACACGTAAGAAATCCTTTGCTGTGTTGATCGGCCAGAAATATATAAAGAAAGATATTCGGCCACAGATAGTCACGACGAAACTGCTATGCCTTTTTTTGGTTGGACAAGAATTAACCTCCAACTACAACCATGGAGATCAATTTAGATATGCAGAGCGCACACACACATGCATACTTGCTATCTAAATCTGATGACAGCCTATTTATGGAAACATGATCACTTTTAGGCAAAACAATAGAATACTATTATCACACAATTGTTGAGAACAAGAGATGACTCGGCTGAAACAAGACGCTCAAACAAGCCTGAAGGCTAGACCAGGAACAAGATTAAAACACAACGAACACATAAACTTGCGAGGGGACGACCGTTCAACAAAGCAAACTGAAATTAAAAAATATTGCAAAGGCACAAAGGGCTATAGGACAGCGGAAATTGAAAATTTTTTTTTTTGGGATTTTTGTGGACTGTAGGTGATGAACAAATATGAATCTAAGGGAAAACGAGATTATACCTCGCAGTAAACCTAAGCTTTGATAATCGCATCATACACGGTTTTAAGAACAAAACTAGATACACACCATATGTGAGCCCGTGAAGTCAAATCTCACATATAGTTACAATTAATGGAAATATCAAAACATAATGCTTAATATATAACAAACTTAATATAAAGAAGATAACCTCAAAGCGCGAACAACGGAAAAGACACTTTCGATCTTGGGATGAAGCCTCCTCGCCCACGAGGACAAACCGACTGGGTTGATCACAAGCCCCGACTCCTTCAAAACTCTAGCAATCTTGCAACATCCTCGGTTTGAGTGGGAATTGCAAGGGTGAGTCCATGTCGAACTCAAAGCAAATATATCATGGGGTTATGAGGCTCAAAAGGATAGACAATGGTTTAACTGCGGTAAGCATTTTAGTGAGTCAAATTTTATTATTAATTAAGCAAGAAGTTGTGCTTAAGCCCCAAATATTCCCATATCGAGTTGAAACCAACATCCGTCATAAGTCTCCATCATCATCATCAACGTCATCATCGTAGTCACCATCAACTTAAATCCATGTCTCAACCTCATCTCAATCTCAACATCCATTGATCACTATTCCTTGAGTTTTCGGGCGTGTCGTGACCGTGAGCACGGCCGTTATAACAGTTTATACTCTGCTTGCAGAGGTGTACACTTTCACTTTGTGAGTCATGATTCTCAAATGCCGAGGGTTAGCAAGGCCCAAAACACCAAGAATCGTATAAAGCCTTTCAATGGTTCTTCTAAAATGTCAAAGCCGCTAGGATTCAATGGTTATTCTGTAGGATCCATCCCGCAGTGGCGGGTTCCCACTGATCGACCTTCCCCTATTTTGCGCCACAAGAGGGTAACCCCGACAAGATAGGAAAGGTCCATTGACCGACTAAAAGTCGAGCCATATAACCCCCACGGTACTGCATTTGTAAGTCCCAGCTTTTGCCAAAGGATAAGTCCTTATGGAGAGCCAAGTGCATCATGTAAAAGCATGAGCTCTTGCCCTATGGTCCTGGTTGGTGAACATCATCTCATACAAATCATTGTTTATATCATAATCATCATTATATCATGTTTATATAAAGTTGAGCACTAGCAATATACTACCCATATGCAAGCATCCCCATAGGTAACGAGGTACAAGATAACAATAACTATGTTATAATCTCTACGTTTGTCAAGGAGGACACATGCACATGTATTATGATTATAAAGTGTATAGGTAACAAGGATAGTCCCATGCTATACTTGCCTCAAACTCGATTCCTTCTTCTAGTTCAATTCTTCAAAGAACTCCCGAGGATCCTGATCTTCAAATAATTCCTGATCTTCCACGAACTGCTCACTGACCACTTGATCACCAACTTCTTCTTCTAGACCACCAACGAAAACTCACCATTTGGACATCGCCACAAAGCACCACACAAGCATCCAGAAATCATACACGAAGCAAACAATAGAACTATATTAGAACATTACACCAACAGCATGAAAACAAGATAAAAGGTTTATAAATCAAATCTACGTCTCACTACGATCACATAGACGTAAAGATCACGAAAATCTGAGCTAGAAGCGTGAAAGATACGAATTAAACAAGATTAGCATTAATAAAATAATAAAATAAATTCAAATTCGAAATTTAAAAGTTTGAAAAGTGGATTAACAGTAAGATAAACATGTAGATGATGAGATTACGAACCCAACGCAAGTTGAACGGGGCTAATCGGAGTTAAAACGACAAAGTTATGAGCAATTTAAAACAGTGGCAAAACTGTAATTAGACTGAAACTGATTTCGGAATAAAAACAAATAAATTTCTTTTTTTAGAATTCGGATCCAGGGACCTGGACGTAATTAAAGGTAGCCGAGAGGGACTCTTTAACAAAAAGAACCCCGAAGGGGTATCGGCCATCCTGGACCGCTGGATCTCGAATCGACGGCCGGAAATAGATCAAGGGAGAGGGCTCGCCGGAGAAGATGACTCCCGCGGCGGCGGCCATTGCCGGCGGCGAGGAAACTTGCCGGCGCAACTCGATTCGACGATTCCGGCCACCAAACGACATGGGACCTGGACCAAAATGACGAGGATCTCGAGGGCATCTCACCACGGGCGAAAACGGCCGGCGAGACGACTTGACGACGGCGTACGGCGAGGATGGCGGGCGGCACCAACCTGTGAACACCGGCGACACCGTGTGAGCAGCGTAGTGCATGAAAACAAGGGAAAAACGACCCAGAGCCTCGAGGTGTCGCTACGAAACCCGGCGTCGACCTTACTGCGAAGCTGAGGCGACGAAACAAGGAGACCGAGCTCCGACGGCGGCGCGGCCTAGGGTTCGTCGCGGCGCTGCTGTTCTCGGCGAGTGCGGGAGCGCGGATGATGGGAAAAACGCGACAAGGCGCTGGTGGCCTGCTTCTATAGGCTGGGCGCCGGCTCAAAGAAGGAAGGGAGCAGCGAGATTTGGAAGGGAAGCGGCATCAACGGAGGCCGGTCTCGTGCGACTTCGAACGGGTGAAGAGGAACGACGCCGCACGTGAGCTGCAAGTGCTCGCTGGTTCACGCTGGGCTGCGTTGGCCTGACTGCTGCTGCAAGAGGCGATGGGCCAAGCTGCTGCAGCCCAAGAACAAGGAAATCAGGCCACGGGCCAAAGCAAATGAGCAAGCCACGCTGGCTAGAAAGGAAAAAAAGAAATGGGGAGGGAAAAGAAAATCTTTTTTTTTCTTTTTATTTGAATCATTTCAAAAGAGCTTTTCAAAAGGATTTAAATTCTTTTCCAATTCAAACAAAAATCCAGTCATTACAACAAAGATAATGCACCAGCATGCATGCAACAAAATGTCTCTATACCTTATATTGGATTTTATTTCTCAAACTTTATTATTACCTACATTCCAATGCTCACAAAATTCATAAATAAATCAATTTAACCTATTTTTAAAAATTGCAAAATTTGGGGTGTTACAGATACCAATTGATGCATCCGGCCCAGGCATGGGGTTGGCCGAGGCCCAATAACATAAGGTTGCCCGGACTCCACGGCAGTTCTTATGCACACCCACTCGGGGAAAGGCCCAATCGCCCCAAAAGACTAGTTTGATAGGGGAAGGGTGGCTCTCCCTTTTAAGGTGGCTTCCTCCTCCCAAGTTTAGCGAGGTGGGATTATCGAGGAGGCTCACACGGTCACCGTCCAGGCTACAACTGGGCCACCGGCCCATTTTAGTGTTAGCGTCTTTGCCAACGGGTAATAGTGGAGGATGTCCTCATCAATATACAAAAGAGAGAAGATTCCTCAAGGAGCAAAAGTAAGATTTCTCATCTATTCTATTCACTTCACTACATACTTTACTACATTCCTTACCATCTATATTCTATCCACCATACACATGCACCACTTGATCAGTGTGACTTGTAACTTTGGATCCATTGCTTGAATTTACAATATATGCTTAGTAAGTAGATTTAATCTTCTCCCACCTATGAACTTCACATATAAGCTTTAGATATAGGGTGAGAGAGAAGAAGGCATAGTGTGCTACTGCCTTAGCCAAAAATACTACATATTATGAGAGAAAGGCAACACTACCTTATTGCCTAAGAGAGGATCCACAAATACCACAAATGAGATATTAGAGAGAAAGTCATACTGAGGAACTTTGAGTTTTATTTGAAAACTTGCAAAACTCCAGAAGGACAGTTGAACAAAGAGTTTGAGATATGGTGCTTGACTTGATTGTTCTGTCTTTCAATTGCCCAAGATCAAAGAAAAGGCTATAAGCTCCATAGATAAAGGTAATATGGGTAAGTTGAAGAATGAACAATTTATTCTTATCTAGAGGAGAAATTTTGTTTGAAAGCATGTGTACTTGTTGAGGCGTGAAAAGCGTTGTAGCAACTCCCGATCCATTACTAAGTTTAGCTTTGCTAGGGACTAGCAAAGGGTAAGCTTGGGGGAGCTTGTTGACACCTGTTATAGCATAAAATTACTAGTCAACTAAACATGAATAAGGGCTTAAAATGAATATCAACATAAGTCTAGGGGTTTAACTAATATAATTCCATGAGCTTTGGTGATTTATATATTTTCAGGGACTTAACAGATAAATGCAGAGAAGAATGGAGAAAGTTCCGGAATATACATCTCATACAATGGCAAGCCTTGACCGTGAAGTAACTCAACCCAAAATATGGACTAAAACACTCTAGAAGGTACCAGAAGACACCAGGAGAAACATGGCTCGGTTGGGCCACAAGACCCTGGCGGCCGCCAGTGGGATTTGGGCCGGCCGCTAGGCTACAGTAACCAAACAGGCCCATCTTCGTAGGTCGGTTTGTAACCGACTTTGAGGTTGTATCTACACCGTTGCCAAGGTCGGTTTGATCCAAGGGCTATCGTTCATCGCCAAGGCCTATATAAGAAGACCCCCTGACCCCAGGGTTAAACCCTAATTCATTACTATCTCATTCTATCTCGTTAACTCTTAGTTGTAGAGGGGTCCCTTGTAAGGATCAACTCTCTCTAAGGGATTAGTGAAGTAGAATTAGACATGTAATTAGAACTAGATTAGATCTAATCAAGAGTGAATATCAAGTTGAGAGATTAGATCAAAGAAACTTAATTAGAGTTCTAGATCTATTCTTGAGAGCAAAAGAGTGAGTGGAGGAGAAGAAGGGGAAGCACCGGACATGTCGGTGACTCCTCTACAGCTTGTACCTAAGACGGGATCAAGGGTCTATGGCACTTGATCCTGAGACTTCTATGGTGGATCAACTTCTTGTTTGAGTAAGTATCATATTATCTTCAGTGTTAGTATTATTCTTAATGTTCATAACTCTTTGAGTACTTTAATCTATGGGAATCTATAGATTAGAGGGGTATACTTAGGTGTAGACGTGGTGCCTAGATCGAGGTTGCTTGTGAATGCACCCTACCTTCCGGAGCGTGGTAGATCGTGGTAGTGACAGTACCATTGATTCCTTTGGACTCCACATCCCGTTGGATAGGACACGCAGGACTATGTTACTGGAGGAATAGTAAGTTTTGGCCTTACTTTCCTTTGAGTACGTTCCCTTAAAGATAATATCAACATAACTTACAAGAATGAGAACTAGACAACCATAGGAATCTTCTTACCTCTTGATCCTCTCCCTTCCTTGATTGATGATCAGGGATTAGTTATATGCCTTTGTTATCCTCATACCATCCTTCCTGTGGATTCGATATTAAAATCCTCTTCCGGGTGAAATGCTCACTAGTATCCGTTCGCTTGCAGATTATTATAAATATTTCTGTAGGCTTATCAAATACCAACATAGACTCGGAAAGATCACCTTGATGAAGAACGGTGATGATGTGCCCATACTTCTCAATGGGGAGGACACACAACATTCTTCTCACGACATCCGCGGGCGTGATTTGTGTGAGTCCAAGTCCATTGATTTCCTCTACAATGACATTCAAGCGACCATACATGTCATTAGTATTTTCATTAGGAAGCATTGCAATGGCATTAAGCTTATTCATGACAAGATTATAGCGTTCCTCACGCTCACTCTCGGTTCCCTCATGGGCGCACAAATTTCTTCCCAAAGATCATGGGCATTTTTGTGGTTCCTCACGCGGTTGAACACGTCCTTGCAAATGCCTCTAAAGATTGTGTTTCTAGCTTTGGCATTCCAAGTGACTTGTTTCTTTTCTACGTCGGTGGGAGCTTCTTCATCCTTAGGTTTAGCGTAACCTTTAGTGGCGGCTTTGAGCGGACCGGGGTTCTCCCGGCCTCAAGGTAGGCCTCCATGCGAATTTTCCAATAAGGAAAAAGTCGTAAGCCTTCGAACATGGGTGGAGGGCCATTCCCGTTGGACATCTTTCTCTAGGCGGTTGAAGATCTCTTGTTTGGTTTTGGCTAATTAGTGACACCTAAGGACTAATCTCGATGCTAAGTGTTTGACTAGATTGGAGATTGGTCGTGCCGGAGTTGGTGCATGGTGATCATGGAGGATGGATCGAGGTGATTCAAGAGATGATCAAGCATGCAACTCGGTGGAGTTTCGGAGATCAATTGTCCCCAAGGCAAAGGTATAACCATAGGGCTTTTGATTTCACACCCAAGACACCATAGAGGGTGTGGGTGGTTATAGGATCGATAAGCCGTACTATAAAAGAGGGAAACTTATCGTACATATCGGTCCTCATGTGCCTCTAGGTTCAAAATTCATTTGCATGCATTCTAACCTAGAGAGCTAACTTCGCACTTGGTGAAAATGTTTTGAAAATGCTAACACAGTGGTTGGGGTGTTCTTCGACGTGTTGGCAACATAAGACAAGTGACGGAAGTTGGAACAAAATCGAAACAACGCAAATCCACAACCTCAGCACAACAAAGTGACCTACGCCCCGACGTGGCGGGCGGAAGCACCAGGCGCGTCCGGCGCAGTGTTGAGGGCTGGCCGGACGCCCGACGTCCGGCGGCCTTCACGCCTGACGCGGGCTCGAGGAGTAAGCTTGTCCGGTGCACACGGCGTGGGTTCGGCCGGGTGCGATTGCACGGGCGCTCGACGCTAGCGCTGGCGCGCCGGCGCGCGCGCCGGACGCAGTCCAGTAAGCATGTCACGGGGTCGCCCCGGACGGTGGGCGCTTGGGACGCGTATGGCGGGACCTGGCACATCCGCAACGCAGTGCCGCGCGGTGCGGTGCTGGTTGGCACGGCGCCCCTCGCGCGTCCCGCGCCGTATTTTTCTTTCGCGGCCCGAACCCAACGGCTCTATTTCGAATGGGGGCTATAAATATGTGTTTGGCCGGCCTTTGGGAGGTCTCTTGGTCATTCTTACACATTCTAACACCCTTTGAGCTGAGCAAACATCCTCCTCCTCACTCCCTTTGCTTGTGAGCTTCATTCAAGTGAGTTGAGGTGATCCAAGTGCTCTTTGCTTTGATCTTTGCATCTAGAGGCACTTGTGGATCATTGTGAGCCGGTTGGTTTCTTGTTTCTCTTGGAGACACCGCTTCTAGCCGGCTTGGTGGATTGGTGGAGTTGTTGGCAAGAAGAGGTAATTGTTTCTTGGCCACCTCCGGTTGATTTGTGAGAGGATCACGCACTCCTCGTCGGAAAGACAAAGTGCAAGGAATACATTGCTCGTGTCTTGGGTACCACACTTGTTGAGTGGTGTGTTGAGGCTAGCAAGGGCACCGCCTAGCTCAAACACCATCCTTGTGTTGGTCGGCACAACCGGAGAGTAACTTGTCGGTGTACAAGCAAACTCCGGGTGAACAAATCGACTTGTTCATTGTCTCGACGTGTGGATCGTCACCTTCGTGTGACTGATTGTTCATATTATTCCCGGTGATTGGTTGACATCCTCTACGAGTTGGTATATCGCTCTTACTCTTGTATTTACCTTCCTAGTCTACTTTGAGTAGAGAGCTAGCACTTGCTTGTGTAGGTTGTTCTTGCTAGCATAAGGACCTTATTAGGATTGCTCACTAGTTAGTGTAGTGACATAGCCTTTGATTGACTTAGAGATCATAGCTATTTGATAGAATTGTCACTAGAGGCTTGCAAGACAATATAGCTAGTGCAAACCGCTTTATGCCGTGTTTTATACTAATCGGTTTGTTTAGTTGAGCTTGTAGAAATTTTTTATAGGCTATTCTCCCCCCTCTAGCCATCTAGGACCTTACAAGTGGTATCAGAGCCGTGGTCACCATATTTGAAGGCTTAACAACCTTGGTGTGATAGTATGGCTCATGTTGTGTTCAACCATGTTGGGGGAAAGCCTCCATTCTTTGATGGGGTCAAGAATTTTGACTATTAGAAGAGAACCATGAGAATGTACTTAGGATCAATCAATGATCAAGTATGGGAAGTGACCGAGAAGCATTATGCTATCCTTGATCCAACCAACCTCACTCCCACCGACAAGGCTAACAAGCAATGCAATACCATGGCATTGAACACTTTGTACAATGGCATGGATGTCAAGGTGTTTGAGGGCATCAAGGACCTTGAAAGAGCAAGTGAAGTTTGGGAGAAGCTTGGTGAGACTTATGAGGGCACAAAGATGGTGAAAAGTGCCAAATTATATGTGCTCAAGAGTGAGTTTGAGAACTTCAAGATGAAGAAGGATGAAAGCATACCGGACACATTCCATAGGCTTCAAGTGATTGTCAATGATCTCAAGGCTTTGGGTGTGAAGACATTGGATAGAGACTTTGGGTACAAATTCTTGATGTGTTTGCCCAAAAGATTTGCTATGTTGAGGAAGATCCTATTTAGAGGTGCATTGGACACCATGACACCTAGTGACTTGCTTGGTGAAGTACTAACCGATGAGCAAGTAGATGGGATGGAAGATGAAGTGGAGAAGGAAGATGACAAGAGCAAGAAAGTTATGGCATTCAAGGCCGCCACCACCTCATCCAAGGCTAAGGGCAAGTCCAAGGCTCAAGAAGAAGATGATGAGGAAGTTAATCTTGATGAGATTGATCAAGAGTTTGCTATGTTTGTGAGGAAATTTAGCAAGGTCTTGAAGAGCAAGAAGTTTGGGCAAGGCTCTAGAATTAGAAATGATTCATCCAAGGGCAATGAAGAGCCAAGAAAGTGCTTTGAGTGTGATAGCCCTTATCACATCCTTACCGATTGCCCAATCAAGAAGGAAAAAGAGAAGATGAAGGCATACAAGAGTGACAAGACAAACAAGAAGAGCAAGACCATGACATTCAAGAAGACAAATGATGGTGCTTTTGTTTGTTCTTGGGATAGTGATGGTTCCTCCGATGAAGAGGAAGAGAAGCCCAAGGCCATGAGTGCAATTGGCCAACACAAGAAGTCATCTCTCTTCGGCTCATCACCTTCATGCTTCATGGCTAAGGCCACTAAGGTATCATTGCATGAGCATGAAGAACTAAATGCTAATGAAGTAAAATATGATAGTGATGATGATGATGATGAATATGAACCCACTAGAGATGATCTTTTAGAGATGCTTAAGCAAACTCATATCATGCTTAAGACTAAAGACAAGGAATGTAGAGTTTTGTAAAAGAGTGTAAAAACTCTAGAGCAAAACTTTAGTGAGCTAGAGGCCACCCATGAGGGTCTAAAGGAAGACCATGGGGAATTGGAGCTAGCTCTTACAAGGCTCCAAAAAGCCCATGCCATGCTCTTAGAGAAGAATGATAGAGCTTGCTCAATCATCAAGAAGGATGTTGGTTCAACATGTGACATCATAGATGAACCATTCTTGGTTGATGTTGAAGAACCATCTATTCCTTCCACATCCACATCAACCCACTCAAGCTCTACTAGTAGTGATTGAGTAATTTTAGATTCATCACTAAAAGTTGAGAATGAGACTCTCAAAAGAGAGGTGGATGAGCTCACCCACTCCTTGAGGAAGGCATATGGTGGGGATGCCCGCTTGCTAAAGTGCTTGGGTAGCCAAAGGTTTTCCCTTAACAAGGAAGGCTTAGGCTATGTCCCCAAGAAAGGCAAGAAGGCCTTTGCTACTCCAAAGCCTAGCTTTGTGAAGAGCAATGGGTCCTATTGCAATAGATGCAAGCAAGTGGGGTATCAAAGAGCATAAATGTGCTAAAATGAACATGAACAAGAAATCAAGCAAAAGTGCATTCCATACATTTTGATTCTTGTTATTTGCTTACCAAGGGTGAGAAGGGTGTCAAAGCAAAGTTTGTTGGTACACCCATTGTTGGCCCAAAGAAGAAGGCAATTTGGGTACCAAAGGCTTTGGTTGCTAACCTCCAAGGACCCAAAGGCAAATGGGTACATAAATCTTATTGATTTCCTTATAGGTGAATTACAAGATTAGGGGTAACCATTGGATTCTTGATAGTGGGTGCACTCAACATATGACCGGTGATGCAAGGAAGTTCATCATTATTGATTCAACTCAAGAGAATGGCAAGCCTATTACATTTGGCGGTAGCAAAAGTGGCAACATACAAGGCATTGGCAATATAGCAATAACCAATGATTTGACCTTATCAAATGTGGCACTTGTGGACATATTGAAGTACAATTTGCTTTTGGTGGCACAAATTTGTGATCTTGGTTATAAGTGCATCTTTGGTGAAGATAGTGTTGAGATTGTGAATACAAAAGATTCAAGCTTGATCTTCAAGGGAATAAGATTTGACAACCTCTACCTTGTGGATTTTGGTGCTAGTGAGACTCAAATTAGTACATGCTTGATATCTCAATCTAGCATGGGTTGGCTATGGCATAGAAAACTTGGTCATGTTTGCATGAAGCAACTCAACAAGTTAGTGACACATGATCTAGTAAGAGGCTTGAAGGATGTCCATTTTGACAAGGACAAGCTATGTAGTGCATGTCAAGCCGGCAAGCAAGTTGCCAATACACATCCAAAGAAGAGCTTCAGTGAGCACTTGCAAGGCATTTGACTTGATCCATATTGACTTGTTTGGCCCAACCGCATACACAAGCATTGGTGGCAACAAATATGGATTTGTGATTGTGGATGACTATACAAGATTCACTTGGGTGTTCTTTCTCAATGACAAGAGTGATGTGTATTCATTGTTCAAGACATTTCTCAAGAGGGTGCACAATGAGTTTGACATCATAGTGAAGAAAGTGAGAAGTGACAATGGAAGTGAGTTCAAGAACACAAGAGTTGATGAGCTATGTGATGACTATGGAATCATGCATCAACTTTTCGCCAAGTACACACCACAATCCAATGGCCTAGTTGAAATGAAGAATAGGACTCTTATTTAGATGGAGTACAATGTGAGTCAATCATTTTGGGCCGAAGCAATCAACACCGCATGCCACTACATCAATAGATTGTATTGCCATCCCATGATGAACAAGACACCTTATGAGCTATTGAATGGAAGAAAGCCAACCATTGCATACATTAGAGTATTTGGGTGCAAATGCTACATATTGAAGAAGGGTGCAAGACTTGGCAAGTTTGACAAGAGATGTGATGAGGGGTTCTTACTTAGTTATTCCACCACAAGCAAGGCATATAGAGTGTGGAACAACTCAAGTGGTGTATTGGAAGAAGTCCATGATGTTTTATTTGATGAAACCAATGAGTCCCAAGATGAAGATGAGAACCTCAATGATGTTAGTGGAACTCAATTGGTAAATGCCATGAGAGGCATGGACATTGATGATATTAGGCCAACTCAAGTTGATGATGACAAAGATGAAGTGCAAATAACTCAAGCTAGTGGTGCTCAAGTTCAAGATCAACAACAAGCTAGTACATCATCTCAAGCAACAACAAGTGATCAACCAAGCTCAAGCAATCAAGTTCCAATACTCCAAAGCTCAAGCGTAGCTAGAGATCACCCAATTGATCAAATTGTTGGTGACATTGTAAGTAGAGTGCAAACTAGAGGAAGGCTAGCAGCTTTTTGTGAACACTTTGCATTTGTGTCACAAGAAGAGCCCGAAAAGGTTGATGATGCCTTGAAGGATGAAGAATGGGTCATTGCAATGCAAGAGGAGCTCAATAACTTTGATAGAAACAAGGTTTGAGAATTGGTAGAGACCAAAGGACTACAATGTCATTGGAACCAAATGGGTTTTCAAGAACAAGCAAGATGAAGATGGCATTGTTGTGAGAAACAAAGCAAGACTAGTTGCACAAGGTTACACTCAAGTAGAGGGTCTTGACTTTGGTGAAACATATGCCCGGTTGCAAGATTAGAGGCAATTAGAATTCTATTGGCCTATGCATGTGCACACAACATCAAGCTCTATCAAATGAATGTCAAGAGTGCCTTTCTCAATGGTTTCATCAATGAGCTAGTGTATGTTGAGCAACCACCCGGTTTTGAAGATTACCATCGTCCCAACCATGTGTACAAGTTGAACAAGGCATTGTATGGGTTGAAGCAAGCACCTAGAGCATGATATGAGAGGTTGAGAGACTTCTTACTCAAGAAAGGCTTCAAGATGGGCAAAGTTGACACTACTCTCTTCACCAAGAAGATTGGAAAGGATTTATTTGTCATGCAAATATATGTTGATGATATCATCTTTGGATCAACAAATCAAGAGTATTGTGAAGAGTTTGCCAAGATGATGGCAAAAGAATTTGAAATGTCTATGCTTGGAGAGCTCACATACTTCCTTGGTCTTCAAATCAAGCAAATGAAGAATGGGACCTTCATTAGTCAAGGGAAGTACATAAGGGACATGATCAAGAAGTTTGGCATGCAAGATGCAAAGGGCATCAATACACCAATGGATCATTGGACAATGATGAAAGTGGAATATGGTTGATCAAAGGTACTATAGGTCATTGATTGGAAGCTTACTCTATGTGACCGCCTCTAGGCCCGATGTGATGTTTAGTGTGGGCAAGTATGCAAGATTTCAATCCTCACCTAGAGAGAGTCACCTCACCGCATCAAAAAGGATATTGAGGTACTTGAAGCACACTCAAAATGTTGGGCTATGGTATCCCAAGGGGTCAAACTTTGAGCTTATTGGATATTAGGACTCCGACTATGGGGGATGCAAGGTTGATAGAAGAAGCACAAGTGGCACTTGTCAATTCCTTGGAAGATCTCTAGTATCATGGTCATCAAAGAAGCAAAACCGGTGTGACACTTTCAACCGCCGAGGCCGAATACATTAGTGTCGGTAGTTGTTGTGCACAATTGCTATTGATGAGATCAACATTGAAGGATTATGGATTTGATTTCCATCATGTGCCTTTGTATTGTGACAATGAGAGTGCTTGCAAGATGACACAAAACCCAGTCCAACATACAAGAACCAAGCTATCCAACCTATTGGCACCGAAGATCAACTAGCCGACATCTTTACAAAGCCACTAGATGAGAAGAGGTTTTGCAAGCTAAAAAATGAGTTGAATATCCTTGACTTCTCAAATATGAGTTGAATGCACCTCACTATCATGACATGCCCCTCCATCAAGCAAAGCTAAGGTAAAATTGTTTGACATGGCATTCATGTTATCTAAGGACTTGTTAGAACATATAGACATACAACTTGTGCCTTAGGAAGCATTCATGAAAAATAAAAAGATTGTGTTTCTAGCTTTGGCATTCCAAGTGACTTGTTCCTTTTCTACGTCGGTGGGAGCTTCTTCATCCCTTAGGTTTAGCGTAACCTTCGGTGGCAGCTTTGAGCACACCGGGGTTCTCGGCCTCAAGGTAGGCCTCCATGCGAATTTTCCAATAAGGAAAGTCATCGCCTTCGAACATGGGTGGTGGGCCATTCCCGTTGGACATCTTTTCTCTAGGCGGTTGAAGATCTCTTATTTGGTTTTGGCTAATTAGTGACACCTAATGACTAATCTCTTGATGCTAAGTGTTTGACTAGATTGGAGATTGGTCGTCGCGGGAGTTGGTGCATGGTGATCATGGAGGATGGATCGAGGTGATTCAAGAGATGATCAAGCATGCAACTCAGTGGAGTTTCGGAGATCAATTGTCCCCAAGGCAAAGGTATAACCATAGGGCTTTTGATTTCACACCCAAGACACCATAGAGGGTGTGGGTGGTTATAGGATCGATAAGCCGTACTATAAAGAGGGGAAACTTATCGTACATATCGGTCCTCATGTGCCTCTAGGTTCAAAATTCATTTGCATGCATTCTAATCTAGAGAGCTAACTTCGCGACTTGGTGAAAATGTTTTGAAAATGCTAACACAAAGGGCGGGGTGCTCTTCGACGTGTTGGTAACATAAGACAAGTGACGGAAGTTGGAACAAAATCGAAACAACGCAAATTGACAACCTCAGCGCAAAGTGACCTCGGCGGCGCGTCGGCGTGAAGCGCCTGGCGCGTCCGGCGCAGGTTGAGGGTCTGGCCGGACGGGCGCTGGCGCGTCCGGTGCCCCTCCGCGCTGGCGGGCTCGAGGAGTCCTAGCGTCCGCGACACGCGAGGATTCCGGCAGTGCGCGATTAGACGGCGCGACCGACACGCGCGGGCGAGCGTCCGGCGCGCCGACGCAGTCCAGTGGGCATGTCACGGTGGGCGTCGCCTGACGCTTGGCTGACGCGCCGCGACGGCGTTTGCGCCTGGCGCGTCCGGCGACGAAGTCCGCCCGTGCAGTCTTTGGTTGGCACGCGTCCGGGCGTGGCCCGGAGCGCGGAGCGCCCGGCGCCCGGCGCCAGGTATTTTTCAACGGATTCGAACCCAACGGCTCTATTTCGAATGGGGGCTATAAATATGTGTTTGGCCGGCCTTTGGGAGTCTTTTGGTCATTTCTTACACATTCTAACACCCTTTGAGTTGAGCAAACATCCTCCCTCCTCACCCCCTTTGCTTGTGAGCTTCATTCAAGTGAGTTGAGGTGATCCAAATGCTCTTTGCTTTGATCTTTGCATCTAGAGGCACTTGTGGATCGTTGTGAGCCGGTTGGTTTCTTGTTTCTCTTAGAGACACCGCTCCCTAGCCGGCTTGGTGGATTGGTGGAGTTGTTGGTAAGAAGAGGTGATTGTTTCTTGGCCACCTCCGGTTGATTTGTGAGAGGATCACGCACTCCTCGTCGGGGAAGACAAAGTGCAAGGAATACATTGCTCGTGTCTTGGGTACCACACTTGTTGAGTGGTGTGTTGAGGCTAGCAAGGGCACCGCCCTAGCTCAAACATCATCCTTGTGTTGGTCGGCACAACTTAGGAGAGTAACTTGTCGGTGTACAAGCGAACTCGGGTGAACAAATCGACTTGTTCATTGTCTCGACGTGTGGATCGTCACCTTCGTGTGATTGATTGTTCATATTATTCCGGTGATTGGTTGACATCCTCTACGAAGTTGGTATATCGCTCTTACTCTTGTATTTACCTTCCTAGTCTACTTTGAGTAGAGAGCTAGCACTTGCTTGTGTAGGTTGTTCTTGCTAGCATAAGGACCTTATTAGGATTGCTCACTAGTTAGTGTAGTGACATAGTCTTTGATTGACTTAGAGATTATAGCTATTTGATAGAATTATCACTAGAGGCTTGCAAGACAATAGAGCTAGTGCAAACCGCTTTACGCCGTGTTTTATACTAATCGGTTTGTTTAGTTGAGCTTGTAGAAATTTTTTATAGGCTATTCACCCCCCTCTAGCTATCTAGGACCTTACAGCGGTTAAGCCTAATTATGAGCAACCTTGCTCTGATACCACTTGAAAGGATCAAGATGCCCAAGAGGGGGTAAATTGGGCTAATCTAAAATTTTAACTCAAATAAACAACCTACTAGCCCATATTCACCCTCTTGTGCCTAAGTGTGTTTCTAGCAACTATCGCACAAAGTTTTGCACCCTAGGTTCCAATCCTACTCTAGCATGGCAATTCTAAGAATGTAAAGACATGAATTAGAATTGCGGAATGTAAATGTGAAAAGTAAAGAGAGGAAGGAACACGATGATGTTTTCCCGAGGTATCGAGGTGTCGCCACACCCCCCTAGTCCTCGTTGGAGCACTCTCTCAAGAGTATTGCTCCCCCTTAGTCCTCGCAAGGACCAAGTGCTCTCTACGGGATGATTCTTTGACACTCCGTCGCGGTGAATCGCCCACAACCGCTCACAAGCTTGCTTGAGCCACCCATAAGCACCATCGGGTGATCTTCAAGCCATGATCCGCCACCAAACCGTCTAGGTGATGGCGATCACCAAGAGAAACAAGCACGAACTCTCACTTGACCTCAACAAGCCTAGGAGAAGAGTGGATGCACACTTGAATCTCTCAAACACTCTAAGGATGATCCTTAATCTTGCATGGATGACCACCTTAGGGCTCTTGCTCTTCCTTGCACTCTCAAGGGTGTTTCTCAGCTGAACAAATGGGCAAGAGAGGGTGCAAGGTCGAGGGGGTAAAGTATATATAGCCCCCATCAAGCAACTCCACGAAATCAGCACTTTCCGCACTAATTCCAGCCTGACCGGACGCACCAGTGAGTCCGGTCAAGGTTCCGGTCGATGCGCCCCGGTCGAAACGACACGGCCGACACGCCCGGCCGTGCATCCGTCGTGCTTCGATCGCGACTGGGCGCGACGAAATCCCAGCTTTGGCGAATGTTGGGCTTATTGGAAACGCCGACCGGAAGCACACCCCGGAGCGTCCGGTCAAGGGCCGAGCGTCCGGTCATGCGTCTGGTCGCCCTAGAAGCACTTCTTCAGCTCCGTCTTCTCGTCTTCGTGAATTGCTTCAACTCCAACATGTCTCGGGCATAAATTGAGCTACCTAGTGCTAAAGAAACTCAAGTGTGCACCACAACTCGTCTCTAGACTCGCCTAGGTCAAGCTACTCATTCGTACCCCTTAATAGTACGGCGGTAAAAAATAGAAACAAAGTCCTAACAACTAATCCGATGTCACCCAACTCCGTCGACAATCAGAACTAGCCGTCCTTAACCTTGTCGTCCATCCTCGGAAAAACCGAAGCGAATTCCATCGTTAGGGGCGTAACAAACTCATCGCCCAAGATCACCTTTACCATGACCTAACTCTAACCTCGTTTTACGCAAAACACACGTTAGTCATGGTAATTATATTGTCATCAATCATCGAAACCCAATTCTAGGGGCCTAGATGCTTCAAGTAATTTAATGACAACCTAGGAATAATCTCTATGCTTAAGTGTTATCTAGTATATGAGATGAATCCTACTCAAGTCATGGTGCAAATGGTGATCATGGTGGATGCAAAGATATTGACCCAAAACATGATCAAGCTCATGGGGAAAACAAGATGGAGAGAAACAAAATGGGCTCAAGGCAAAGGTATATTTGATAGGGCCATTTTGTTTTTGCACTCAAGACACCATAGAGGGTGTGAGTGATTTAGGATTGATAGCTGAACTATTAAGAAGGGAATTATTTGAAAACTTTGATCATCATGTGCCTCTAGGTTCAATTTCATGTGCATGCATCTTTGACATAGAGAGCTGACTTCTAACCTTGCAAAATGTTGAGAAAATCTAACTTGAGAAGTTTGATACTTGCTGGAGCAAGGTGGAGAAGAAATGGAACTTCGGTTTTGTTGCATTTTGAGCAGCGGACGTTGGTGTGACGGACTGCAAAATTATAAGAGCACAAGTCTAAAAATTGATCAAAAACGACCAACTTTTCAAACTTGAGGTCATATAAAATCGCGACCATCCGAAAACTTAAAGGATTTCGGACCAACATCGCAACTTACGAGGATCGTAATGATTCAGTTGTATCACATTGTTTGTCATCATTGGTTACAACATAAATAATTACTTACCATACATCTGAGTCTCATTTATTATTATAAATCAACTTTGAAAGTAGCGGAAGCAAGTTCTTTTAAAACCAAGGTGCAAAACAAAATAGATTACATTGCCGAGTCTTGATCACATCCCACAAAAGCATTAGAGAAAAGATAACTAAGAATGCCCATGCCCATGATCTAACTCCTCCGCTATGGTAGGAGTCCATCAACTCTTGTAGCAACCATGGTACCTCACCACCACCTTGAGTTGGGAATAAACCCCGAAAGTACGAGGATGTACTCAGCTAGACTTACCCCACAATAACTCAAATAAAAAGACACCAAGGATCATGCAAGGCTTTATAAGTGGAGCTAGCTTGACTCATTTGCATAAAGGCATAAGTACTACTCAAATTAACTTGCATCAATTTAATTGCCATAATATAGAGATTAATTTGCATTCTACAAGTAGTAATATAAAACAATCAATCCTATGCTATTGGAACAAGTCCAACCATCACCGTCGTGGTGATCATATCATTATCGAGTCTATCATCAACCCTCTCACTTTCCATCATCATTAGTTATTTATTTGTGTGCTACATTGGAGATATGCCCATCAAGTGCTCACTATCCGGGGAGCGATGGCGATTCGAATCGATTACTACCCCAACTGGAAAAATTATTCCTAACACTCACCCAAGCACACCCACACGCTAAGGTGGCTTTAGGTCACCTTTTCGCTCATTCAAGTATCGCTGGTCCGCCAAGCGCCGTACTCTTAGGGATATCACCCGAGGAACAGCGAAGGACTTTTAAACACCTTGCCCATCGACTAACTCGATGACTCCCCCGAGATGCACTTTATACTCCTCGGATTTCCGGCTTGAATAGAGTTATCGGGCTTCGTGGGTCGACAACCTCGGTCGGCCAACTAAGTGATAGGTCGTGTTCAACATGATTAGGAAAGGCTCCAAGCTCAAGTCCTTAATTGACCGGACGGGACTACCGGCTCCTAGGACCTCCATGTCCCTGTAGCCTCCACTTTCCCCGCCCCGGTCTCCCTAATTTTGTTTTACAAAAATAGCGGATACATCCATGATACACCATAGTTCATTTTAACATGTTTCCACCTATCTCTCGCAGGTGAAAACTTCACCGACTTCTACCGTTTAGTTTTCAAACTTAACTAAGCAACTATTCGATCCTAAACTTAAATAGGATAACAGGTATGAAAGGTGGACAAGGAAGTTAAAAGTGCAACAAGGGTTTTCATTCGACTCCTATTACTTAATGCAACATACATAAAACAATAACATTTATAAATGACATTTATCGGGTAATAGGAAGTGAAAATGCACCGGGCTTGCCACGGTATTTAACACTAGGTCAGTGTTTGTTAGAGGATACTCGCTTGGCGAGTACCCCCGCATCTTGGCACTTGTTTTGTCTCTTCGTCTTCGAGATGGATCACCAAACATCTTTGAGTTCGACTCCATCACCATCCTTCACATGTTCCATCTAGCGCACCTAAATGAGATGCAATAATGCATATGGATGAATGCTAGAAATATAACAAGGAAATTAAGCATGGTACATCCTACATCTCCATCTAATCTATTGCACACCTACAAGGATACGTTTTAAGCAAGGCAACACACATTCCAAACAAATTCCAGCAACTTTGCACTACACACAACAGTCCAGAAAATAAATCATAACTAAAGTTCTGTAGTTCTGAAAATAGTAAACTTGGACTCTTTGGAAAGCTTATGAAATTGTCTACAAAACACTTTCAGGGTCCAAAGACTAACTCCAACTCTAAGATGACCAAACAGATCCCACAATCAAAACTGTTCTAACAAAACAGCAACTTTTCTAATTAAAAGAACTCACAAGAATAGCCACCATTCACAAACCATAACTTGAATGACTCTGAAACTTGACAGGCAGCAAGACAATATAACATCCTATAAAACATCTAATATTATCACCCTCCAAAAAGGATGGCAAAAGCCTGAAATGATATAGACCACATCCAACACCCAAATTAAAAAGCACTTCAAGCTAACAAGGTACTATTACCAAAGTACTCGAAAATTCTAATAAAACTACAGAAGCATAATAATGACCTAAACAGAACCTCATCAAAGTTTCAAGACAAAATATTATCACATCATTTTTCTACCAAAATAGCATGGAACTTCTTAACTAAGCACATAAAAATACTTTTGCACTATGAAAAGTGCCACAAAACATATTTCTCCTAATACAAGGCTACTTTTACACAAATAAAGCATGTAAAAAAAAAAAGTGGCAACTCAAAATTCCTCATATAAATAGTATTTTCTATTTTTACAAGACAAGCCATAAAACTAGGCCTACAACAAACATCACATTTATTCCACAGAACCTAGGGTCAACCCTATTTTTCATAGACATGGAAAGTCATAAGAAGACCAACAAAACAAGTTTCACATTTTTATAAATTTCCTACAAATACTTATGCATTTATCTCTAAAACAAGAATAAAACACTTTATTCAAAGATACACATAAAAACATATCAAACATGTCATTTTATATTTTTCCTAGAAACTAGACCTCATATCAAGCACACTGAAACTTGAACCACTCGAAAAGGATACTCCTAGCTCAAGTTATGAATTCTACAAGATTCATCCATTTACTTGAAAAGGAAAAACGGAAATTCCAAATAAGATAAGGACTTTTCATCAGGACCCCTGGACTATACCGAACTTCAGTAGGCCTTAAACTGAAAACTGTTTTTTCTCGACACTTTTACATCGGGAACCCCGAGGGAGAATTAAAATTACATTTTGCACCCTTATCCTTTTCACGCACATAGCGGGACGGAGAGGTCGGGCGTCGGGCTCGATGTCGTTGAGGTCGGCCTCGTCGGCCCGATGGCTCGGCCAGTGGCCGCGGCTGGGAGGCACCGAGGCGTGACCGCGGGCCTTCTCCTCTCTCTTGCCCGGCCGGGCCGTGCAGCAGGCCGCCTTAGTCGCGGTGAAATGCATCGGGGGTGGGCGGACGGTGTCCCGGTCTGCAGGATGGCCGGCTCGCAGCGGTGGAGCGTGGCCGTGGACGGGGTAACGGCGAGGTAGTGGCTGCCGGATGCGCACGTGACAGAGGGCTCGGAGAAGGTGTGGAGCAGCAGCGACGGCGGGGAGGTTCACCGGGGCAACCATGGCGGGACGTGCTCACGCCGCCGCGCTTAGGAGCGAGGGAGATCAATGAGGAAGTCGAGGGAGATGAGTGTGAGAGTGAACTGAGGCCCCCTAGCTTTCCACCTCGATCGTAGGAGAGGCGCCGGACACGCCGACACGGCATGGGACGCGCGTCGGCCATGGAGGAACGAGCTCTCCGGCCGACGCCGCCACGCCGCGGACACACGCCGCCCAATGGGACATTCTATCGAAAATACGCGGGCGGGTTACGTGGCAACGGATTTGGATGTCGTTTTTTGGGCTAGCTAGAGGCCGAATCTGAGATGGCTCAAGAATAGAAATTGATGAGCACAGCTTGCTCTCTGTAGACACCTGTTATAGCATAATATTACTAGTCAACTAACATGAAATAAGGGTTTAAAATGAATATCAATATAAGTCTAGGGGTCTAACTAACATAATTCCATGAGCTTTGGTGATTTATATATTTTCAGGGACTTAGCAGATAAATGCAGAGAAGAATGGAGAAAGTTCCGAATATACATCACATATGATGACAAGACTTGACCGTGAAGTAACTCAACCCAAAATGTGGACTAAAACACTCTAGAAGGTACCAGAGGACACCAGAAGAAACAGGAAGGCCAGAACCTTCTGGACCCTGGCGGCCGCCAGAGCCATTTAGGCTGGCCGCCAGGTGGGTCCCACCTGTCATCCTCTCCTTTCTATGGCGGTTTACCACCGACCTTGAGGTTGTATCTACACCGTTATTGAAGGTCGGTTTGATCCAATGGTCATCGTTCATCGCCAAGGCCTATATAAGAAGACCCCCTGACCCCAGGGTTAAACCCTAATTCATTACTAACTCATTCTATCTCATTATCTCTCAGTTGTAGAGGGGTCCCATATAAGGATCATCTCTCTATCAGTGATTAGTGAAGTAGAATTAGACATGTAATTAGAAGTAGATTAGATCTAATTAGATCTAATCAAGAGTGAATATCAAGTTGATAGATTAGATCCAAGTCCTTCATGAAAGTGACTAGATCTAGTCTTGAGAGCTAAAGAGTGAGTGGAGGAGGAGAAGGGGAAGCACCGGACATGTCGGTGACTCCTCTACGCTTGTACCTCTGGGATCAAGGGCCTATGGCACTTGATCCTGAGACTTCTATGGTGGATCAACTTCTTGTTTAAGTAAGTAATCATGTTATCTTAAGTGTTAGTATTGTTCTTATTGTTCATAACTCTTTGAGTACTTTAATCTATGGGAATCTATAGATTAGAGGGGTATGCTTAGATGTAGGCGTGGTGCCTAGATCGAAGTTACTTTGTGAATGCACCCTACCTTCCGGAGCGTGGTAGTTCGTGGTAGTGACAAGTATCATTGATTCCTTTGGATTCCACATCCCGTTGGATAGGACACGCGAGGGACGATGTTCTTTGGAGGAATTGCATGTTTCGACCTTGCTTTCCTTTAAGTACGTCCCCTTAAGACAATATATCAATATAGCTTACAAGGGGAAGAACTAGACAACCATAGGAATCTTCTTACCTCTTCATCCTCTCCCGTTCCTTGATTACTGCTCTGGGATTAGTTATATGCCTCAGTTATTCTCACATCATCCTCCCTGTGGATTCGATATTAAAACCCTCTCCCGGATGAAATGCTCACTAGTATCCATTCGCTTGCAGACTATTATAAATATTTACGTAGGCTTATCAAATACCAACAAGCATTTCGGCACCGATTCTTGGGGGAGAATGGTTCTTTGAGAAAACATTAACTAATCTTATATCATATCTTAGTGTAGTCTTTCTTTTTTATATTTTCTTTTCTTTTTTTATATCTTTTTTGGGATCTTCGATTCCACACCTATCCTTATGCTGCACCCATAAGCACAAGCTTCATGCCACTAGAATCTTTAGAACCTATCCTATCACTGGTTATGAGTGCGCCTAAAGTTGATCTAAATGATCATGAAACAACCCATTATAGGAGAGAATTCTGAAGTTAACCTCGGGCCAAATCCTATCCTCTAAAAAGGATAATGTATTTGGGGCTTATCCTAGAAAAGTTGTTCGCATGACCATCATGCAGTTTTCTTGGAGGAACTTTTCTTTCCTTTTCTAAAGCAAGGTTTGTCCTTGACAAACTCGCGGGTGTGCCCAAAGGAAGAGAAGGAATCATCCTCTAGACCAAAAGAAGAAGTTTTTTGATAGCCAGATCATAATCTTTTCAATCCTTTGATTAGCTACCAATCCTAAATCATCTATACTCTAAACCTCTCCAAGGGAAGAAGTAATTCTACCCTTGAATCTTCTATGGTGATGATTTTGGGAGACAAACTTCTAGCTTCATAGGAGACCTTTGAGTGCCTAAAACCCAAAATTCTCTTAGAGAAGAGTCTCTTAGAAAGTATCCTCATTCTTACAAAGGACATTGGGAGCCCAAGGATGATATATCTAATGATGTCATAGAAGGAAAGCAAAGCTATCTAGAAATCATTCATATCTCCTTCCCTTCTATTTCAGATTAGATAACTTAACCACACCTATTTTCAACCTCATCCTTGAATCCAATGAATCCTCTAGTGTTCTTCTTCTTGAGTCTACCTACGATCTTAGAAAGCCCAAGTATAGATTTTATGAAGGATCTAAGGAAGACCAGAAAGAGCATTATCAATAGCTGGAGAACATCCATGAGCATAGGAGTTACATCCTAAAATTTTCTATCCAATCATTGCCTATGTGAGCAAACTCCTGAATTAATTGCCATCTCTAATCTAGCCACTTATAAGATCTCAAACCCCCTTGAGATAATTGTTCATAAAGATTTAGAAAGGGTGATTGTTGATCTTATTGGCTTGAAAGTTGAGATTGGTGATTTAAGGGGAAAACCTCTTCATCATCTTGACTTATATTTGAAGGTTTTCCAAGGGACGAGCTTTTGTCCTAAAACAAGCACTCTAGGGAAGTAATATAAGTATAGATCTTTTGCTATAACACCCCTTGTGTAGTGAGCATAGAGATATAATTATAAATATTCTTTTGAGAATTTTTGTTACTAACCATTTCAGGTCTAGAACAAAGAGAACGAAGGATGACAATGTAAAGGTATGTCTAACCAATTATCATGCAACATGAAATCATATGCATAGAAATATTTCTTGCCATGTTGCTACCTTATCTTGGTTATCTCTACCTTTAAGACATGCTCAAGTTGCTACACTATTTCATCTTCATTTGAGTAAATCTCTACAATGCTTTCATGATACCCTTTTTGTCTACCATAGTATGTTTTGGTTTGGAAGTACTACATATGAGTATTTTCAAAGGCTTTTAAATTAAGCATGGTGCTTAGGTTAAAATGTCTTCCTTAATTAAATTAGACATGGAGTCTAGTTTTGTTATTGAACTAAATATTACTTGTGTAGACATTGATATATTTTGTTGGACTAACCCTTGCGAGAAAACTCTCAAATCCAATTCGGGTAAGTCAAAGAGATGAACTCAGATCAGAGATAAAGCAAGGCATATGATGAACTCCAACCTTGTGCAAAAGACACGGTTCATTCATCATTAATGGAAGAACTGTAAGTCTCAAATCATTCACTCAGTCTTTTTGCCACAGTTCAGTTTTGCCTTGATTCTTATGCTAGAATACAACAGCAAACAAAAATGTGTTATAAGACTTGATAATTAAAATATGTGCTAAGAGTAATCAAAGAACCATCTTTTTAGCATAGGTAAGATCTTATGAACTTTGGATAACAGCCCCTGTTTCAACCATGATGTATACTCCCTCGGGTATGTGTCCATTAATATTTTGCAGTAAAAAAGAATCTATGCTATGTCTATTCTATGAAGAAGAGTGCCATACACCACGATCATGAAAAGTAAACACTCAACAGAAGTAGATGGACAAAGCAATGGGCCACAAGAACATCAAAGACATGTAAGTGTGGATACGGGATCACCAAAGTACTCTGTACTACCAAAGAACCTCACAAGGGAGAAATTCTAGTCCTACTATGTTTCTCCACTTGTAATCCTAGTAGAACTCCCATATAATCCTACTAGGAACCCTCACTTTGTAACCGACTAGGACTCCTGCCCCTAGGACTATATAATAGAGGGCAGTGCTCCCTAGATCGGCAAGCTTGATCACAACAGCTCGGACCTCCGGGTCCGAACTTCAAAGCGCAGGGCGCCATACTTTCCACCTCAACTGGACGTAGGGTGCCATCCTGGCACGTCGAACCAGTATAAATCGTTGTCTCTCTGCGTTTACCATCGAGTTCCTACGTTCGCCGACCACCCCTCCAGAACAAAACTCCGCCTCGGGTCACCCCGTGACGGAGCTGCCGGTCTTAAAACATCGACAGCTGGCGCGCCAGGTAGGGGAGGAAATTCCCTCGGCGCTTGTGTTCAAGAGCTCGATGGACCTCAAGATCAAGACTCACCACGGCGCTCGTCGGCCCTCGTCGACTGGCCGACTACTCGCTGCGGATTTTTGTCGGCCTCGCCGACAGCTCGCTGCTGGTTGCCACGCACGGCACTCGTCACCAACTCGTCGTGCTCACGATCTTCAACAACACAGAAGTCTACCAGCAGCAAGCAAAGGAGCGCCACGCCTGGAGCACATCGACGAGATCCCGCAAGTTCTATCACGACGGGATCGATCAGCTCCAAACTCGACGAGATCAGTACCAGAAATCAGATCGACAAAGATGATCAGCTTCACCGAATCCGACTCCAACTCTCAGAGCAGCGGCTGCCTGACTACCAGCTCAAACCGACGATCGGACTCGGAAACAAGCACAGCAATTCTAGTTCGAGCAGGACTCGACACGGCGGCACACCTGCATACAGGTCAACGCCACGACAAAGAGTCGCCAAGTCCAACTCCTACAGAGACTGGCCAATGCAAGAAGATGCATGTGCGTACAGCAATAGGAACCAAGCATGCTGACGCACACGACCAACAACTCAAGAAGCATGCAAGAGATATCAAGACATGCAAGACATGCAAGAAGCTACGACCAAAAATAGTCGGAAGAAGAGCTACGACACGCCAAGCCAAGCAAGGCCAAGACAACATCCGTCAAGGTGTTCAAGTACGGCAAGACGCCAGACTTCAACAACTCCATCACTACTGTTGGCGAGTACTCAGCATGTCAGCGAACGGCAAATCCGACTACTCGGCTGCGGGATCGACAACACGGACGTCGAAAACAGCTAAGTCATATTTCTATTATTTTAATTCGGGTATTATTCATGCCTCTACACCTGAGTCTGGTCGTGGTTGGCTCCACCCAAACCAGCTCGCCGTCGAGAGCTCTCGGAGCTCAATTCGACCTTGCCCTTCAAAAGAACGGCAAAAGGGCGGCGACGAAATGTGGTGATGTTGCCTCTACAACCAGATCGTCTTCCCTTAATAGTCGCTAATATTCCTGAGTAAGCACACGCCCGACCTTGTCTTCCGTAAGCCTATGCTCCCTACGCGACAGGTCAGCACCAGAACGGTCAGAACCTATGCGATACGGTCTGGCCATCAGTGCGATAAAGGTTCTTAACAGGCTAACTTACTTCAGGAAATTAACCGGCCTAGCGAGGAAAGATACAAAATATCATCATGCATTTTTTTTTCATGCAAAGAAATTGCTCTAGTCTTCTCTTAACGGTCGCTAAGCTCCTCGGGTAGCACGTGCCTTAACGCGGGGGCTTGTTTTCTCAAAAAAGAGGCTCACATGGTCATGGCAGAAGGCCCTCTGGTTCCATACGCCTGAGATTCAAGTACCGACCGTATCAGGACACATGACCTAACAAGAGCAAGACGCGAAAAAAGTTTATATGCACTTTATAAGGCTGGGACCTGCTCCCAAATATAATATCCGGAATATCAATTACAACATGTTTTCATGTTTACCTTGCAGAGAACCTCATCTGGACCATGTCGCCAGAAAAAGGACTCCAACCACGCTCGAGGGCTGAATCTTAAGGTCGAAAAAGAACCCAATCAGCCCACTGAGATCAGGAGGAGAAGAACTCTACCGGCTGAGATCGAGATAAAAAGAACCCTACCAGCAGGGATCGGGAGAAAAAGAACTCCATATACCCTCGGGAGCTCGATCTTACGGAAGAAAAAGAACCCTACCATCCGTACTATCAAGTCGCTCCATGGTCAGGGTGCTGACTTTGGGCAGTTCGTCAGGGCCTTGATTAGTACCAATTTCTTGACCCTGCTACAAGACTTCTACGGCGTCTTCCAGCAGGCTCGGGGGCTGCAGGATACCTGGGACAAGTTTTTTTAAAAAAAGAACTCTGTTTCCTAAGCAGAAGGCCGTAGGTTCAACAAGAAGAACTCGGAGACGGAGGAGAAGAACTCAAAGACCTTCCAGCTCTTTGTGCCAAAAAGCAAGAAGCTCGGGGGCTACACCCTATGGGTGCACTTTTCAAGTGCACACCGTATGATGATCTCAAGACCATATCAAGGCTTCATCCGAGAAGAGTGGAACAACTCTCATAACTCAACCTTGAGATGCTCGGGGGCTTGTGGATACGGGATCACCAAAGTACTCTGTACTACCAAAGAACCTCACAAGGGAGAAACTCTAGTCCTACTAGGTTTCCCCACTTGTAATCCTAGTAGAACTCCCATGTAATCCTACTAGGAACCCTCACTTTGTAACCGACTAGGACTCCTACCCGTAGGACTATATAATGGAGGGCGGGGCTCCCTAGATTGGCAGGCTTGATCACAATGGCTGGACCTCCGGACCCGAACTCCAAAGCGCCAGGCGCCATACTTTCCACCTCAACCGGGCGTAGGGTGCCATCCCCGCACGCCGAACCGTATAAATCGTTGTCTCTCTGCGTTTACCATCGAGTTCCTACGTTCGCCCGACCACCCCTCGAGAACAAAACTCCGCCTCGGGTCACCCCGTGGCGGAGCCGCCGGTCTTAAAACATCGATGATAAGTGAATATAAATCACATATGTATACAACATTTGTCTTATGTTCTAATAATAATAATAATAAAAATCTGAGTACATAAAGGCTCATGCTAAAAGAAAACAACAACATGTTCCTAGGACAAGTTCCCTTCGGATATTTTTGGTCACTAACCTTGCGGGAACACAAAGGACGAACAACATCTAAGGACATGGTGATTGCAACACACAAATAGGGATGGTTCAAAGCATTCACACTTAATGTGCCAAGTGACAGGAAGGCTCGAGCGTGGGGGAGGAAGGTCCACTCCTCTAAAGATCTGACGTTTCTCTTCCTCTTCTCAAGCTACCATCACTCTGACATGCTGGTTTGCAATCCCCCTACTCACTATTACTTTATCTCTCTAAGATTAAATGATTATAAATGTCATACATCAAAATCAAACTTAATTAAGATTTCCCATTAAAGAAAAAGTAACAGTGAGAACATGCTAATTAAAATATACATCCAAAACTTTTTTGTAGCATAGAAAGAGACCTTTAGCCCTATAACTTGTACTATCCTCGTTACTACTTATATATTCCTTCGGGTATGTGTTGTTCACCAAAGATGCAGGAGTAAAACCATGAGAGGAGCAAAAAGGTCCTAGTACAATTCAAAGGAGAAGAAAGAAAGGATGATGCAATAAAGGAGACAAGTTAGGAGCAAGATATACAAGAAGCCAATTGAGGAAAGCTCCAAGCAAAAAGGTAATAACCACAAGGTGTTACAGTGCCATCACACTCTAATAAAAGGTAACATCTTAAGGTAAGCTATCATTAACTAAGCTTTTCCCTAAATTATGGCATGATCATAAATGAAGAATCAAACATGTTGGAGTTGAAACCTAACCTTATCCATCCTGCTTAGCTTCTCATGTTTAGTTCTTTGTTCCTAAACACTTGTTCTCGATCTCATAATTCCTAACCATGAAAATTAAAATGTTGCTCATCCTGCTTTGCAAGATAGTTATAACCATTAAACTGTTGATACTCTATCTTATGACCTTGTCACCCTCATCATAAATGAAACAAGTAAATATTAAATCTGCCTAGTTTAATGTGCCTAAGGTTAGAGAAGAACGAATAAGGTTTTGGTTCTGTTGGTGTTTTCCCATGGTCCCATGCACTTGATCTCTACCTTGTCTTCACAAGCAGGACATACTTCGAGCAAAACGTGGAGGAGTATGTCATTCCTCCAAAACTCTACAAGGAAATGTCCTGAACCCATAAAGTACGCACACTAAACAAGATGTTGCTCGCTTCCACTTTGTCAAAGCTTCACTTCAAACCATGGGACAAGCAAGCAACATGGGTGATGCCATCCTCGAGAAATCACTATCTTAGGAGACTTGATCACCAAAGATCGAGATGATACACTTGAGGAATGAGTAAGATAAGAAGTCTTGTTCAAAGGACTTAAAAACATTGAACCCTCGCCGAAAGGTAACTTGGTAGTTATCCATATTTAATTCTTAGCATTACATCTTTAATTGCATATCATATTTATCTTTTTTGCATCTTGCATTAGCATATTTATTTCCTTGCATTGCATGATCATCTTCCTTTAGCATATTTAAATTTCTTGCATTAGCATTGCATTAAAAAATTCTCAAGCCCCATGTGAATAATCTTGTGGCGTATAACAGCCCATAAGGATATTCACCGTGGTGGCATAAAAATAATTATATTCATGTAGCTGCATTCGCATCATAGATCTTTGCATGCATATAAATATATAAAACTCCAAAAACATTTAGAAGAGAAATCTTCTTTGAAGTTCTATCTGGAATAATCATGATCTATCTTGAAAATCTTTAGACACATGAAGCTTATGTGGCAAACTATTAACGCTTAATCAAGTTCCACTAGCTTTGTTGTCTATTTGAGTACGCCAGATTTAAAGGTGAGAAACATGATAGGCGATACCCTCGTCACTTTGTCCACCTCAACTCCCACAACAAACCCGACACTTCAATCCGGCTTGGGGAGAGCACCCCCGGTTATCACGATAAGTATCTCTACTACTATATATATATATTATTAGCTAAACATTTGGTTTGCCATTAGAGTTTGTTAATAAGTTTAGTTTTATAGAGTCTAGTCATTTAAAGAGTCTTTAGTAGAGTGTGATCTTTAAAAGTGTGAGAATAAGTAAATAAAATAAGAGTGTACAAGAAGTTTTTCTTTTCCATCAACATAAAATGATCTACGAAGCTAAATCTCATGCATGGAAATGATGAATAGTTGCTCGTAGTAATTCCTTTTTCGATTACCTAGCTTTCAAGCTTAATTTCTCTTGAGCCTTAATTGCAACATTGCTTTGACTTAAGACTTACTTTGAACACGAAACACGTGGGTTGCAAATTGCTTACTCTAAAATCTAGGTAATTGACGGATATGATATATGAGAGTCCATTTCGCTATTGATTTTACTCCTAGTGATGCTAGATTTACGGAGATTTATTTTGAAACTTTAAAAAGTGCACATGATAAGTTCCTGTGTGACAAAGTGTTGAACCTCCTACCACAGTCATATATACATGCTCTTTAGATTAGGAAAACCTTTTAATATATATATATAGGCTGCTTGCTTTGCATTGAGTTTGTTCAATCTTTGTCGACCCTTAAAAACTTGTCATCTTGATCATGTACACTCCACCACTATTCCACTTCACTCCACCTCATTCCATTCCACCCACTTTCGACTCTACTCATTTATATGTTATTTCCATCCTGGAAATACGCATCCACCACATATGCACCCATCACATACATACCATATATTCATTCACTCCGCCACCAAAAAAATGTTCTATTCCTATCCTGGGATAGAGCAACCAAAAATTTTCCCTATACCCATCCGCTCATCCATTTCTAGCCAATATCTTACGAAGCTCCATTACTTTTATCTATCTCTCAAAAGATTATTGCAAAAGAGATTTGGGTTGTATTTAAAAAAAAGAGAAAGAGAGAAAAAGGGAGATGAAAAATAGACAAGTGTCCTACGGGCGAGTAGAGCCAACCTCCCTAAGAAAAAAGAAGAATAAAGGAGAGTTAAAAAATAGACAAATGTCCGCTAAAAACAATGGGTACTTAGATGCTCGCCTCTCCATAAAAAGAAAAATAAAGGAAGAAAAGATACAACCCAGGTTCTCTCAAAGTTTTTAAGTTCCAAAAAAGAGAAGATTCCTCAAGGAGCAAAAGTAAGATTTCTCCTCAATCATTCCACCTTACCATATTCCTACCATCTATATTCTATCCACCATACACATGCACCACTTGATCGGTGTGACTCGTGACTTTGGATCCATTGCTTGAACTTACAATATATGTTTAGTAAGTAGATGTAGTTTTTCTCCCACCTATGAGCTCGGATATAAGACTTAGATATAGGGTGAGAAGAGAAGAAGGCATAGTGTCCTCTTGCCTTAGTCCAAAAAATACCACATATTATGAGAGAAAGGCTAAACAACTTTGTTGCCTTAGTGAGGATCCACAAATACCACAAATGAGAGACTTGAGAAAGTCATACCGAAACTTTGAGTTTCATTTGAAAACTTGCAAAACTCTAGAAGGACAGTTGAACAAAAGAGTTTGAGATATGATGCTTGACTTGATTGTTCTATCTTTCAATTGCCCAAGATCAAAGAAAAGGCTATAAGCTCCATGGTTAAAAGGTAATATGGGTAAGTTGAAATTTGAGCAAATTTATTCTTATATCGAGGAGAAATTTTGTTTGAAAGCATGTGTACTTTTGAGGTGTGAAAGTGTTGCAGCAACTACTGATCCATTGCTAAGTTTGGCTTTGCTAGAGACTAGCAAAGGGTAAGCTTAGGGGGCTTGTTGACACCTGTTATAGCATAATATTACTAGTCAACTAACATGAAATAAGGGTTTAAAATGAATATCAATATAAGTCTAGGGGTCTAACTAACATAATTCCACGAGCTTTGGTGATTTATATATTTTCAGGGACTTAACAGATAAATGCAGAGAAGAATGGAGAAAGTTCCGGAATATACATCACATATGATGACAAGACTTGACCGTGAAGTAACTCAACCCAAAATATGGACTAAAACACTCTAGAAGGTACCCGGAGGACACCGAGGAAAAACAGGAAGGCCAGAACCTTCTGGACCCTGGCGGCCGCCAGAGCCATTTAGGCCGGCCACCAGGTGGGTCCCACCTGTCATCCTCTCCTTTCTATGGCGGTTTACCACCGACCTTGAGGTTGTATCTACACCGTTATTGAAGGTCGGTTTGATCCAATGGTCATCGTTCATCGCCAAGGCCTATATAAGAAGACCCCCTGACCCCAGGGTTAAACCCTAATTCATTACTAACTCATTCTATCTCATTATCTCTCAGTTGTAGAGGGGTCCCATGTAAGGATCATATCTCTCTCAGAGATTAGTGAAGTAGAATTAGACATGTAATTAGAAGTAGATTAGATCTAATTAGATCTAATCAAGAGCGAATATCAAGTTGATAGATTAGATCCAAGTCCTTCATGAAAGTGACTAGATCTAGTCTTGAGAGCTAAAGAGTGAGTGGAGGAGAAGAAGGGGAAGCACTGGACATGTCGGTGACTCCTCTACGCTTGTACCTCTGGGATCAAGGGCCTATGGCACTTGATCCTGAGACTTCTATGGTGGATCAACTTCTTGTTTAAGTAAGTAATCATGTTATCTTAAGTGTTAGTGTTGTTCTTATTGTTCAGAACTCTTTGAGTACTTTAATCTATGGGAATCTATAGATTAGAGGGGTATGCTTAGGTGTAGGCGTGGTGCCTAGATCGAAGTTACTTGTGAATGCACCCTTCCTTCCGGAGCGTGGTAGTTCGTGGTAGTGACAGTACCATTGATTCCTTTGGATTCCACATCCCATTGGATAGGACACGTAGGACGATGTTGCTGGAGGAATTGCATGTTTCGACCTTGCTTTCCTTTGAGTACGTCCCCTTAAGACAATATCAACATAGCTTACAAAGAGAAGAACTAGACAACCATAGGAACCTTCTTACCTCTTCATCCTCTCCCGTTCCTTGATTACTGCTCTGGGATTAGTTATATGCCTCAGTTATTCTCACATCATCCTCCCTGTGGATTCGATATTAAAACCCTCTCCCGGGTGAAATGCTCACTAGTATTCGTTCGCTTGCGGATTATTATAAATATTTCTGTAGGCTTATCAAATACCAAGATATAATCACATGCCAATATGACAATGTCAACATGCTAATGCTGATCGAGAAACATGTCGAAACCTTGTCAATTTTCCTCAGAATGATCCCTATTTTGATATATTGTTGTCCAATGGATTACCTCCAATCTTTATTCTTGGACCAACTCAAGTTTTAACGAAATCATGAGAACGCGACACGTCAATCATGAAGACACCGGTCGATAGCTGAATAATTCTAAGTCCGGAAATCAGCAGTTGATTCAATCTTGTGGCCTCGGTTTTGACGAGCTTACGGTGACAAACACACGGGGTGTTACAGTTGGGGCTGGGGGCAGCGGACGCACCCCTACGCACGTCCACTGGTACTTGACTGAGGGGGACGTGGCGGCTTGGAAGGCTGAGGGGCATGTGACGCGTGGAGCGTCCACTGGTGCCCCAGCGGACGTGTCCGATGCGTATTTTGGCTCCTAGGAACTTTTCTTGGACGACACAGGCGGACGCGACGATGTTAAAAAGGCGTGACAGCGTAGGGAGCATACGTCATTTGGTCCTCTAGAGTTGTGGTCGGCGCTGGTTGTGACCGTTAGCGGCAACGGATGCACGGCCGTGCGCGTCCGGTGCTAGCGTCCGGTGCCCCACTAACTTTGCACTCATGGAATTTGACCATTGGCGATGAGCGGTTGTGCTTAAACGTGGGACGCATGGCAGCAATCGGTGCAGCGGACGTGTACGCTAGCCACGTTGCAGACTGGTTTGAAGTGGGGTTTCCCCCACCTCTATATAAAGGGGATGGTCGGCCCTTGGGGAGGTCTCTTGGAATTTTGAATCATTCCAACACATCTTTGAGCTAAGCATTCCCCCTCCCTCTCTCTACTTGCTTGAGTGCTCATCTTTGAGAGAGATTTGGGAGATTTCAAGTGCATGTGCTTGTTGTTGCATCTAGAGGCACTTGAAGGTCTTTGTAGTCGGGCTAATTCTTGTTGCTGTTGGAGGGCACCGCTCCTAGCTGACTTGGAGATTTGATGGAGGTGTTGGCAAGAGTTGGAGGTTGTTCTTGGCCACCTCCGGGTTGATTGTGAGGGGTTCTTGTGCATCCCCGTCGGAGCGGCAAATTGCAACTCTAGTGGATTGCTCGTGCCTTGGGTATCTCACCTGTGAGTGGTGGCTTTGGAGGCGTAGCTCATTGGTGCATGAGCAAACTCGGGTGAACAAATCATCATGTTCATTGTCTCTCTTAGTGATTGGTTTCATCTTATTGATTGTGATTGTATCTCTCCCAGTGATTGGTTCATTGCCTCTACAAGTCGGTATAACAAGATTACTTCTCTCAATTGCAATTACATTGATTCATATATACCTTGTGTAGCTCTTAGTTGTTTAGCTTGATAGCTTGTAGTTGATATAGTTGTTTAGTTGATTCTAGTTGATATCTTTGTGCTAGTTGCTCTTGTAGTTGTGTAGTGCTCTCATATAGGAGTAAATTAGCAACATAGCTTTGTGAGTGGATTAGAGATCATAGTTCAACTAGAATTGTGCAACTAGGTGGCTTGCCTAACCGTAAAGCTAGAGCAACCGCATTTACACTGTTTGTTTTACTAATAAGTTTGCTCTAGTAAATTTGTAGATTTTTATTAGGATATTCACTCCCCCCTCTAGCCATTTTAGGACCTTACAAAGTGCACCTAACGGTGTTAACTTTTGGCCAAAAAGATAAGCCTACGCCTGTAGCTTCCCTCACTGACATGTGGGCCCCAGTCATCATATTCTCCTTCAACCTTCAACCACCTTCATCCTTTCTTTCATGGTGTTTGTTGTAAGGGTGAGGACGATCAGGGAGGTGGGGAGGGCGACGAGAGAGGGGTCATTGCGTGGGAGTACCACCACCAGCCGCCGGGAGCACCACCGCTGGCCGCCTAGGCAGTACCACCGGGAGCCAAGAGCAGCAGCGCCTGTGATGCCCCATGCGCAAACTAGGATGTGATGACGGGGAGAGGGTATGACGATGAGAGAGGGGACATAGGTTGCCGGGAGCAGCGCCCTTCATGCCGCGTGTGAACCCTATTAAGGAATAAGGGGAGAGGGGGAGGGCAAAGGGCGGAGGAGGATTGTCGCATGGTTCTGGCCGCCACGCTGGGGAGGGCCGGAGCAACGCTGTGCTCGATGCGGAACTACAGAAGAGGAACCCCAACGTTTTTCTGTTTTTTCATTTTTTTTTCATCAGAGCCGCTAGATGTTGCTGTGCGTAAAGCGAGTAGAAAAGCCCTTAGGGCCACTTTTGTCATTTCGACCGTCTGTCATTTCTTTTTGCGAGTTTCATATAACCCGGTACCAGCGGTGTTACATAATAGGGGTAGACGGAGGGTTCGTTTGAAAAAAAACAAGCGTAAGAACTTAAAGTAAAAAACAAAAGACAAAACAAGCGTAAGAACTTAAAGTAAAAAACAAGCGTAAGAACTTAAAGTAAAACACTTTTCCTATCTGTCTTTTCGCAAGATTTTTCTTTGCTCTGTCTTTGCAACGTCCTCGAGGCGACACGTGTGGCTTCCATCGGTGTCGTCGGATGTTTGGTATTGGAGTGCGGCAACGCACCCGTTAACACCCTTACCATCGAGCAACCCCGTTCCTTCCTCCCGCCTCTCACTCCCTCTTTCCCGAGTCACCCATTCTAGACCCATTCGGATCTAGCCACTCTCCACCGTCTCCTCGGCCCCATGCCCGCGGCCTCGCCGACTCCACGCCCGACTCAGTCACCCATCGAGCATCCGCTTTTGCGCTCGGCGGCCGGCGTCGCGGCGATTTGCTCTCGCGGTCGCTCTCCCGGTGATTTGTTCCGTCGATGGCGGAGATGAGGTGACCTCACGGCTCCGCCCTACCACCGTGGCCTCCCCTCCTTTGAATCGCTTGTTGCTCCTTTATGCGCCATTTTTGGAGCTCTTTAGGTATTTGTGTTCATCACTTTTCTCCCTTGATATGAAGTTTGCCTCATCTGTTGCACGATGGATTGAGATTTCGGTGGGGATTTTTGTTGATGTAGATGTGGGATTCGCCTTGGATTTCGGGGATTTTTGGTTTGTGGGTCGTGGATTTGGTTGCGGCAGGGGGCGGTTCTTTGGGGTGCGTCGTGCGTGGCGCATCAGCCTCGTTCGTCGTTCCTTGATCCACGGTAGGCACGGCGAGTGGGCGAAATGGGATTGGTGGTGGGGCGTGGCGTGCGTGGCATGGGTCTTATTTGTTCCGCGGTGATTTCTAGCGATGGCGGTGTTGATTAGGCCGACGGGACCCGCGGATGGTGCCGCCGGGGGGTAATTTTGCGACCCCATGTTCTACATTTTTCTGAACTATAGTTAGTTAGTCTTTGTTTGTAGATCTCATTTGATGTCACGTACATGCCCTTGCACCTTCTTTGAATCAAAGGTTGCATGATTTGTTGTTATTAGGAAAAAAGGTTGCATGATTCGTTTTTAGTGAACACTACTGATGCTTTCAAATGCTCGCTTCTATTTGGGTCAACAGTTTTTTATGCACAAGAATACATTGTTAAATCCATCTATGTGGCTTTAATCTCCAAAGTATAGGTTACTTTTACTCTTGATTGTGTTTTGGGGACGACTAGAATAGAGCTTGTTCTTCTTGTTCACTCGAGATTGCTTATAAGGCGAAACACTTCAGGCTATAAATACTTTTCTTGATAAGAGACTAGTTTAGGCCTAGTAATGCGTAAACTTGATTTATACTAGTTTTGGAGGCTCTTGGTACCGCACATGCCCTTGCAATCATGTTTGATTTTCTTTTGCCTTTGTGACTTTGTGCTATGCGCTATACATTTGGACCAGCAAATTTGCTTGAACAATAATGTTCTAAGCACATGTTCGTTCACTTTATCGGGGTTTTGTGTAGCATCGGTAGTGGAGCTACTCCATCAAGATAGAGTAAGGTAATCCATACCTTGTATACTGTACTACTAGTTTTGGAGGCTCTTTTCATTGTAGGTCGAGTGGATAGAGCTTTTGCTTGTACTTCATCGATATCATGCCACGAAACAAATAGCGCGCTATATAGCGGCGCTATATAGCGCCATTTGAAACACCGCGGCGCTATTATTGTTAATTTTCACGCTATTGGCGCTATAGCACGATATTGCGCTGCTAAAAGCGGCGCTATTTCCACGCTATTGACGCTATATCGCGCTATTTTCACGCTATTGGGCTATAGTGGCAGCAGCAGGCTGGTGCTACTGCTTATAGTTGCCGCTATTGCGCCGCTATAGCGGCATAATAGCAGCGAATAGCGTCCGAAAAAGTCGGACGCTATTTTCCATAGCCAGCGATCAAAAACATGGATATCATGTAATAAAACATGGTCTAAATGTTGGAAAGAATAATCGTTTGGGATGAGCTGCATGATTGTGCTAATTTACTACTTGGTTTTGGTTTAATTTTCACTGAATTTATATTGTCAATATTGCCAATATTTGAACCATAACAAATGGAACTTTCACTGAACTTGGTTTATACTGCACGTTAGATTTGTTATTTACGAATAAGTATATGCAGTTTACTTTAGCTTAGGAAATTGGTCTTCAATTGATTAGGATAGTATAGGTTGCTGGGAAACACGAAGCCTCTCTTCCTGAAGCACTAGGCGTAAGCCTAAAAATACCACCACCTCTAAGCTCTAGCTCTCTCAATTTTCTGTTTCTTGGATTGTATTTTAGCAAGAGCTAAGTCTTTTAAGATAACGTTACTTTTGCACCCACCTATACTTTGAGTATCTTAGTGGTTCTGAGTAAAAATATTAGGCAGCGGTGACCTTAGACACATAAAAATTGTCATGTCCTTCCATAGTAAAAAAATTGTCACTTGTCATCTGTGATTGTTCTTGTTCGGATAAATATTGTCCTATGCCGTCATTGTGCTGGTTGTCTCCCCTCTCTATGATTGTGCTAGCATGAAGAAAAAAAATTGTAAATTGTCTTTTATTTTCTGTGATTATGTAGGTATTGGATTTTTTTTTTTTTTGTAAATTGTCCCTAAAATTACAAACTGGAATTATGTAAACTGCAAACATTTATATATCCGCAAACGTATCTCGTGAGTATGTGCAATTTGGTTTTATGAGCTTGTTTATTATTTTTAGTTTGGAATTTAGCCTAAGAATAATCAACTTTCCTGCTCTCCCGAAAGCATCTTGGTGAATCATGGTTAGTTGAAAGAAGCCCGTCCGGGACGCAAGATGTGCTTTGAAGATGTGTTTCTCACATGAGGTTCTCTCTTCTTTCTTGTGTTAAAACATTGATGAATGAGGGTTCTCTCTTCTTGTGTTTATTATTTTTTGCAGCACATTGATGAATGAGGGTTCTCTCTTCTTTCTTGTGTTAAAACATGTTGACATTTGGTGATTTTTGTGAGCACAAACCTCTCATTTGTGTATTTGATTTATGTTTGTTGGTTCTCTTTGTAAAATTTAAAGGTCTTTGATGCAAACACATGAAATAATTTTATTGTGATTTGTGCCTACCCAAACCAAGTTTTTGTCCTTGTCATTTGTGTTAACTTGTTCTTTTGCATATTGTGATTTGTGCCGGCACATGACACATAGTTGTCTCTTGTGTTCTATGACCGTGCTTAAATAGAATGAAATTTGTGGTACGTCCTTGCATAGAAGAAATTGTGCACTCTATCATTGTGCACTTTTAGCCTTTGCCTAAGATCTATCATTTGGGACCATAAAAGCTTTGTTGATCCTCTCATAGTGGCCTATTTTAAATTTTGATCTTGAATTGTCCGGACGGCAAACACTAAAGCGAAGTGTCGATAGGCTTACATAATTGCGATCTGCTCTAGTGTAAATTGCAAGTATCGGAATCTTTGCAATTCTAGTTGTGAGAATATGCAATATGTTGTTGTTGATTCGGGAGTAGAGACTAGGATAATCTGTCTTTTTTTCTATGCATTGGTCGATATGTTTTTATTGCTAATTTCAGGTGCCATCTTACTATGAATCCTTCATATGTTGTTCCTTGCAGCAAGTATCATTCGAGCATTCTTGTCGGGTTAGTGCTCCTTAGAATATGGTTATTTCGACGGTTGGTATTGTACTAACCTAAAATCACTATTCTTGCTCCTAAAATAATTGTGCGAAGTTGTTTGTGTTAATGTGATTGACAATAGTTGGATGTGGTTGTGGCAACTCACTGAAATGCAAAAAATGGTCTTAATAGTGTGCTATTTAGGATCCGCTTGTGTAGATGTGATCATTCTAAGGTCCTGCATTGATAAGCATGTTGGATTAGTGGTGTAGATGTCATCAAGCTATTTAGTTACCTAGTGATTATTGCAACTTCACATTTTTGCTCTCTATGTAAATACAACAAGGACTGATAGGTTTAGAGATCATTGCATAATAGCAGTAGAAGTAGGGTTGCCTTTCTCTGTCTAAGCCTGTAGGCACAGATCATGTGGCTCTCGGCTATCTGTGCCTCTCATATATTTTGACTGTGTGTTGCATACACTGTACAAGAAAGATGTGTTTAGTATCCATTTCTTTATTGCAAATACATAATTAGTAAATTGCACACTTTAATTAATGCAATTATGGTGCCGAACATGTGCAATATCTATTTTAGTTAACTTAGAGGATGCAATTGTTCTTGCTTTAGGGCCTTGATATTCTTCTGTCTAGGCTATTTTGGGATGTAGCCGGGAGATTCGAGCATTTCTGTTTCGAAATGTCTTGTCGAAGCAGTCTGCATATAAAAATTCTCATGGATTAGCAAAGACCTAACTAGTTTATTTGAACATTCAATGGCAATAACATGAGATTTGTGAAATGGAAACTAGTTTCATTATTTTCAAACCTGGTTACAATCTGTGGTAGCTGTTAGCTCAGACAATTGAGTAAGTTGGATGGCATTATCATCACTTCCAAGACCATTCTGCATTAAAGAATCTAATTCTTCCATTTCATGAACTCTTTGGATGTGGACCTGCAAAAAAGAAAAAATTGTTAACTCAGTAACCTTGTTTATGTCGATGTTTTGTCCTGTATTGTCCCTTGTATTAAAAAACAAATTGTTTTAAAACAAGAAGGGACCTCGCGATACAAGACAACAAAGTACAAAATGACATCGCTTGGTTCCCTATATAAACCTTTTATTTGAAGGCGCCTTTTGAAAAGTAACACTTTAAACCGAGGCCGAGTGGGCGTTAGGCCCTCGAGGCCGAGACGTGTAGTCATCACAGGGGACACGCGAATTGTGTTTTGATTGTCCCTTGTCTTGTACTTTATATTGTATTTTTTGTTGATTGTCTTTGTATAGTCCCTTGTCATGCCCCCTTGTATTGTGCTTCTATTTTGCCTTGTATTGTATTGCTTATCTTTGTTCCCTACCCACTGTTTTTATCTTGTATTTTGTCCTTTGTGCTAGGTCATGACTCTTATTTGTTCTAGGACATGTCACCAGAATTAGGTGATTTCTGGTTAGGTGAATTGAGCTCAATTAAGCGAATTACAATTAGAATTAGAATTAGGTGTTTTGTTTGTAGCCTATACTAGTGTTCCCTACCAGAATTAGAATTAAGCGAATTGTGCTCACCACGCTTTCCTCGCCGAACAGCACGAAGCTAGCGACGCCCTGCTGCTGATTTGATTGAAGCTGAAGCCCGCGCTTGTGGAGGCGGCCTCCCGTTGAGGCGTCGTTGCCATCGCCAAGTAGCGCCGTCGATTTCGTAGCGCAGCTGCCGTCTCAGGCCCTCGTGCTTGATCTATCGCGAGGCAAGTCCTTCAATCTCGCCACCATCCCTTCTTCACCTTTGTGTAATTGCATTACGAATGTGGATTGTGACCGATGAATAACGAAATCATGTTGCAATATGCAATTGGCCAGCTTGGAACGGGATTCTTAGAGTCCAACATCAGAAAAATGTATTGTTGGGTATCTGCGCTCAATTTTTCTCTAATCATAGTTGTAGTTACAGTTGCGTGGTACTCGGAAGGCCTGCAGAAGGAGGCTTGGCGTTCTTGCCTGGCACTGCCCACCAGCCGTTCTACCCTTCCGAGTGGAAACCTTCTTGGGTAACCAAGGTTCTGTCACGCTGTTGCCTGCATGTCTCCCTCTCCACTAACATCAGGTTCCCTTGCAAGGTCTACTCCCTGACGATCATCCATCTGTTACTGAACATAGAGATAGAAGAGAATACCCCATATGCTACAGTAGTTGAATCAGGTAGCATGAACGAAATGAAAGATTCATTATTCAGAAAATACCCCATATGCTTATCTGATGTGTTGTTCGCAGCATCAGTATCACAAAAAACTCCTTCTTGAGCTTGGTCAGTTTCTAGTGTAGTTGTAACTGGTTTATTTCCTAGTTGCAATTGAATGAAGCGATCAGTTGCATTTTGTAACTGCGGAGTATGTTATTATCCTATTTGGCAACTGGAGTATACGACAATGTGCAAATGCTGAGTACTGAGATGCTTATGCATGGATGTAGCATGACACTAGATTATTAGGGCTCTGAAACCTGTTAGCCTAGCACTGCCTATGGCTCTGATCAGCTATATAATATCAGTGATTAATTGTTTTGGTGCTACTCTCAATTGTGTGCTTTATTCCCAGTAGGTTCAGCCTTCCTGTTTCCTTTTGGACATAAGTTTTTGGTCTGGATATGAGTTGTAATTTGCGTGTTGCAATGTTGCTTATCGCTAAGTTCAGTGTTCCTTGAGTTCCACACAAGAATGAACCTGGATTTGTTATGCTACTAGAAAGAGCACCTGGGAGCCTTGTAGCCTTCCAGATATTTCATATATAATTTAAGTCATTAAACCTTGAGAGCTAATATTTACATTGAAACCACTTTAAAGAATCATGCTCCTGCTTGGTCTGTAACTGAATTGTCTAAATTCACTGCAAATTTGGGATCTATGATTTGAGTTAATGTGATTTGTGCCGGCGCACAAGTGAATGTTTCATCGCTCTGTGGTGAAGCCATGGTTATTTTTGTCAAATGTTCCAAAACTGATGGTTCAAATTGACAGGTTCAAATTGTCTCTTGTTTGTTGTGTTAAAAATGTTAAAAATCTTTATCTTGTCCTTTGTGCTAGGACACCACCGCTTTTTTGTCTTTGTCTTTCCATAGAAAAAAATTGTTTTATTGTCTTTGTGTTATGGATATTGATGAGGAGCCTTAGAGAAGCTATGATTATTGCTATGATTTAAAGTATTTATATTTTCCATTTTCTCTACTTGTATTCAGTCCAATAACAACTTGAACTTAGGTGTCGTGAAGAATATCCTAACTATTTCTTGTCCTGATTTCCATGTTCTAGTCCCCAAAGCTATTCCCTGTAAATGAAAAGGCTATCCTTTATACGAAACTATAGCTCCTAATTTGCATCCTAGTGGTTAGTATCCATTTCTTGATTGCACATTTATAAGTAGTAAATTGCACACTTAAATTACTGCAATTATGGTGCATTTCATGTGAAATCAGTTTTGTATGGTAATGCTTGTGTAGCATGTAACAAGGCATGCATCAGGTTTCTAAATCTTGTCATAAAGACACTTTGATCGAATTGCTAGCGCCTTTGTTCTTTCACAATCTCAAAAATTCGAAATCCATTTTCTTTTGCCAAGCATATGCTCACATTATATGGTTTATCAAGTTTCCCATACCGGTGTTTTTGAAGTGGAGTTCTATGTTTTACAGGTTTGCTCTTATGGTTGTAGATAGAGCTACAACCCTATCTGAAACTGATTTCTACGGTAGAGGGAGCTATCGCAAGCGCGGATGCCCGGCTAAGTTTCTTAGAGCCTTGGGAAGTTAGCAGATGAGGTAATCAACTTGTCCTTTGATCACTCATGAATTATGAAATGTTAGATATATTGCAATACATACATTTGGTAGATCTTGCAAACATTCTTTGCTACCAAATTACAAGAACTATTGATTCTCTTTGCAAGTTTTTTGATTAGTTAACCATGTGTAGAAACAACATATTGAGTCATAGTCGAGGGCATATGTGTTGTCTCTTTTGGAACTTTATTCTTTGTCATAGTCTGTTGGATCGAGAGGGGGAGGTAAGCTCAACATTTTTTTTGAAGTCAGCTCAGCATTTCATTGTACTAGGTTTGTAGCTAGCATGTACCCTTCATATCTTCTGTTTCTCCTTGCACCCCTGCATTTACTACTCTTATTGTACTTGACACGTAGTTTAAGTACGGACAAATGCTAATTTTTATGAATTTAGCTCATCAGACCTCTAAATCTTGAATGTTTATATGCTTGCAGATTCCAAACTATTTTTCCTGACCACCATCTATGGTATGCTTGGCATCCCTTTGTCCTACTTGGACGTGGTATAGACCTCTATACCGAGCAATGAGGTATATGACTATTGCTTGATGCTTTGTGCCCTAAATACTGATTTAATGTACACTAGTTGTGAAATTCAGAGGTCAATCTTGAATGTTCATATAGATAACTCCCATTGACTGTATGTAGATTGTGTTTTGGGACCCAATAGAGGACAAGTAGGAATGGTGGGCAAGAAGCAATCAAGGAGGAACGGTGGTCAAGATGCAATCAGGGACAGAGGACAAGGACAAAAGGAGGACAAGGACAAAAGCATGCGACGAGGAGGAGGACCATATAGACTTGGTTAACGGGGGAAAGGAAATAAATCAGTACAGAACTTCACTTGGCAAAGCAAGCCAGCTAGCTTGGCAGCGATGCATGCAAAGGCGTCTTTGCCTTGGGCAGCGGCACGGCAAAAACGGCGAAGACGGAAACAGCCAAGCGGCAGCGGCGGGGGTAGGCGCGGATGTCAAATGAGCAGCGACTTGGTAAGCGGGTTAGATCTAAAACCCGTTACTGTGGTGTCTACTCAGTTCTCAACTCAATTGACTGTATGACTAGTCTGACTGTTGGTTTTGAAACGCACGGTCAGGTTGTTGCAAGAAATCTTGGTCAAATTTCTTTGTGAAAGAGATATAGCAACTCCCAAAGTAAAAAAAACAAAGACACCATTGGCCTTCAAAATAACGGTAGAATCACCAAATTCCCTAGTTTAAATCACACATAAGGTATAATTTGGGACGTAGTCAGATTTAAATCCATCCTCATGTGTTAGAGTGGAAGTTGAACAAAACTACAACTGAATCCAGCCCCCAACACATGTAGATTGAGGTGAATGCGATAACATCCATGGTTTTTTTCTTCTTATTTTTTTTCCATACAGAAAGGAGTTTTCATGGCAATCTATATATTCCTCGAATTTTTCTATTTGGTTTTTGAGGAATTCAGCTGCTACTCATAGTTAAATTGATCTCACCAAATATTTAATCATGAGGGAGTGTTGTGAAACGACGCCTCATCATCAACAGACGCCTTTTCAAGAGATGATCTCATCCATTCAAGCACAAGATTAGTGGTTAGAATTAGACACACAGAATTCGTTGGGCCGTCATGTTTGTTCGGTTATTCTCTTTGGGAACAGTCACTTCGACCCCTTCATCTTGTATAAACACTTTTCACATCAGTGGAAAAATGACAGTTAATTACTTGTTCATTTACATTTAACTCTAATAGCGGCGAGCGGCAGCGCCGACTGTAGGGTGGGCAGGCACTACGACCGCTGGGGGCCATGGAGCTAGGGCCCTAAGATCATATAAGTAATTAGTACATGTAAATATCTATTTGGTACATAATAAGCCTTTTCATTTGAAGGCCCATAACAATTAGCAAAGTAGCCCAACCTTAGAGACCCCGTAGCTTTCTTGGTCCTAATGGAGAAATTTTAATATTTGACCCGATATTCCCAACGATATCACCTTAAACTTGCATGCCTTTTGAAATTTAACCTTATACGCACGAATTCTTTTGATACTTAGGACTACGAAGGATTTCTCTCGTTTTATAGTTGAAGTCGGCCTGAGACGCTGTTAAGGACACGGAAAAATACCAAACTGCCTCTCCTCAGCGTCTCCCTGTTTCCGATCCACATGAGTCAGATGAGGGCCGCGACTCTCAACCATCGAGCTTGCTCGCGCCAGCACTGGAGGTATGGACGACGACTGTCCTCCATTCGATCCCATGCCAGCTTGAAGACGCCACGTCATTGTCGTCGCCCACGAGGTCGTAGTAGCTACCCATCGCGTCGTCGTCGCAGGAGGCCGGCGCCGCTCGCCGCCATCGTTACTCCCACATGTCACTAGTGACTATATGCATGGTGAGGTAAGACCTTTTTTCAGTTGCAGATGCATATAGATCATATTATCTACAAATTTACCTATATGCCAAACCTTTCATCTTATCTACAAATTTACCTATATGCCAAACCTTTCAGGTTATATATGCATATACATGGTGTCACGCCTGGTTTTCCAAGGAAGACAAGACTCGTCATATGTGTGCCCAGGAAGTCCACACATATGATACAAAATAGATAAATATCAAAAACAATGCTTTAAAGCGTAAACATAACTATACAAACACTCACAATTTATCAGAGTAACGCGGAAGGGTTGCTAAACTTCTTAGGCTCCATTCTTTTCGGGGACAGTTGAATGAGGGCTCTGTATGCCAAGAACTAGTATCCTTAATGTCTTCATCCATTCTCTGGCAGCTTATGCAAACAGATTGGGGTAGGGGAAACGTATGCACTTGTAAGAAAGAGTGAGAAAGAGGAATATTGCTGCTTATTTTCAGCATGAGAAGAATGGAGGTTGTGTAAGGAAAAAAAGAGAGGGAGAGGGGCTCGCTGGCCTTGCATGCACTTGTTTTAGATAAGAAATTGATGGAGTCATGGAGATTAATAGTGAAATTATGCTTGCATGTGGGTGATAAGTAAGAGAGGCGTGTGACAAGAAATTGGGTGATGGAAAATATGTGTGACTGTTATTCTTGCATGAGAATATGGTTGGGCGTGGGCAGCAGGAGGTGGTTCTATTGCTGTTACATATTTGCATAAGGAAGAGAACATAATGCGCCATATGGAGGAAATATGTTGGCCGATACTCATCTTTAATGTGTGCAATTTAGTAGAAAAATGAACGGGGAGTTATGGTGCTGATTCCAGTATGATTAGAGAGGAGGTGGCACATATATGTTTTCATGGGAGAAAAGAGGGAGTGCTCGGCCAAGGAGTGGGAGGAGACAAGGGTGTTGTTGTTCTGTGTTAATCTTGACCCAAAGCAAGAGGAAGAGAGAGAGGACTAAGTCCAGTAGCGAAAAAAAAAAGAGACCTTGGGCTGCTTTTCATAATGAAAGAGAGTGGGTCAGCACAGACTGAACCCACTAAGATTCATTTGTATGAACGATTAATAAATGGTAAAAGATTGGCTTAAAGAATTCAAAGACACCAAATTGATTGAGAGGTCAAGAGAAAAAGGAAAGCATCGAAAGAGCAAACATGTCTTGCTAGATTTTTCAAGGATGACGAGCACAAGACTTGATTGAGTTTTAGAAATTGGTTTGGTATTTGGGGAGATGAAGATGGGATCAAAACCTAAGCGGCGTCTTAAAACAATTAAATTCATTTTCAAACAAAAACTCGATGTAGAGGCATGAATGCAACAAACAACTAAGTTGAATTGCAAAAAAATTTAGAAACCCACATTTTCCTTTATCTAGATTATCAACAACCTAACCAAAGTTGGGAAATTTTAGAAAAATGATAAAACCATTTAACGGTATTTAGTGTTTTCTATGTCACATCCCAAAATAGAAATTTTGGGGTGTTACACATGGAATAGTTTTGAGGATACCAGTAGCAAGTCGTTTTTATCTACTTTTGACGCTTAAATTCCTGCTAAAAGATCCTCGTGCAAGGAAAACAACCCAATGGGCTGACCGAATTGCATAAAAAATTGTAAAAGAAAGATTTTGGTATGAAAATTTCATTACAATCTTTATTCTGCCTACACCAGCTCATATAAGTACTTACACCCCTTTATTTATCCCATTAAATGTAAATGAAAACCACTGGTTGGTTGTAGTACTTAATTCCAAAGTCAAAGATGTAGATCCTTAATTCCCTAGCCCCCGCCTAATAGAGATTTAGACAAAAGAAAATTTCGGGTAAATGCTTTTGTCATATCAGTCACATTACAATTCACACACATAGCTTTTACATTGGTCGTAATGGTAATGGTATGTTTCACAATACAATATATAATAAGTGACCAATTTACAAAAAATGCATTGTAAGAAATCAAGCTATGGACATTATAAAATGGGAAACAATACCCTATCCTGGCATACCACAACAAATGGATAGGTAATATATTTTTCTATAAAATTTACTACTCTCTACAATACATATTTGTTTAACTTTACATAAATTGCAACCATTCTTGTGGTGCTTTTATCCTCAAATATATGATGGAGTGGGATGGAGATAAATTGCAACCATTTTTTGTGGTGCTTTTTATCCTCAAATATATGATGGAGTGGGATAAAAGACAAGATAAAGGAAAATTTTACACACGTTAAACTATATATACCAAATAACTAAATCATAGATAACTATTTTTTTTAAAATCATGTTCGTTCCATTCAAATTTAGGAGGACATGCAAATTTTTAAGAGAAAATTTGCAATTGGGGAGACATGCAAATTTTCAAGAGGAAAATTTGCTCAACACTTCTTCAATCGATCACAACAATCTTCGACAACCTAATATAAGGACCATATAACCGTAAGTGGTACATCTCATCCTTAACATGAGTACTTGTTTGTTCTATCTTGAGACTAGCATCCTCGATCATTTTGATTCGGGTAGGACTTGTTTAAACACACACGAAAAGGAGAAAAATTACCTAGTTTTTAGCTATAGGTCTGACATCTAGATTGGTCGTCGGCTGAGTGAGATGAGATTGGGTCATGTGTTGGTAGCGCTAGTGAAAAAGGGTTAGGTCGAGTGATAGAAACAAAGTATAGGAGTGAAAAAGTTTGGTGGAGAATTGGAGGACATATTATGGTTTTAGAGCACACAAGTGTGTGAGTGGGGGAGAGTGTCTCTTGGGCATTATATATAGGCAACTTGGCTCGTATACTATATATGGGCTCCCCCAACTATAGCCCCTTAGCTACTACGTTATGCCTGATACTACATGACTCGTCAAGTTCTATTATTTGGTTTATTATTAGCTTCACTTAGTGTGCAAGTCTTCGCCTTCAGGACCTTCGTCTACGATATCTTCTCGAATGTAGGTCTTTGTTTTGGGGGCCTTTTCGGTGCGCAGGTCTTCTTCTCAAGGCATTCATCATCTATATCTTCTTGGCGCGTAGGTATTCATCTCGAGGCCTTTGTCGCTCTTATCTTCTCTTTGGAAATGGATGTAGTTGTAATTAGTTGAAGTAGTCGATGCAATTGAAGTAGTTGTAGCCGAAGATTGTTGTGAGACCTCCACATCCTCTCACAAGCGTCGAACAAAAGACTTCATGCTCCGGAGTGTCTAGTCCTCTGGTATGCTCCCTAACCCCTCTTGGTTGGCCTTATGACCAAATCCTCACTAACGCTTGGTGTAGTCAATATATTCATAGTAGTTGAAGTAGATGTCTAGACTAAAGTTGTTGGTGAGCCCATCAAGTCAAAATGGTTGACGAAGGGGTAGTAATCCTTGGCGTCGATAGAGTGGACATATTCTCTTGAGGTCGGCGATGGAGGCAAGTCATCATAAACGTTGATGCTAAAGGTGTCGACAAAAACTATTGAACCATTGTAGTGGTTGAAGATGATGGTGAAGCCCCTTTTTCTTAAGTCCTTCACCTTTGGAGTGGCCATTATATGCATGTGTTTATTTCAACAAGAAAAGATCGGTAGTTGAGATGGAGAGTAATTGGAGAGATATGGAAACTCTTCGAAAACATACAAATTGAGGGCCTGATTGGTTAATGGTCAAATTTTGGTTACCAAAACTTAGGCAACCATCCGATTGACTACCTAATTTTATTTGCATGCTAAATTTATGTAAAAATGCCTTAGTTTTAACAATTTTCTCTTACCAAATCTTTGGTATGGTGATTTTTGGTAGTCAATCGAAAGCACATCCAACGTTCTCTATTTATTTTATTTAACCGACAAAATCATTGGTTTGCCAAAATAATGCTAAGAAGCTTTTGCCAATGAATACCAATGTCTCCATTAAAAATTACAGTTCCAAGTTTCCAACTTTGTAAAATGAATGAAATTAATGAAACACCCGCCCCGAGAATATTGTTGTTCGGACAGACGGGGAGGGGCAATCACACAGTAAACCCTATGGGTGTGATTGGTTGCTCGGAACCACCCCCCCGGACGTAAGAGGCGCCCTGTGCTCAAGTCGCCCCCCGATGGAGTGGTACAGAGCTTGTGTTTGGTTGCCCCTTGCATCGGCCAAGGCCCGTGATGAGGACGAAGTTTGATTGGTTGCCCGCATGAAAAATGAACCGATGGCGTGCATACTCAGCTCGTGTTTGGTTGCTCACTTGGACAACATGCATGAATGGTAGCCGGTCACCACTTCACCAATCTGGTGACCTTACCCCCAGTTTTTAACATTCAAATGATCGAAGCCACATCCAAACCGATCAAAAAGCATTTAAGGTTGCCTCGGACTTAATGGTTTGATCATAATTCATGTTTAGGCTTGGAGCTTAAGGACGAAAAGCGTAACTATTGTTCCAAAAACGACATCATTTTCGGCCATGAAATCATCAAAAGCTTACGACCTCAAGCATTAAGAAAGCCGAGGCATGTAAGTTTTCGATTTATTCAATGAACAAAATGAGAACCAAAACCACCATTTGCACCTCAACTTTCCGGGTTCCTCACAAGCCCAACATCAACATCAACAAAACCTACTCATTACCTTACATTAGGTACCACAAATGTCATCATCGGCAACAGGAACAAGGACAGGCCAAAGATTGACAACCATCTTTCAAGCTCAAAGCGACCATGGAGACATGGCATCGTCCCTCCCGTGCCATCGGTGACCGGTGGTAACCGGTCGGTTGCTTGAAGGGGAGGTATGCCATGCCTTGATGACTACCTTGAATACAACCTAAACAATCTAGGCACCTCAGTTCACTAGATTATGCATCATCGGCCAAATAAAAACAACATTGAGTTGATTGTTGAGTTGATCAAGCGGCAAAGAATGTGGTCGTGGCAACAACGGCAGTTAGCCTAGTTCAAAAGAACAAATCTCCAGCCCCAATAGCAAGGCCACAACTACAGCACCATCAGGCCCAACTAGCCCCAAAGGAGCCTGATAACTAGCACCAGCACGAGTAGAATAAGAAGAATAAGAACAGCTCCACAAACCAAATGTGCATACCGCAGAACCAACAACCACGGGGTTGACGATGATGAGCTCCCCGCAAGTAGTGGTGCATGATGAGCAACCTGGGAGGAGCATGGTCCAAAATAGGAACATGATCGGCCAGGTGCAACCTGAGGAGGCTGTTGGTTTATGACAGGATGGTGATCAGGTGGCACCTGTTTTCAGGAGTAGAGGGCAACACATGGACCGTGTCACCTCCGATTGTACTCCGTGTAGGCGATTTACGCCTCTTCCCTCGTTAGGAAAGCTTTTGTGGAAGTTGTTTGGGTACCCATTCACCGAGTTTGCAAGCAAGAAACCAAGAGTTGGTTATACCAACCCTCCTTCCTGTAGACACCACATACCAAGCCATGACTCCCTTCACAAAACACCAAAGAAGATATAATGAGAACATAGGCAAATAGGAACATGATCAGCGGGCATGAGATAGCATAAAAAATGGCCTCGGCAAGCAGATGAGAATGGAATCAAGAAATCAAACACTTCTTCGGTATCCTCGGCCCATGGATCAGCCAACCAAGCAGAAGGGATGAACAAATCAAACTTCTTGCGGTATCATCATGTGTCATTTGGGCCATCAACCTAATGAGGTAGTCATCAATAAAACACATTTTCTTTTGCATCACGGCCGGGAACAAATGACATTTAATAGTGAGTGAAGGTAGGCCTCGAAAAGCATGAAACCGAAAAACAGAGAACCCTGGTTTGCATTGCATTTCAATCATCATTGGTTTCGGGAACATGGAACAAACTCATAGCGACCATGGAGTGTTCTAGATCATCCACGGGTTGCCATCCAAAATGGACATAGGACCAAATGGTTGCAATCTCGTGGATGATGCTAGAATACTTTGATGACTACTATGAAATAACAGTACAAGTAATCAAATGCCACCTCGGCTTTTGAACACATTGATCATCATAGGCCAATGAAAGAGACGGCTTAGGGAGGGAAATCAAAAAATAAGGCCTCAGTAGCTGATCTAGAGGGTTGGATCAGCAGAACATTGCATCATAGGTTACATAGTGCTTTCCTTTCGCCATGCACAAAGCCTAGTTAGAGCAGGAACACCTTGTGCTTCTTCGAACCCATCTAGGCTTAGTTCCATGGCTTAAAAAACAAACACCTCAAAAATGTTCGACATCAAAGCCAAAACAACAAGCGAAAGGGCCAGAAACATAGGACCTTAATACCAACAAGAGAGGTGCAGCAACATAAGGTTACCAACAAGACATCAAAGCTAATGAAATTGACAGATGCATCATGAGTTTACCAATCTCAGGAATAGGTCCACAGTTGCATCATAGCCAACACAGGCCAAATAAAAGAGTTCCTGGTCGAGCGGCATGCGCGAAAAAACGGTTTGCGGCATGCACGGCACCATGAATGACTCCTATGCTATACAAAAATATGAGCCTCCAGTGTTCAGGCTCCAACCTAGCACTATCAGTGGTTAGTGCTATAACAAAAGAAGTGGGTCATAGCATAGGTCAGTCAGTTACCCCATATGGACTCTAGGGGAAGTAGGCAGTGGATAGGTAGGTCCTAAGCCACAAAATCCTGTGCTCCTCAGTCATCTGGACAAAGCAAAGGCCCTCAGCCTTGTTCTTCAGGAGGTAGACTAGAGCAAACATGAGTGCCTCCCGGGTGTACCGAGGCAGCCCATGACACGAGTATGTGTCGGAGTGGACCTCATTATCTTTGTGGAGCCTTCAAAGCTTCTCCAACAACCGCGACGGCATTCACCATGCCGGACATGAGACCGCCTCCTCCTTGGATATCTTCCTTCTTTTCCCACCCCTCTCCTCAGTAGGGAACCGAAGCTCTCAAAGAATGTTCTCGGGCTTGTTGACACTAGCATGGGCAGACCCACCACGCCGGCACCGTGGGCATGTCGGAGACCTCCCCTCCAAAGCATCTAGGTCTATTTGCCCATGTCAGTTCCTAGTGGTTCAGTAGAACCCATAGCATACTTACCAGTTGCTAGTGTACCACCAAAGATAGCCTCCATCTCAACATAGTTCTCTATTGGAGTGTTGAGGAACTTAGCATCATTGGGATGATCCTATAACATGTCGATTGAGGGCAACCATTAGACTAAGTAAAGCAAAAGGAAGGCGAGTAATGAAGAGTAGGGAAGGGACGAAGGTTTAGACACCTTGGTGTGCCCATTCAGTGGTCATCATCAAGCACTATCATCTTAAGATCATCATTCGAGAAGAGCCCCACTAAGTTCCCTCGGCTTATCTACCTTTTGCCAATGCTTCCTCCACTTCCTCATGTGGTTACGGATCCGGGTTACACTCACATTGACCCGGCAAACTCAGTTACGGCCAAAGAACTCCGCCTCGATATGGACCTCCTTGAACCCCTTGTCGGTTTTACTCCCTTGACAACTAAGTCATACAACCTCCTCAAAGATGAAAGCAGACGAACAGTGTCCGGTGCATTGGGCCATTGGCGGGAGTTTTGAGGAGCAACAAAGTCATCATCAACATCCACTACCGGTGCACCATTGGCACCCAAAAGGCCATCATCATCAATCTGATGGATGTGGCACCCATCCCAGCCATTCCTAAGGACAGAAGCATCCCATAAAATGCATGAACAACAACTGAATAACCACACCAATTAACTTATTACATGAACCAAATAATTGTCACATCATTGCCACGGTGCCTAAGGCCTCATAAATTGTTCAAATGTCATCATCACAAGGAACTTAAAAAAACAAAGAAGAAATGGTTCAAATGAGTGAATCCTAAAGCCTAACAGAGCCCCCTGTTACGCCACATTACTTTGAGCCCATGCCTCCCTCCTCATTGTAAACCCAAGTAGCATTGTCGGGGACATTGTCTTCGTGGGATCATTTTCATTTGGCTCCCTGTGTGGCCTCGTAAGGGAAGAACTCATCCTCACCAGTCCTAAGTATCCAATTTGTGGAGGATACAACCAAGCTAGAACAAGCTTGACTTGGGTTACTGGTGGTAAGGGTGGAAAGGCTTGTTGTCAAGGATCCCTGAATCTATTTTTAAAGCCCCAAAAGCTCTCTCTCGTGGGTTCTAAGAGAGGAGTGCCTAAGGTTGAAACAGGTTCTTTGTAGTTACGGGGGTCCTGTTGTTGCCAAACTCCCTCGGATGGTATCTTGTGGCCCTAAAAGGAGGCAAGAACCCAGCCCTCCTTTGCATAGCCAAAGCATCAACAAGGGAAGAATTTTTCCTACAAGTTTCAAAGACATAGGCAAGGCTTAGAAATGCGGTGACTCACGGATGGGAAATACTAGGTCTCTGGGTGGTTTGGAGTATACCGGAGGCACTCTTAGTCCATCAGTCCTGTCAAGAGCATCGACAAGATTAGGGGCATCATGGGCGAACCCTCCCACCCGGCAAGCACATATGTGAACCTCAAACTAAAGTCCATTGTTGCCAACACATGCGTGTGGTGCCTTCGCTTCCCTCCTAAAGGTCGTTTTGCATCCTCTTGGGCACTCTAGCTAGGACATGAGTGCCATCCATTGCCCCTAGACAATCCTAAATAGGATAACATATTTGTATTAAGGAGCAAACATCATATTGAGGCCGCAAATAGGCTTAGAAATATGCAAAAAGAACCTATCTTGAAATAGGGATACCACCTAGAGCTCGTGCAATCTTAGGATGGACATGGTTGCTAATTTGGGACCATGAGTTCATGCCTAAGCTCCCCAAATTTGCATACAATACTCGTGGAAGAACCTACTTATAGTCTCACGGACCTCCACGAAACTTAGATCAATCACCTAAACCTCTCATTGTGGCCAACCACAAGCAAAACACATAGCTACTTGTTCCTCAACGGTGCATGGATTGAGTCATTACGGGGATCTAGCTCTAAATAGGTCACACAGTTGGAAAAAAGGGGGCTCTCCTCATCCTAAGCGAGGCTAACAAAGACGCACATCATCGATTGTGGTACATGTAATTAAGGTTGTTCATCCTCTGGCGGTCCCTTTGCCGACATAGGTGCATAGGTGACAGGCATGGGTTGAGATAGTCTTCTTCTAAACCAAGTGAAAACCATACGGCCACTACAACAACCCGGCCCGGCGGCAGGCGAAGCGCCTACCTTGGAAGTCCATTTCTAACAAGAGCAATGGAATACTTGGCACCTCTATTAGCAATGGATCACTCAAAAGAACCAAAACCTCCTAAGCATTTGTAAGTAAGCGATGAATATGAAGAGTGCATAGACATCGGCAAAGGCAGCGGTACGCCACACCAAAAGGTGCTCCTCCGGCGCCTAATCTATAGAACAAACAAGTAATCATCGACCTAGGCGTGCTCGCGATTGGTGGAATGAAACTAATCATCATCAAGCGATAGCATGCATCTCATAAGCAGGGCATAAATCACGGTGCGGCCGGGGAATGAAAGTAATCATCATGAATCGACACCATGCATCTCTTAAGTAAGCATAAATCCGCAGATCCGGCCCGCGAATCAAGTGTGGAAGCATGAAAGCGACATAGATCACGAGCGGCGGTGAAGACTATCACAAAATCAAAAAGGGGAAAACCTAAACGGCTGACTCGGAGAGGGGAAGAGGAACGGCGAGCTACACCACCACTGACACGAGCACTTGGCGGGCGGCGGCGGAGGACTAGCACCCGAAGAGGCACTTGGGTGAGGAGGGAAGGAGGCACGCACGGAGAAGTGGAGGGAAAGAGTGAGAGGCGGTAACCCTAGCCACCGGCGCCCGTAGCGTGCTTTTATCCGGTGGGGCGGCGCGAGTTGGCGCCAACACCACCGAATCTCCTTGGCTTCGGCGGGGCAGCGCCCGTCCGGGCTCGCGCTGAAGCTTCGCCCCGGCTTCCCGCCGGCCGGGATGAGAGAGAGGGAAGAGGAAGCGGTGGAGCACCGAAAGGACGAAAAACAAACACCGAGGCGCGAGTATGCCGATGCGAAAACAGGGGAAGTGGGCGGGTCTGTTCCAGCAACCAATCGCACCCTATATGGATCCGCTTTCCCCTCAAGGCAGCCGCGAAGAGAGATCCCGCGCTCAACCACCGCTTCTCGGCCGCGGCCTCCCTCGGCCCCTCCTTCCTCCTTCCCTCCGGTGGCCGCCGGGGACGGGGAGCGAAGAAGAATCCCTTCCTCCTTCCCTCCGTTGGCCGACGGGGACGGGGAGCGAAGAAGACTCCCTTCCTCCTTCCCTCCGGTGGTTGCCGGGGACGGGAGCGAAGAAGCCTCCCTCCCCTCCTTCCCTCCGGTGGTCGCCGGGGACGGGAGCGAAGATGTTCTATGGGGCCATGGTGTGGGACCCGTGGCTGATCGTGTCGCAGATCGTGTGCCTGCAGTGCCTCTACTACCTGTCGCTGGGCGTCACCATGGCGCTCCTCGTCGGCACCCGCGTCCCGCGACTCACCCTCCTCTACCTCTTCGATTTCGCCACGCTCACCCCGCGCACCCCCACGGGTTGGTGCGCCATCGCATCGTTCCTCCTCGCCGCCGTCGCAGGGTACGCCGCAGCTCCCCTGACCCCACTCTCATCCACTTGGTTCGTCCGAAACTGGAATAGATTCTTCTGGAAGTAGTCAAAACGCGAAATATGCCTTGTCATGCGCGCGAGTGTGCTGTGGCTTGTCGCTTCCTAGTGCGAGAACTACTCCTGTCAATGGAAAGTTAAGCGGGCTGTGTGCTCCCAGGTGTCCAGATCTGTATGTTTAGGGTAGCCACATTGACTTGGAAATTTCAATTTAAACGTCTTTATAAATTGCTATTTCTTTGAGCACTAGCTGAGTGCAAGAGCTCAGGGGTATCGTTGGAGCAATTGGTATTGACATATGTAGTGCTTATAAAAGTTTTGGTATTATTTTCATGAGCCCTATACATTTTGCCATCCATTGTTTAGTAGCTATCTTATGTATTATGAAATACTCATAGGTATTCTAGTGTGCTCGAGAATAACAGATGCCTTATTAGTCTTCTTGCCGATTGCTTATTCTTGAGCCATATACCATTGCTTGCTTATATAAAAAAATAAATGCTACCAACATATGGCACATTTGTCACATAAATACTTTTCTAATGAATGGGAGTAAGGGCACTCACAATCACAGGAACTCTACTATAGAGTCTAAGCCTATTTATTATCTTCGTAGTTATTGCACTTTGCTAAGGTGGCGTTGATGTGTGATATATTTATGGAAGAGAGAGGGAGAAAACTAAGACTCAAGTCTTATTTACACTCAAGTCCATGATACCTTTGAGGTAATAAATACTATGTAGAGTGCATTGTGAGTGCCCTAAAGCGGGCCATATGCAAACATGCCCCTTGCATTAAGTTCTTTTCGACAGGATAGTGGCGGTAGATACAAGGGGAGGCAAGGTAAAAAGGAAAACATATTTTTTTGCTGCTTCCGCGATAACTCCTTCCCCAATTAGGCAATTACCAACCTTTGCAATTCACTAATTTCCTTAATATCTCCAATGTATCCATTTTGAATTAAAGCATCTCGAGCAAGTATCAAAACAACAGAATACCAATTGCTATTTTCCTGTAATAAGTATTTTTTAGAGTCTAGTTCCTCCATTATTAGCCCATTTGTTTTAGACACTACCTTTCTTCTGGATAATTTTTGTAAACTGAAGCAACAATATGAAGGATAAAGTGATGATTTTGATCCCATTTTTAGCTTTGAAAGTTTGGTATTATTTATTGCTTTGAAAGTTTGGTAATATTTATTGCTTTTCAAGATTTAAACTCTCTTTGTGTTGGTGAGAAATGATTTATAAGCTAATCTTGCTTCCATGCTTTGCTTGAGCAGAGCGGGTTCATGCTTTATGTGATTGAGAGAGCCAAGAAGTGCCTGGACTTCGCAGCAACACTCTACATAATCCATCTCTTCATTTGCATTGTTTATGGTGGATGGCCAGCTTCAGTTACATGGTGGGTTGTTAATATCACTGGTTTGGCAATCATGGCTCTCCTGGGTGAATACCTATGCATTCGGCGGGAGTTGAAAGAAATTCAATATCGCGGCCGTGCAAGTAAGTGATTCGTTCATATTAAATGCCCTTTGTTTCCTTTGGATACTTTGTTTATGCGTGTAGACTCCATTCCAATGTATTTGCTTACCTGGTTAGCCTCTCACCTGTTTCTCTGTGCAGCAAGAGTCTGGTTTAACAAGAATTTTACATTGAATTGAAAGTTAACATATGCTTACAATGCACTGTGAAGCAATGGACATGTTACATTTTTTAATAAGGTTTCAAATACCTTATTTTGCAACTTAACCATATCCAAATACCTGATCTACCATTTACTTATACCTTTGATGGCCACTGAAAGACCTCACACTGTACTAGTGTAGTGGTGGGACATATTTTGTCAGTATAATGTAATGTGATGTGATCATTCTGACAAGGTTTCTGGCCTGGTTATTTCACTGATGGACCTATAGTCCAAGAGAGCGACATAACAAGTGTATGCTCACTGCTTAGACATGCTCAACTAAGATTGCTTGTTTATTTGGCTAATGCATTTGCATTTTATGTGCCATATAGTTTGTTGCGCTAATGTCAAATGAATGCTATGTTGCCAGTGGCATCAAGTCAGTGCTTACAACTTGTCTCCTGATCCTCTTCATCTGTATGACGGTAGTGTAGTTTGAAGCGGTGACATGATACGGGACCTGATTTTCTTGTTTGGATCAACTTCTTATTTAATTACTGGCTGCGGTATACTGCTGTGTCATTTAAAATGTTGCTTCTTTCTCATTTTTGACGAACACAGTAATCTTCATCAAACCATAGATGTGCTGAAGCTCAAGTTTAACTGTCATTTTCATCGATGTCTTTTAATTACAATTGTTGGTGTTCACCTGAGTGATTCTCCTGAAAGTTCTGACAAGCTGTACTTAGAGGGAAAAAAGTAGTTCCTGGCCATTTGCTGAGTTAGGGTTCTTCCCCTGAGCGATACTCCTGAAAGGGAAATGCTCTTAGTACAATCATTTGAATATATCTCAATTTTGTTTCTCAAACATGCAGGAGAGTTATGTACCATTTATATTAATTAAGAAGGAAAAAGGTGTATGAAACACCGAAACAACAAAGACAACACCACAACACAACCTGACACACATAGCCACAACATGCCCACACATACTAACAGACACTCCCAGACACACAGGCACAACAAGTCCACACACAATCACAAATAAGGGACGGACGACCAAGGAGCCAACAATTAGGCAACACCAAATATCTGTTCAGTCAACAAGTTGATACCCCTTGCACCCATAACCTTACTTCTTCGAAGACCGAAACTAGGATACCCTGCAGATTAGGTGAAGCACCGGTGACGCCCCTATCACTCAGACACCCACTACACCCCATAACCTTACTTCTTCGAAGACTGAAGCTAGGATATCCTGCAGATTAGGTGAAGCACCATCAACGACAGCACCAATTCCAATGGGTCCAAAGCGACCAGGCTCCATGAATAATTAAGGAATTAAGGGCCTGCCTATCCTGGCCAGTGGCAATCTCACTAGATTAGCACCAACAAACTTCAAAAAGAAGGCTCAGCCGGCTGGGGAGCAAGGTTCTGGAGCTGGGGAGCAAGGTTCTGGAGTCCAGATTTCTGGAAGAGTCGAAACCAGAAATGTTTGGAGGACACAAGAGACCAGTAGGTGATTGATGGTTTCCTTTTCCTGTCACACAACAAACATTTATTGTGACGCTGAAGACCCCTCTGAGCAAGGAGTCCAGCACTTATTGTGCACAACCAACCTACATGAAAAAACAGCATTTGTTGGGAGCCCAGGTTCTCCAAATACGCTTTCATGGACTAAATTAAATAGCCCCCTTGAAAGAAACCCTCATAGGCTGATTTTGCAGTGTAGACACCAAAAAGCAGTGAGCAGCCATATGTGTTTGTTTTCTGACTGAGGCTGTAAAACGACTTGAGAAAGAATGTCCAAAAGATTTAAGAATTTCACTACAACCCCAACAGAAACTGCACCTTGCAGATCACCAATCTAAGTGTTATTAGTAGGAGTCTCTAATACTATAAGCTTATTGGCTCTTCTTTTGGGCACCAAAGCAAAGAGCAATGGAGAAAGGTCCTCAATTTTCTGCCCATGAATCCATCTATCCTTCCAGAAAAGAGTACGGGTGCCATTGCCAATCTAAGTGCGACTTCCATAGAGAAATAGCTGACACAGGAATGAACTTGAACCTGGAAAGACCAGGGTCGGTCAGGTTCGATTTTCTTTAACTAGAGCCAGCGCATTCACAATGTCCATCCCATTCGTTGCAGCTCAGAGATGCCAAGGCCCCCAAGTTCAATTGGGCGACAAGTCTTAACCCAAGCCAGAAGGCAACGACCACCATTATTTTCTTTTCTTCCCCTCCAAAGGAATCTTCTGCGAATCTTGTCAATCTCTTTAATGGCCCATGGGAGGAGATCGACTGCCATAGCAAGATAGATCACCATGGAGCTGAGAACAAATCGCTAGAGATTTTCAACCAGCCTGGTTCAATAACTAAGCCTTCCAAACCTGGAAGGTGATCTGCTCCGGTGGATGATGGGCTGCAGCTAATATAACTCAATTCAGTCATGACTGATGAGGTTTCCATCGAAGTGTTCTGAACCGTTGGATCTTGAGTAACGCTCAAGTTGTACTCAAATGGCTGTACGCTGTACGCATAGCATTGCTCTTCTGAAAATTCTGATAATATGATGCAATTTAGTCATTTTGAGAAAATAAGAGCTTTTAGCCTTTTCCCTAGTCCTGTCTACTTTGTACACATTGGCAGCTCATGCCAATCAACATTCAATTGGTTATACTGCCCAATGTTCGGGGTTTAAGCTACAAAAGCTAGCATGGCTAAAACGATTGGGGACTCAGCTTTGACAGGAAATAAACTGGGAACAACTATGGGTCACTGGTTTGGGATTCTGATAAGCTTCCAGTGTTAGAACTCAGAGTTAGGATTTTTTATATTGATCACTGCAGCACTGAGGCATAGGCCACCTGAGACCAACTTCTGTATCTAAATTTAGAAAGCTATAGTCAACGAATGCTGCCATGCTTCATTATTGGCTCATCATTTTCTTGATCTGAAACAGTATGTGCATATAAAATAAATTTGAAATTTGATCTGGTTGAGTGCCCAAGTGGTTCCTTGCCAATTATCATAGTAAAAACATCACTGAAAACGCCATGTTATCTTCGTTTCAACCCAGTTGTCCATCAGGGAAATCAATAATATTAGAATTATTATCTACCCCTGCTATAATAATACCAAAATGGTTTAATGGTTGAAAAATGTCATTTGTTAGGGTAAATGTATCTTTAGATTGGTCAACTATTTTGAATCGAATAAGCATTGAATATTGCTGGATTCTGGAAATTTGACCTTGTCTCTAGTACAACATGTTATTGCTTTCCTGCTTCCATGTTTTTTAAAAAAAAAAAATTAAATCAATTTTTTCATTCTGACTTTTGACCTTTCCATCTTCTGATTGGTTTGTTTCTTCTGTTCAGGCGTTTAATCTCACATGCTAAAAGAGTATAGGTGATTCCAAATGGTGTTATCTCAGGACGTGCTTGGTGCTTGTTAATATGTTTCTTAAGGAATACAATGACTTGCAATGAATGCTTTGTTCTGTGATTTCCAATGGATACTTCTCAAATTTGGCAGAGGGTTCATCTGATGCACAAGCTCCCAGTAGACCATGATAAACCGATTGCTCTCAGTGTTCTGCCTCTTACGAAAAAAAGTTCCTCCCTTGCCTATGTTCTAGGCTTTTAGCTACAGTTTGCTGCTTAACAATGTATGATATCAACATGTGCATTCTTTAGTAATATATTGTTCTTAATACATGCAGTCACCTATGGACTCTTGTCTAGATGTATCTTGCAAATAATATATCTAGTGTTATATGCTAATTTATCCCTCCTCTTGAGGGACGATATGCTTAGCTGTGCTCGTGAAAATAAAACAAAATGGCATGGAAGGACTGCATTTAGCCCAAAGAAAGAGAAGCTCTATTGAAGATCGAAGGCTAGGTTGCTGGCTCACTAATGAAACCAGTGTTTACCGGTCAAATTAGTCTTTATCCATATAAATTTATTTATCATGTTATTGCATATAAACAATATCAAACTAGGGACTATTCACAACCTGTGTCTATATACAAGCTGAATTAACTATACAAGTAGTTGCGAACATCTCCTTATCGTTTCATAAAGAGTTTGTTGTTGCTAATTCTTTTTTTCCTGTAAGTGATTATAAGCTATGACTGGGGTTGGGTTGTTCCCTGGGTCACCACTGAACTCGGGAGACAGAGAAAGAAGCAGCAGAGCGTTATAAACGTCAGGATGGTGGCTAATAGGGTCAGGTGCTTAGGTTGATGTAACGCGTCAGGCTTAAAAGGCTCAGGCAACGTCCATTTGATTGAGATCCTTTTAGGTTCAGTTGTCCTTCTGATTGAGATCCTTTTAGGTTCTAAGTTTAGATGTCCTTGTGACTGAGACCCTTCCAGGTTTAGATATTCTACCTATTTATACATGTATACATCAGCCCTGTCAATACAATCTACTCATCTGTTTAAAATTATAAGATGTTTGACTTTTTTTTTTCTTAAATTTGACCACTCGACTTATTCAAAAAATTTATATAAATATAATCAAATTTAAGTCATTCTTGAAGAACATTTATTAATAAATCGAACCATAACAAAAAGATTTTTTTATTTTTATACTATTTTTTAAATTGACGAGCGGTCAAAGCTAGAGTTGAAAAATCAAACGGATTTAATATTATTCATCATGAATCATCTTCTCTTCTCAAAAAAAAAAAAAAAAAAAAAAAAAAACCGACCAAACAAGAAGCGACTGGAGCAACTGCCAGGCCCAACAGGTTAATGGAAGAACTCCCAAACCAGAAAAAGAAAAGAAGAGCGGGTGGCTTGTAGTCAATGGTAGGACGGCCCAGGTGGGGCGCTACCCCACCAGGGGTTCAAATCCCGGTGCTCGCACCTTTTCCGGGATTTTCCCAAGGATTTACCGGCGTTATGCATTAAGTGGTAAGCGGCGTTCCGTCGGCGACGAGGCGCCTATGGTGACCGAGAATCTCCAGATCTGCCGGCTGCCCGATCCTTCGGAGGTGCTCATAGGGGGTAGGGTTTTTGCGTCGCGTGTGTTCATAGGGGTGAGTGTGCGTGCGTGTTGTGGCGTCTGCGTTTGTCTTGTGTAATTCTCAAAAAAAAAAAAAAAAAAAAAAAAGAAAAGAAGAAATCAAGATTAGCACACATTAGTCAACGTTGTTCTTCAAACAGGGCGATTTCTAGAAAGAGTAAATTTCACTGGCGGTCCCCGAACTTGTCCCCAGAACTCATCTAGGTCCCAGTATTTTCAAATTGCACGTCCTAGGTCCCTAAACTTGTCGGCGTGTGTCATCTAGGTCCCAAACTCTCGAAATGCACATCTAGGTCCCTAAACTTGGGAGAGTGTCTCATTTAGCCCCCCCTGCCGTGTCCTTTGGACTTTGGTGTCCTTGACTTGACAACTAGTGTTAGTACGTTTCGGCGCGTTAACAACTTTAAATAAATTGCATATTGTTCCATTTATTTCATGTATTTATACAAGTCAAGCAAGGAATTCTGGCTGAAAGATGATGTTAACGTATATACATGGTTATAACAATTGAATATCTTCTATGTTCAAGTTTTGTTCAAGTTTCTCACACACACATGCAGTGCTGGCTGAATTCTCGCACCCTCATGCGTATGTCTGAACGTGCTTGACATATACTCCTATGCCGATTTTGCTTGTACCAATTCTTGCTCTGATCGGACTATGCAAGATCGAACTGGCTGGCGTTGTCATAAGCAGCCTACTGATGAAATAAACAAGGTATTGTGTGCCTGTCAAATAATGTAGCACGCATAAACATTGCACAATTTGTCTTCTCGGACACAAAAAACACAGCTTTGCTGCGGTACCTCAAATTATATAAAAATTCAGCACCATAATAATCGCGTACCTCTGGTTTGTCATATTAGAAAATTATTATAGCACTCCTACATGTTTGTAGTTTTGAGTTATTACATTTGAAGTTGTTAAGATGTCAAAAAAATAGTATAAATTCTCAACAATATATTAAGTTGCCAATACATTATGTTATTTTTTTAATATCTTAACAAAACCAACCCGCCGTTACAGTAGAGCAAAACCACCGTTGAAAACCGTCGTTATTGTTTGGGGACCTAGATGAGACACTCGCCAAGTTTAGGGACCTAAATGTGCATTTCGAGAGTTTGGGACCTAGATGACACACTCGACAAGTTTAGGGACCTAGGCGTGCGATTTGAAAGTACCGGGACCTAGATGAAATCTCGGGACAAGTTCGGGGACCGCCAATTGAAATTTACTCTTCTAGAAAATTCAAAAAAACCAAAAACTGTCTTTGAGCATTCAAACCCAAGACCTTTAGCACATATAACACTTTTCTATGACCATACTACACACTCATTTGTGAGTATAGATACACATATATCTTATATATATATTTTGCATGTTGTATCGAATATATCAGCCCTAAATGATTTTAAATGAAAATATCTCAGCTACAAAGTTTAACTATCTTATCAAGCACTACAAAATTTATTTATTTTGAATATCAATCATATGAATTTAAAACAAATATTTGAGACTTTAATCAATTTGAAAAAAAAAAAAACCTACACATTTGTAGACTAGCTAGGTCGGCCACTACAAATTTTCTATTAACCATGTGAACATTCAAAGGTCTGTTAAATTTAAAGTTCAAAATCTTAGACACTAAAATACAATTCTAGGACTATAAACAACTTAAAATAAACAAAAATGAACTACAAAGATGCAGATTGTGTTAACAAAATATAAGTTTGATGTGGATTTCCACATCCAAGGTTACTTAATAATTTTTGGAATTTTTTTTTTTTGCTGATTTAGCTTATTTTTTGGGTTTGTGCTGTAACATTGAAGAAAAGTTAGAGCACTTTGAGTCTCTCTATGAATCAGTTGCAGAATGCGGTTTGTGTGGAGGCCATTGCTTAGATTGTTCCGCCTCTAGTCTCGAGGTCTGTTGCTATGTTCTTCTACCTCTTGGTGTTTGATTGTGTTGGGTCACAAATTGTTTGCTTGTAAGTTGTAATAACTTGAATTCTAAAGATGTTTTTCATGACAATAACAAGGATCATATAGGTAGCACATTTCAATGTATGGTCTCGCTAAGGCTTAAGACATGTTTGGAACACAGGAATTTCACAAGAATCAGTTCAATTTTTAGAGCAAAACACATAAGGGAAAAACTTCTCTCATCATTCCAAAGAGACCCTTAACTTTTTATGGATAATGAGTTCTAGTTTTTCTTTTCTCTTAATAAAATATAATATATGCTCATGCCTGTTAGAAAAAAAGAGCATAATGTACTGTACAGCAGGCCTCTGGCCTCTGCCGTCTGAATGAGGACGAGGTGATTTTCCATGTACATTTTGTCTCCTATACTAGCCATTGATTGTTGGGTTAATTAGATTTGTTCCATTATAATTTACCATTCTAGAAGCGCGCCATTTCTATTCAAGAAACCATGTCACTACTAGTCTACTACTACCACTCTACGTATATTTGAGATACACCATTATATATATTTATTTACAGACGAATTTGGCCCACGGTTAGGCGATCGTATGTAGGGAACCGTGTATATCAGTATAGACAAGATTGCCCCTAGCAAAATGACTAGAGTAGAGAGTGTCAAGCATCTACCCCTATCCTGAAGCGTCCGTATCTAAATGCCTAACCTTTTTTTACAATAACATATGCATTTTTTTTTTTACAACAACATATATATTTTTTAACAACAATATACTCCTTCAGTATTGGTAAAGGAAGTCGTTTTTGGACAAGATTTGTGTCAAATATTGAGAATATGAATCATCAATAACTTTTAAGTTGTTGAGTTTATAAATAGATTTGTCTTAAAAAATATTTTCATAAAAGTATCACATTTTCATAATTTATCTTCATTCCTGACATAGCCTCAATGCAGGTTAGGATCAGTTTTGCTCTCAACAGATTTTTAGGGTCATAACTCAAAAATAGTATTGTGTCATCTGCATACTGTAGATGGGTGATCCCTCCATCCACTAAGTGTGGCACTAGGCCTTGTAGCAAGGAGGCCTGACTTGCCTTTGTCAGCATAGTAGAGAGAGCATCTGCCACCAAGTTGAAGAGTAGGGGAGATAAAGGATCTCCTTGTCTAAGACCTTTGAAGCTTCTAAAATACTCACCTCTTGTACCATTTATATCTATGCACACCTTTCCTCCTCTCACAACTTCATTAACCCATTGAACCCATTTCCTATCAAATCCCTTTCTGATCATCACCTCTTCTAAGAAATCCCAGCTTACTCTATCATAAGCTTTTTCAAAATCTAACTTTAGAATAACTCTAGATTGCTTTTAACTCTTTAGTTCATGCAATATCTCTTGAATGATGACTATTCCTTCCACAATGTTTCTCTTGGGGATAAAGACAGTTTGGAACTCACTTATCGACTTGCAAATAACTCTAGTAAGCCCGAGAGTTAAAACTTTAGTGATGATCTTGTAGATGACATTCAGTAGATAGATTGGTCTAAATTGCTTTATATTTGTAGCAGGTTTGATTTTTGGTATCAAAATAATAACTCCATAGTTTAATCTCCACAACTCTAACCGACCTTCATGCAGTTTGTCTAGCATCTCTTTGATATCACCTCTAATCTCTTTCAAAAAAGTTTTATAGAACTCCACACTAAATCCATCATGTCCAGAAGCAGTATTGTTTTTCATTTTTCTTCATAGCATAATCCAGTCCTCCAGAGTAAAAGGTCTTGTGAGCCATTCATTTTCTTGTGAGGTCAACTGTTGATCAGGATTCCACATGTTTTCTTCCAAGTGAAGATTAGCAGGTCTCAGATTTTCCAAACAAATTTTTGTAGTAAGCATTGATATGCTCTTTCAACTCTTGCTCGAACTCGTATCACTCCTTCATATTCTAAATTTGCAATCTTCATCTTCCTTTTCCTTCCATTAGCACACTTGTGAAAATAACTAGTATTGGCATCACCCCCGTAGGATCCATTGTTCCCCACCTTTCCTTTGCCACTTTGTAGTTCTTCATCGGATAGGATTTTCAGGAAATCTCTTTCCAGCTCATATCTCTTAGACCATTCTGCTTGAGTAAGGTCTCTTATTTCACTTTCATCATCTAATATAGCTATCTCACTCATTATCTCCTTTTTTTCTGTTTCTTAAGATGACTATCTAAATTCTGCCCCCAACCTTTAATAGCTCTGCGCAATTTCTCAGATATCACATGCCAATGGTCCAAGATATCAAATTTATATCTATTTGTCCAGCTCTCCCTAACCCATTCATAGAAGACATCTTGTTTTATCCAGTGAGTACAAAATCTGAAATAGTAATTTTTTATACCTCTATTATCCAGTGTATCAACTATATCGGATGGTGATCAGATCCCACTTTGGGAGCCGTCAACACCGAGGCAAGATTGTACCTGTCTTCCCAAGGACTTGTCACCAACACTCTATCAAGGACACACATAATCGGTGGAGTTTGTTTATTTGTCCAGGTGTATCTACATCCTAATCTATGAAGCTCTCTTAGTGCAGCTTCATCAATCATATCATTAAAGGCATTCATCAGCTGGATGTCCACATTGCCAGAAGATTTTTCAGAGATAGATCTTACCAGATTGAAGTCACCTCCTATCATGATTGGTGAGTCTGTACTTAGTACCTTTGTCTGAATTTCCTCCAAGAACTCTAATTTACCTTCATCATGGGCTGGACCATATACATTAATGAGGGTCCATTCAAAGCTATCATCTATCATTCTAATCTTCATGCTTTGGAAATGATTACCTCGGTCCACTTCTAACACCAGAGCCAGGTTAGCATCTACTCCCATCAACAATCCACCTAAGTGACCAGTACATGGCACCCAAGACCATTTGATATCTCTACTGCCAGCAAACCTGTCCAGCTCCCTTTGTCTAAAGGTTGTCTTGGTTGTCTCTTGCAGACAAATGCAGTCAAAATCATGCTTGGCAATGAGTTCAAGAAATTGCTTCCTTCTGGTAGAGTTACCCAGTCCTCTAATATTCCAGAACAGAATCTTCATCTTTGGTGTATGACACTATCTCTTCGAGAAATACCTGTTATGTAAGTATACCTCTATGAAAATACAATAACTCTTGGGTTATTTCTTTGTCCTTCTTGATTCAGCTTTCTTACTGGATTCAGCATTAATACCTCTATCTTCTATTTGTGGAGTAGATTCCTTACTTTCATCAATCTTAATTCTAGCTTTCTCTAGAGCTTTCACAGCCTCAATATTTGCTTGAATTAAGGAGATATTGGCTAAATGAGTAGCATCCTCATTACCCAGAGCCACACCACAACCTTTAGCTAAGGATTCAATACAAATAGAGTGGTTAGCAAGTAATGTAGGTTTGGGGTTAGAATGTTAATTACCTTGTAGTAGACTTGTACTCTTCTTGGATTTGGCCTTTTCTTCTATTATGATCCCAATGTCCTTTGTCCTTTTGCTATGCACGGTAGCTTAGATTTGTTCAAGATTGACGGACTTGTCTTCCTTTCTAATGACATCACTTGGCGAGTTGCGGCTGATTTCTTCTTCCTACACCGTGTCAATGTTAACTTCTTCAACAAGTGCATTTGATATGTCCTCTTCACTCAACATTGTAGCTACTCCCTGTCTCTATAAACCCCAACTCTATGAGGTTGAAGATCTGGGTTTTCTCTAGACTCCCTTCCTCTGTTTCCTTCTCTATTTAATCGATCCCTTTGTCATACCCATTTTTAAAGGACCAAAAATGAGTATAGAATACATATGTGCCCCAGAGATCAATCTCACATATGTATGACAAATCACCGGAGTATCATATCCGAGACTTTATTATAAAGCAAATAATATCCATTACAAGAATAATATCAAAGTTCTAGCACAAACGGAAGACTAATAAAAACACGCCATGGTTGCTCCAACTCCACGGGGATAGCCGACCGGTGAACCACAAGCCTAGTAGTACTCATCACGGTAGTTATCATCGTAGTCATCATACCCACCTTGATCCGTTTAATGTGAAATAGCAAGGGTGAGTCCATGTCGAACTCCTCGCAAGCATAGCCGGGGGTTATGAGGCTTAGAAGTCGACACTGTCTTAATCGCGGTTGCTTTTGATGTTGGTCAAGTTTTAAGCTTAAGCATAAAGGAATCCCATTATCCCATTAATCACAAGAGTGAACAGATATCAACATCAATTTAATAACAACATCATAATAAGCATGCAATTCTATTCATTAATGTCTCCAAGGCCGTTCATGACCGCGAACACGGCTGACATGTCGGTTTAATTAACTCTCGCGCAGGAGGTGTACACTTTCACTACAGGTCATGGTTTCCACCCGAGTAGGTTCTCGACTCCCTAACCAAATGAAAACCACATAAAGCCTTTCAAAGGGGTTATCTAAACATGCCGGATAGCGATAGGGCTACAACCCATTCTCTTCCGTTTAGGTAACCACCGACACGAGTAAACACTATCCCCCTGAACGACTAGAGCCGAGCCATGTGACCCCCATAGTTGTACTCGTATATCCCGGATGATCACGAATGAATAAGTCCTTATGGAGAGCTAAGAGCTTCAGTAAATAATCAACACAAGCTCTTTTCGCCCTATGTACCATGGCATCAACAACTAATCATCACGATTTAATCCATAAAGCAATAAATAATGTTTGTTGGTTGAGCGCTAGCAATTTACTACCCAATGCATAACCCATAGGAGACAAGGATCAAGTAATCAAGACTAGGTAAGTCCTTAATGGCAACAAGGAGGACACATGCATCATGAAAATAATGATTAAGGTGAATAGGACATCAAGGAAGATCCCAAGCTATACTTGCCTTGATTGAAACCTTGAGCTTGCTGGTCTTCTCCGAAGTAGTACTCCTGACCGCTCGAATTGATCACCGTCTACTCAATCGATCACGCGGCAACACACAATCGAGCATGCAATCAAACACGAAGCAAACATAGACAAAATAAGATAACAATACACCATACAGTAAGATAACAGTTTGAAAAGCTCATAAAACTACTCTACTCGCCGCTACGATCACATTGACGTAAAGATCACGAAATTGGACTTAAAACGACGGAGATACGCAATTTACAAGATTAACAAAAATAAAATAATAGACTTAAAATAAACTCGAAAATTAAAAAAGTTTAAAACCTTACTAACAGAAACATTAACGTGTAGATTACGAGATTACAAAAGTAACGCAATTTGAATGGAGCTAAACGGATTTAAAAAGCAAAAGACATAAAGGTTTGAGTTGAAAGGCAAACTGGAGTGTTGATCTAGGTACGTACGGCTACGGATGATTATGTGCATGTGTATTTCTATTGTATTTGTGGATTTGTTTTTCTAAAGGAAAACGGCCATAATCTGAGCATGACGTCGTGGTGGTGTCATGATTGGATCATCAAGCTAACAATAGAAGATCATGCATGGCCGATGCTTGTTTCGTGCACATGCGTGAGTTAGCCAGGGATTGGGCATGGGCAGCAGTGCCGGAAGGATGGTTCCCATGCAGGCTGTGTTGGAGTTCGCCGACGACCAGGAGTCCACGGCCATCAGTTCTTCTACTCGCAAAAAAGAATCATAGGGAGATATGGGAACCACATCAATCTCACCTAGGATGATCTCGTCGGTCCGAAACCACTGTGAGTTGCACAGTTCGTTGAGGCAACAGGGGTTCCTCAACTCAGATCTCGGCTGCTGGTTTAGGACGGCGGAGAGAAGCTAGGGTTCAGGAAAAAGAAAACACGGTCCGCTGATGGGTCTATATATAGGAGCTGGACATGCGACTCTTGAGATCGTAGAGTTTAATATGGCACCGATGGTTCAGAGTAGAAACTGACTAAGAGACGAACAGATGCTCTCGCATGGCGTCCGGTCTGGTTCGAACAGACACAAAGATGAAACGACGCTGACCAGAAGGTACAGGACGTCGGTGAACCAGAGAAGAAAAAGAAAGGAAGCAACGCTGCAATGTGCATTTGAGAATTACTCAGGTTGGACCAATGGCAGCGGCCCAAAAAAAAACGAGAAAGGCCAATGGCCTTGGTGCTTCTCGGCCGAAGAAACGAGAAGTATCACCGGCCAAAATGACAGGAACAGTGAGAAAGTAAAAGGATTTAATTTCTTTTATTTCAAACAGACTTTCAAAAAATTATTTGCCAAAAGAACTTGAGTAAACCTAAGTTTCGGCAAAAATCAAACATCACAAAAATAAGATATGCTCCAGCATGAGTGCACAACATGTTACTACCTCATGATAAATTTTAATTTCATAAAATTTATTTATTTCCTATATTCAATGCATCACGAAAATTGCATAATTAAATCAATTTGGCTATTTTAAAATCATGCAAAATTTCGGGTGTTACAAATCTACCCCCCTTAAAGAAAATCTCGTCCCGAGATTTGGTGGTGCTTACTCAAACAGCCGTGGATAATTCTCCCTCAATTCATCTTCTCTTTCCCATGTTGCCTCTCGCCTCTCGAATACCGATTCCACCGAACTTTGCACATCCGGATAGCTCGGCTTCTAGTGATTTCTCTCTGCAGTCTCCAAAATCCTGATTTGGAAACTCCTCATAAGTAAGATCCTTCTCAACAGTAAGCTCATCCAATGGTATTTGTTCCTCGGGCTGCGCAAACACCTCTTGAGTTGAGACACGTGAAACACATTATGCACAGCAGCCAAACTAGCAGGCAATTCTAGCTCATAAGCCACTTCTCCACGTCTTGCTGATATCGGAAAGGGCCAACATACCTTGGAGCTAACTTTCCTTTCATATTGAACCTCTTAACATTCCTCATCGGAGACACCTTCAAGTAAACATAATCTCCTACTTCAAAACTCAAGTCCTTCCTTCTATTATCAGCATAACTTTTCTCCTCGATAATGCGGGCTACTCTGATTCTCTCTAATCTTCCTTACTTGTTCTTACGCAATTCTCGGCACATCTGTTCCAAATACCCGACTCTCCCCGCCCGATCCCAAAACAATGGTGTTACGCACTTTTCGCCCATACAAAGCCTCAAACGGTGCCATCTTTAGAGCTCGTTGATAGCTGTTATTATAGGAGAATTCAGCATAGGGCAAACTCTTATCCCGGCTAGTTCCATCTTGCAAAGCACAAGCTCTCAACATATCCTCAAGTATTTGATTAACCCTTTCGCATGCGTCCATCATTCACGTGGATGAAAGGCCGTGCTAAAGTTCAATCGGGTTCCCAAAGATTCTGTACCGTTTTCGAAGTGAGGCGTGAATCTGCGTACCTCGATCGGACACAATCCTACTTGGGACTCCATGCAAGCAAACAATCCGTTCCATGTACGGCTCACGCCAAGCGTGGTCCAAAGTATACGTGGTCTTGACGGGTAAGAAGTGAGCAACCTTTGTCAATCGATCCACTATTACCCAAATGGAGTCATAACCTTTTCTCGCGACGTGGCAAACCCACTATGAAATCCATACCAATCTCATCCCACTTCCATTCGGGAATCCGCATCGGTTGCAATAGTCCAGCAGGTCTCTGGTGCTCTGCCTTCACACGCTGGCATGTATCACACAAAGCAACATACTCCGCTACATCCCTCTTCAAACCATACCACCAGTACCTCTCTTTAAGATCAAGATACATCTTAGTACTACCAGGGTGAATAGAATAAGTCGACTCATGTGCTTCTCTCGGGATTGCATCTCGAATAGACTTCACCTCGAGCAATACGATTCTCTTGCCGAACCACAAAGTACCATGGTCATCAATGCGAAAAACCAGGTGCCTTACCAATGACTACATTGTCACTATTTCCTTCAACTTCTCATCCTCTAACCGACCTTTTCTTATCTCTTGTTCTAAGGTAGGGGTTACTTCAATTTCCATAGTATTAAAGACAACACCTAAATTCAATTGTTCAAATTCTAGACATAATTCCTCAGACTCAGCTGTCATTTGCAATCCATTAACATACCTCTTTCTGCGAGTGCATCCGCAACAAGGTTGGCCTTTCCGGGATGGTAGTGCACTTCCGGATCATAATCCTTGATCAACTCCAACCACCGACGTTGCCTTAAATTCAGATCGACCGAGTAAAGATGTACTTCAGACTCTTGTGATCAGTGTATATGTCACTCTTCTGGCCTATCAAGTAGTGCCTCCAAATCTTTAATGCATGGACAACTGCTGCTAGCTCTAGATCATGTGTAGGATAATTCAATTCATGTTTCTTTAAGCGCCTCGGATGCATAAGCAACAACCTTTCCCTCTTGCATCAAAAAACACACCCCAAACCGAGACGAGAGGCATCACAATATATAGCAAACTTCTTACTCGGATCCGCAACACTAGAACAGTGCGATAGTCAACCTCATCTTCAATTCTTCAAAACTAGTGACACTTGTCGGACCACACAAACTTTGCATCCTTTTCTAATAGAGTCCATCATAGGCTTAGCAAGTTTAGAGAAACCCTCAATGAATCTCCTATAGTAACCGACCATACCAAGGAAACTACGAATCTCACTCACATCGGTAGGTGGCTTCCAATCTAACACATCCTTCACTTTACCTGGATCCAATCGATATTCCACCATTAGAAACAACATGACCCAAAAGGACACTTCCTTCAACCAGAACTCACACTTACTGCGCTTTAGCATACAACTTGTGCTCTCTAAGCTTCGTAGAAACTAACGGAGATGCTCTCAAGATGTTCTTCCTCCGTCTTGAGAATATCGAATATCATCAATGAATACCACCACAAATTTATCCAGATACTCCATGAACACCTTGTTCATCATATACATAAAGTAGGCAGGAGCATTGGTCAACCCAAAAGACATAACGGTGTACTCATATAACCCATACCTTGTAGTGAAAGCAGTCTTAGGCACATCCGAGCTTGAATCTTCAACTGATGATAACCGTAACGAAGATCAATCTTTGAGAACACACAAGCACCTCTCGGTGATCAAACAAGTCATCAATTCTGGGTAGAGGATACTTATTCTTGATAGTAACTTCATTAGGTGAGCGATAATCCACACATTCGCCGAGTACCATCCTTCTTGTCCACAAAAATCACGGGGAGCACCCCAAGGTGATGCACTAGGGACGTATAAAACCTTTCTCCTGCAACTCCTTTAATTGTTTCTTAAGTTCCTCTAATTCAGGACCCCCCATCCTATATGGACGCTTAGCAATAGGTGCAGTGCCAGGTAATAATTCAATAATAAACTCAATGTCGCGGTCGGGTGGCATACCTGGCAAGTCATCGGGGAAGACATCCGAAACTCATCCACAACATGATCCCCGATGATGAACACCTTCACCGTGTCTTTGGTTCACCGGGGCTGTAGCCGGTGGTTGCACTATTACATTAACACCGACCGCTCTCGATCGGTGACATGAGCCTAACCATTCTTTCTTTGCAATCTATTGACACCTTGTGCTTATCCATCCAGTCCATTCCAATGATCATATCAATACCAGAGGTCCTCAACACAATGGGTTCAACTGGGAACGCTACCCCCCTTAAAGTAAGGGTAATAGAGGGACAACTACATGTAGCTTGCATTGTTCCACCCGGTGAATTAACTTGCATATTATATTTCAAAGCTACCATGGGGATGCTATGGTTTCTAACAAACATCCGAGATATGAATGTATGCGATGCTCCAGAATCAAAAAAGTAGAAAGCGAGGGGATAGAGTTGATGGTGAACGTACCCATCATGATTCCAGCGCCCCGCACAGCCCTCGCCGGACACATTGTTGGCATTACCGTAGCGGTTCTTCCGGTTCTTTGTTGTTAGGCTTCCTCGAGGTGTCTGGCGATTCATATTCTTAGTGCACTTACTAGCAAAGTGTCCTTCATCACCACAACGATAGCATCTGAGAGGAGCATTGGGACCACCATTCTTCATAGGAGTAGCATTTGAACCAGAGAGTGGTGCCCGCTGATTTCCCCATTGTTGATTCCGAAGCGTTGCGTCATCGATTCCCTTGAGAATACTTTTGTGATCATTGTTGATTGTTATTGCGGTTCCACCGATTATTGGGGTACCTCTGGCTGATTACCTTGCCGAGGATTGAAACGAGGGCGTGAGTTGCTTGATGAAGCCTCTCCCTTCATTTTCCTCTTCCGTCCCGCTCACTACGCATTGTCCAACTTAATAGCATCATTCACAAGCCGTTGGAAGTTCTCATACCTCCCACCGCACAATCAGTAACTTGAGGTCATAGTAAATGCCCTTGAGGAAGAGACGCCGCTTGTTCTTATCGTCCCTCACTTCTTCGGGAGCATAGCGAGACAGCTGAGTGAAGGCATCATGATACTCGCTGACAGTCATGCGCCCCATGCGGAGATTTCTAAACTCTTCCGCCTTTATGTCCATTGCACCTTCAGGAATATGATGAGCCTTGAAAGCATCCACAAACTGTTGCCGGGTGACCTCCGAGCATTATTAGGACGAGCAGCCAGGTAAGACTCCCACCATATCTCGAAGCTGAACCACGAGTTGCCCCTCAGAGCGTACAACACCTTCTCTTGGTCATTACATTGGGCAATATTGAGCTGCTTCTCCACTGCCCGAAGAAAATCATCAGCATCTAGTGGATCAGCGGCATGAGTAAACACCGGAGGACGGCCTTGCAAGAACTCCCGGCGCTTGTCCTTTGGTGGTTGAGCGTGGGGCATCCCTCCTCCTTGCCCAGCCTGCATGAATCGGGTCATAGTACGCATCACCGGTTCATCAGGTCCTCCGAGGTCACCGCACCACGACCTCTACCACCGACCACGGCCTCTACCACGAGCAGCCATCTGTTAACCAACAACACATACATGAGCTTTAGAATTCCTCTCAAAGACGGAAAACATGAGACATGTAAGTTAACAGTTTTCTGGACGAACTTCCATGACAACAGTTCAGTATTTCGGCAATATCTGAAGTTCCAGAAACCCAAACGGGGACGTTCTTTATACCGTTAGAAAGCTTATGAAATTCTCTACAATGTTCATGTTGACAACTTTTCCAGATTTTTTTCATTTACCAGGTCGACAACGAGAAAAAAACAGTAGGCTGACAGAACTGCCTGGCAGAACAGAAACCTCAACTTCGAACAAACATAACTCATAGCTCATAAAAGATATTAAGGTGCTTGATAGGTCGTTGGAAAGCTACAGAAGTCTAGTTTTATCCATTAAATTTTCATCCAAAGCTCACGAACCAATAAATAGATATACCAGATTCATTGCAGACTGCTCCGGAAACAACAGTAGGGACAGAAACGAGATAACCAACCCAAAATGCATATGTATTAACTATAAACTTAATATTCTTAATTTTAGAACTTGGGGACATGCCCACAAAGCTCCAGCACTCATTACAAACTCCAAATCACTCAAAAGCATAATTATAACACAAAAGTCACACCAAAGTTCACCAAGCACACAAGACTCAACTTACTAGTCTCGAAACGTGCTAACGAGTTTATGGACATGGGGGTACTAAAACTTATAGACGTGGTGGGGGTCAAACTCATCATGGATTGGTGGCTCTCCAATAGCTTCTACAGAAGACTCTAGTTAGTAAGAGATTTCACAATCAAGTTAGTACTTAAACCAAAAAAAAAATTTCACAAATAATCAAGGAGGCATGAAAAGAGCAAGAGAGCTAATAACGACCATTCTATCTAAGGCTTTATGTCCTCTAGTCGGCCTCGGCTCGATACCAACTTGTCATACCCATTTTTAAAGGACCAAAAATGAGTATAGAATACATATGTGCCCAGAGATCAATCTCACATATGTATGACAAATCACCGGGAGTATCATATCCGAGACTTTATTATAAAGCAAATAATATCCATTACAAGAATAATATCAAAGTTCTAGCACAAACGGAAGACTAATAAAAACACGCCATGGTTGCTCCAACTCCACAGGGATAGCCGACTGGTGAACCACAAGCCTAGTAGTACTCATCACGGTAGTTATCATCGTTGTCATCATACCCACCTTGATCTGTTTAATGTGATATAGCAAGGGTGAGTCCATGTCGAACTCCGCAAGCATAGCCAGGGGTTATGAGGCTTAGAAGCTGACACTGTCTTAACTGCGGTTGCTTTTGATGTTGGTCAAGTTTTAAGCTTAAGCATAAAGGAATCCCATTATCCCATTAATCACAAGAGTGAACAGATATCAACATCAATTTAATAACAACATCATAATAAGCATGCAATTCTATTCATTAATGTCTCCAAGGCCGTTCATGACCGCGAACACGGCCGACATGTCGGTTTAATTAACTCTCTGCAGAGGTGTACACTTTCACTACAGGTCATGGTTTCCACCGAGTAGGTTCTCGACTCCCTAACCAAATGAAAACCACATAAAGCCTTTCAAAGGGGTTATCTAAACATGCCGGATAGCGATAGGGCTACAACCCATTCTCTTCCGTTTCGCAACCACCGACACGAGTAAACACTATCCCCCTGAACGACTAGAGCGAGCCATGTGACCCCCATAGTTGTAATCAGTATATCCCGGATGATCACGAATGAATAAGTCCTTATGGAGAGCTAAGAGCTTCAGAAATAATCAACACAAGCTCTTTCGCCCTATGTACCATGGCATCAACAACTAATCATCACGATTTAATCCATAAAGCAATAAATAATGTTTGTTGGTTGAGCGCTAGCAATTTACTACCCAATGCATAACCCATAGGAGACAAGGATCAAGTAATCAAGACTAGGTAAGTCCTTAATGGCAACAAGGAGGACACATGCATCATGAAAATAATGATTAAGGTGAATAGGACATCAAGGAAGATCCCAAGCTATACTTGCCTTGATTGAAACCTTGAGCTTGCTGGTCTTCTCAGTAGTACTCCTGACCGCTCCCGAATTGATCACCGTCTACTCAATCGATCACGCAGCAACACACAATCGAGCATGCAATCAAACACGAAGCAAACATAGACAAAATAAGATAACAATACACCATACAGTAAGATAACAGTTTGAAAAGCTCATAAAACTACTCTACTCGCCGCTACGATCACATTGACGTAAAGATCACCGAAATTGGACTTAAAACGGCGGAGATACGCAATTTACAAGATTAACAAAAATAAAATAATAGACTTAAAATAAACTCGAAAATTAAAAAGTTTAAAACCTTACTAACAGAAACATTAACGTGTAGATTACGAGATTACAAAAGTAACGCAATTTGAATGGAGCTAAACGGATTTAAAAGCAAAAGACATAAAGGTTTGAGTTGAAAGGCAAACTGGAGTGTTGATCTAGGTACGTACGGCTACGGATGATTATGTGCATGTGTATTTCTATTGTATTTGTGGATTTGTTTTTCTAAAGGAAAACGGCCATAATCTGAGCATGACGTCGTGGTGGTGTCATGATTGGATCATCAAGCTAACAATAGAAGATCATGCATGGCCGATGCTTGTTTCGTGCACATGCGTGAGTTAGCCAGGGGATTGGGCATGGGCAGCAGTGCCGGAAGGATGGTTCCCATGCAGGCTGTGTTGGAGTTCGCCGACGACCAGGAGTCCACGGCCATCAGTTCTTCTACTCGCAAAAAGAATCATAGGGAGATATGGGAATCACATCAATCTCACCTAGGATGATCTCGTCGGTCCGGAAACCACTGAGTTGCACAGTTCGTTGAGGCAACAGGGGGTTCCTCAACTCAGATCTCGGCTGCTGGTTTAGGACGGCGGAGAGAAGCTAGGGTTCAGGAAAAAGAAAAACACGGTCCGCTGATGGGTCTATATATAGGAGCTGGACATGCGACTCTTGAGATCGTAGAGTTTAATATGGCACCGATGGTTCAGAGTAGAAACTGACTAAGAGACGGACAGATGCTCTCGCATGGCGTCCGGTCTGGTTCGAACAGACACAAAGATGAAACGACGCTGACCAGAAGGTACAGGACGTCGGTGAACCAGAGAAGAAAAAGAAAGGAAGCAACGCTGCAATGTGCATTTGAGAATTACTCAGGTTGGACCAATGGCAGCGGCCCAAGAAAAAAAAAACGAGAAAGGCCAATGGCCTTGGTGCTTCTCGGCCGAAGAAACGAGAAGTATCACCGGCCAAAATGACAGGAACAGTGAGAAAGTAAAAGGATTTAATTTCTTTTATTTCAAACAGACTTTCAAAAAATTATTTGCCAAAAGAACTTGAGTAAACCTAAGTTTAGGCAAAAATCAAACATCACAAAAAATAAGATATGCTCCAGCATGAGTGCACAACATGTTACTACCTCATGATAAATTTTAATTTCATAAAATTTATTTATTTCCTATATTCAATGCATCACGAAAATTGCATAATTAAATCAATTTGGCTATTTTAAAATCATGCAAAATTTCGGGTGTTACATCCACTGCAAGCTTAATTGTGTCTGGTGCCTTCAATATCTCTCTACCCACAGGTTCATCCTTCTTGTTTAACAGCTCTTGTTCTAGCAGGTCTTGGAAGGTAACAACCTTTTGTTTTTCTTTGCTAGATGCTGAAGGCCCAGCTCCCTTGGCTTCATCTTGTTTGGGAGGAGATTTGCTAGAAGCAATCCAGTCAAACTCCTGAGAGTCTGGATTTTCTTCATCTGTTACTTCTCCATCATCAATATCAAAGTCATCATCAGGTTTAGCTGGAGGGAAATTTGGCATCTTCTCGAGATAAAACCAGTATATATTTCTTCCTTTCTTGTTGATGTATACCTCAGAAGCACCTTCAATTTTATTAGGATCCTTGCAAGACACTTGGATCCACATAGATTTCCACTTGAGTGAAGGTAAATGAACTTGTTCATGATCCCCAACCAGCTTAGCAAGTTCTAAAACTGCAAATTCTGTCCTTGCTATGTCTGGGATACCTCTAGCTTTAGTTTAAACTGTTTTCAGCACAGCAAAAACCTCTGGATCTCTATCAGTTTCTTCTACTACTGCTAAGACATCAGAGGTAACAAACTTAATCTGCTTCATATTTATCAGTAGATTCAGTACTGCCTTTGAAGGCATTGTCACTAGGAATTCACTATTTGAAATTCTCTTCACATCCCAATTCCACTCTGAGTCTGCTCTGTATTGCAGTTCTGTAAGAATTCTATTTCTAGTTCCTCTCCCTTCCAATACAGATACAATAGCTCAAATTTGTTCTTTACCATCTGCCACTGTCTCTTTCTTACTCTCAGGTAGGTTCAGAGGGTAAAACAACTGTCCTGGCATCCCCATAGCATAGATCATTAGGCCCTTACTTGGTTTTGCCTTTTCCTCCTTCATCACCACACTCTTGGACTTAGATGAATCACAACAGCAACAAGCATTAGAGATATTGAATTGTAACCGGCCATGTTCCCCATGAAGTATCTGGGCATGCCAGTAAGCACTCATAAGATCTCAAAAGCCCAATTGAGTTATGTGACAGATAAAACAGCTAAAAGATTGGGAACATGGCAGTGTGACTACCTCTCTTCTGGAGGAAAGTCAATGTTGATAGAATCCTGTCTTTCTAGTATACCCATGTATACTATGGGAGTCTACCAATTGTATGAAGGCACTTTTCAACTACTGGACTCTATTAGATCACGATTTTTCTGGCAAGGAACAGGGAAGAAAAAGAGGTACCATATGATAAAATGGGAAGCCTTGGCGGACCAGTGAATTTTGGGGGCTTAGGTTTTGAGGATGTTAGAGCTATGAACACCCGATCACGTTAGCTAAATGGATTGATATGCTAGAAAGAGATGTGGATAATTTGTGCTGTAAAATCCTCGAGAAAGAAATATTTGGGTCAGAAAAGCATTTTCCAGATAAAGAACAGAAAAGGTTCACAGTTCTGGAAATCCTTGCTAGATATTAGAGAGTGGTTTTCGAGAGGGAGAGTGATGGAAGTAGTCAGTGGGTGCCAAACCAGATTTTGGTTAGATGTTTGGGTAGATGACTGTCCACTTGTTCTTGAGATTCGACAATCTTTTCCAAGTTACCACCTACCCCGAGTTAGAGGTATCCAAAGCTTTCATAGATGGACAATGGAACATACAATTTAGAAGACAACTGAATGGAGTCCTAATGCAGGAATGGACAGCTCTGTTAGAATTACTCGACTCCATTATCCTTGACAGAAGGAAGAGATAGATTCCACTGGTCATTTGAAAAATCAAAGAGATATTCAGCTAGCTCTATGTATAGATCACTTACTTTCAATGGAGTTATTGACCAGCAAATGATTAACCTTTGGAAAAGCAATATTCCATTGAAAGTAAAGGTTTTTATTTGGATGGCTACTCATGATAGCATCCAATCGGGGGTCCAATTGAAGAAGAAGCAGTGGTCAAGATCAGAGATGTGTTTCACTTGTGAAATCCCCTCGAAACTTATGACCACATTCTCTTTCAATGCCCCGTAGCAGTGTATTTGTGGACTTTCCTCAAAGATACACTTGGATGGCAACAAGCACCTTTCAAATGTGCTGACTTTCTTTTAGAGTTCTTGGATGAATGCCACGGAGTTAGACGAAAAGTGATGCTAATAATATGTGCAGGTGCAATGTGGACCTTATGGAAGACAAGAAACGACATGGCGATTAATAAGAAGCTGCTGGCGTCTCCAAAAGGTGTTATCCACAAGACTATCCTCCTACTCAAGACTTAGAAGTCGTTGCTGAAGAAGAAGGTGGTGCCAAAAGCTGAGGAAACCTTTAATCTCCTGACGGCAAATGCAAGTTCATTGCTACTTATCCCCTGGTGGATAAACTTTTGTAATTTGTCGTTGGCTTTTGCTTTGTAAGAAGTAATCCTGGGTTTCGAGTGCTCTGGTAAACTGTTTAGAAGGTGTTTAGATGATTAGAAGTTTGAACTCTGTAGAAGGTATGAGCGGCACTAGAAGAGTGCCTTGAACTGTAATGTTGGTTCTTCCAACCCTTAGGTCATGGTGTTTGTTACGCTTTCTAATAAAGCCGGGTAAATGCTTTTGATCTAAAAATCACATTTTCATAAATATTTTATAATAACAAGAGGTCAAAATTGTGTTTAGGATACCGTATCGCTGTCCTAAACGACTTCTTTTATCAATATGGAGGGGGTATAAATTCCTATTCTTAGATCGAGGCGCCCCTAGTAGTCAGTATGGATTTATGGAATTGCTAAGGGAACCAATGCATTTCTGGTTGGCAGAAATGTTGGCTCCGCCCATGCCATCAGATTTGCGCCGAAAGCCCGAAATGGCACACCTGAACTGAATCGGCAGCGACGACGCAGGGAAATGGAATGTTTGCTTGCGTTAGCTACGCATAATTTGGCCGCTTCTCGTTTGACGGCTAGAGATCGTGTTGAGAAGAACAGAAACACGGCCGGCCACATGGCTGGCTGCTGCGGTGCGGTGGGAACACCGGCCGGGCCCCACTCACATGCAGCAGCAGCTAGCAGGAGAACGAAACGAACGAATTGACGCCGCGAACCAGATCATCGCAATCCTTGTTGTTATTCGCTTAGTACTATTATTATTACGCCTCCTAATCATCACCACACCACCGGCAGCTAGCATCAAACAAGTACGTTAAGGTGTATCTGCCGTGTGCTCTATTCCATTCGATCAGTTCCTTGCCACTAAACATGTTTAGGTTTCTTGGTTGTTACTAGTATAATTGGCGATGATCAACACGGCGTGGACTGGTGTCTCTAGTGGTAACGTAGCCAGCAGCATCCGTGAATCCATGGCTGACAGCCAAAAATGCACTCATAAATATATGAGCAGTTGAGTTGAGCGTTTGTCAACCACACCTGGTAATCAAGCTCTTCTTGAGCAATGAGCAGAGCAGGCACGAGACAGGCTGGCTGTGTAACGCAAAGCGCCTCCCGTCCCGTGTTTCAAGGCGGGACAGGCTGAATTCATGGGCGAAACAGCTTAACGCATCAGATTGGGTAGTGGACCCTGTTGCCCTATTCCTATGGTGCTAAAATCCATCCGTCGACGACAAACAAAACAAAAAAGGAAGGAAAATAAAACTCGATCCAGTGTTGAAAACAAGCAGCGTTTTCCTCCACAGATCGATAATGATCGTGCTGAGCTGGCCGGCGGATTCGGAAATAAACCTGAGTATTGGTAGCCTCCTGAATGATTTTGGGAAATGATTGTATCTCAAATTTGGGGAGAGAAACTAGTTGATTTCAGGAAACGAATAAAGCATACAAGAGAGGTGGACTCCCACTAAGCGCGTGAGCATGCAAGACTGGATCGATATGCATGGTTGCCTCCACGTCGTCTTGGATGTGCTCGCACTCCAGCTTTGTTTGTTTGTCTTGTTTTCGGTGCAGCAAGCAAAAACCGTGCATCCCATCCCATCTCCTGCTGTCAATCCAGATCGTTCCTTGACCAATGTTGCATCTAGTACACTATTGACACCGCAAGATCGATAAACACCCATTTTGCATTTAGCATTTTTTCGCCCAATCAAAAGTGGGCGCCAATCATTAGGTTCAAAACGCCCGCCCAGCTCACCCAGCTCAATCCAGGACAGTCGTGGCACCCAACTCCTGGCCGTGGCCGCCGATCACGCGGACACGCAACCAACTCATCACCACAGCCGTCCACTCCATCCCCGGCGCGGCTCGGCGCCGCGATATCATATACCCCGCCTCGCCACCCCCCTCTCCACCTTCCCAATCCACCACTCCGCCAATGCGCGCGCCGCGATGACCACGCCACCACCGCTCCCCGTCCTCCTCCTCTCCCCTTCCTCCTGCTCGCCACACCGGCACCGGCGGCGGCGTTCACCAGCCGCGGCCTGAGCGCGTCCGACATCAGGCGGCGCCAGCTGCTGCAGTACCACGGCGCCGACGATGGCAGCGACGTGGTGGTGGACCCCTCCTACACGTTCCCGAACGCGCGCCTCCGCGACGCGTACGTGGCGCTGCAGGCGTGGAAGCGCGCCATCCTGTCGGACCCTTACAACGTGACGGGGTCATGGACCGGTCCCGACGTGTGCGCCTACTCGGGCGTCTACTGCGCGGCGTCGCCGGCCGACCTCCTCACCGTCGTCGCCTCCGTCGACCTCAACCACGCCGACCTCGCGGGACACCTCCCCGAGGCGCTGGGCCGGCTCGCCGACACCTCGCGGTCCTCCACCTCAACTCCAACCGCTTCTGCGGCGTCGTGCCGAGGTCGCTGCACAGGCTGCGCGCGCTCCACGAGCTCGACTCAGCAACAACCGCCTCGTCGGCGGTTTTCCCGACGTCGTGCTTCGCCTGCCGGCGCTCCGGTACCTCGACCTCCGATTCAACGAGTTCGAGGGACCCGTGCCGAGCGAGCTATTTGACCGACCGCTCGACGCCATCTTCATCAATTCCAACCGGTTCAGGTTCAGGATCCCCGACAACGTCGGCAACTCGCCGGCCTCCGTGCTCGTGCTCGCCAACAACGACTTTGGTGGATGTCTCCCGGCGTCCGTCGCCAACATGTCCGGAACGCTCGACGAGATCATCCTCATGAACACCGGGCTCAAATCCTGCGTCCCGCCGGAGCTCGGCGCGCTCACGGGCCTCACCGTGCTTGATCTCAGCTTCACAAGCTCATGGGCGTCATCCCCGACGAGCTCGCGAGTCTGCGCAGCGTCGAGCAGCTCGACCTCGGACATAATCGACTCGTCGGCGACGTGCCGGAGGGGATCTGTCGCCTCCCGCACCTCCAGAACTTCACCTACTCGTACAACTTCATCACCGGCGAGCCACCCGCCTGCCTGCACGTCAAGACCCTCGACGACCGCAGGAACTGCATCCCCTACCGCCCCGACCAGAGGTCGCCGGAGCAGTGCAGCTTCTTCAACAAGCACCACGTCAACTGCGATGCCTTCGCGCAAGAAGTTCGTCCTGCCGTCGCCACCCCCGCCGCCACCGTCTCCGCCTCCACCGTCGCCGTCTCCACCGCCGCCTTCGCCTCCGCCACCATCTCCTCCGCCGCCGTCACCATCCCCTCCCCCACCGTCGCCTCCTCCACCATCTCCACCGCCACCTTCGCCGTCTCCTCCCCCACCGTCACCTCCTCCGCCGTCTCCTCCACCCCCATCGCCGTCTCCCCCCGCCGCCTTCACCTCCTCCGCCGTCCCCATCACCTCCTCCTCCTTCTCCACCTCCACCATCTCCATCACCGCCACCTCCCTACTACGAGGTATCACCAGACGAACGGTACCTCTCCCCACCGCCTCCATCCTACACCGATGTCCCACCGCCGCCCTACTACGAGGTATCACCAGACGAACGGTACCTCTCGCCGCCTCCACCACCATCGCACCACCACGAGTCATCACCGCCACCGGCTCCATCAGCCCACCACGAGCAGCCGCCGCCTCCACCCTACTACGAGGTGTCTCCGGAGGACCGGTACCTCTCTCCGCCGCCTCCACCGTCGTCCCCGACAACCTTGCCCAAGTACGACTACTCGTCACCTCCGCCACCGTCGTCCCCGGCAAGCTTGCCCAAGTACGACTACTCGTCACCTCCGCCACCGTCGTCCCCGGCAAGCTTGCCCAAGTACGACTACTCGTCACCTCCGCCGCCGCCACGGGCATTGCCCAAGCTGCCTGTGTACGACTACTCGTCGCCGCCACCGCCGGCGGCCGGTTCGACACCATAAAAAAAGGAGATGATTAATTCTTTCGGGGAGATTTTCCGTTCCTTGTGATTGATCATACATACATTGTTTTTAATTAATTCGTTGTGGTAAAAAGAAAAAAAAAAACGTTACTGGATTAATCCGTTTGTATTTTCATCTTGGTTCTTTTTCCTACTGATGATGATGATTGATTTGGTTCGAATCCGCTGCAAATTGCCAATCGATCTTTCAGTTGTTTGCTTCAGTAATCGATCGAAATACCAGTTTGGTTCGTCGAGTCGAGTGGCACGTTTGAAATTCGTTTGTGCAAAGGAGACTCCACAAATGTTACATGTACAGACAGACAGGCACAAAACAGTTTGAATCCATTAATAAAGGGCAGCTAATTAAGATTGGTTTGAACACGGCAGAATCTAGACACGCAATCTGCGAAAAGCTCTAGCTGGAAAGAAAACAAAGTGAAGTCAGCTGGAGACAGCAGCAGGCAGGCAGGCAAACGAGTTGTGGTTGGCAACATTCATCTGCAGCGGCAGCGCACAAGTGCAATGCAGGCAGAGCTGCGTTGGGACGCGCGAGGTGGTTGACACGGAGGGAGGGAGAGCACAAGATTCACACGCCCCACGACGACGGGACACGCAGAATTCACGCAGGGAGGGAGCACCGGAGCAGATTGCCTGCCTGGAATTGCGCACCGCCCGAGCATCTCGCTAGCTGGAAGCTGGACTGGATGGATGGAAATTCTCCGTCAGCTCTTTCCATGCATGACCAGCTCATTTTTTTATTTAATTAATTTATTTATTTATTATCATTTCACCTGTTTTGTTCAAAAAATTTAGCCTACTGAGTACTACTCCTCCTACGTGCTAGGAGTATTATTTATTTACCACACTGGATTCAAACTTTTTTTTCTAGAAAAAACATTTTATAAGTTTTTAATGGTTGAATGAATATACAACGGGCTCCCTTGACTACCCACGTCTTGCGCCGGTGTATGCGTTCACGTTGGCACCAACGGCAACGTGCACCGAACCTTTCAGCCAGCAGCAGGTAGAGTAGTCGCTACCCACCTTGTACTAGGAGCCAACCACGACTCCAACACATCGGATGAAGAGCTTTGTAAATTAAATTCCTGTTCCATTTAAAAGGCCATCCCTCCAACAAGTTGGTTAAATAACTTCTTGAAAACAAGTTTGAAGCAATTTTTTTTGTAGAAAATTCAATGGTACATTTGTCATTTTACTTTGCTAGATAATAAAACAAGTATTGTCGAGTCCTATTGCATCCCATATAGCAGGTACTCCATCTATTCCAAATTATAAGTCACTTTAACTTTTTTTTTAGTTATGTATCTAGACATATTATTGTATCTAGATACATAACAAAAATGGATGAACCTAGAAAGTCAAAGCGACTTATAATTTGGGATGGAGGGAGTAATAGTTAACTGCTAAAAAATAGCTATGGTCATATTTAGATCCTTAGCTAATAAATGAGCTACTAATGTTTTTTACCACCCTGCTAACAATTAGCTTTCTCCTAAATAACACGGATAATAGTTAGCTAGATCTACCGGGCCTTATTACTCAAAGTGAGAATATAAAATCAAAGTTGCCAAAAACACTTTTTTGGTTAGTTATTAGTAAAACATGGCACTGTATAAATTGGGCTGAGCTATATATATAAGTTGGGAGTATCTTCTATAAACTCTTCACAGCCTAACCAAAGCCTTTACCCTCCAATTAAATCCTTAGCTAATTACTTTTCATTGCAATAACCAAAGGGTCAAGCTTCGCAACGAGCCATTTCTCAATCGCGTGACGTTACTATGGAATACTCCATCAATTCTAAAATATAAGTTGTTTTGACTTTTCTAGACATATATAACTTTTTACTTTACATTTAAATAAATATTTTGCAATATATCTTAAAAAATCATATAATTTTGAAATGGAGTAGAATCAGGCACCAAATACAAAAGATGAACGCCTTCTATCTACTGATTTAGCTCAAATACGGCTGAAATTCTCACTATAATAAGATTCATCTGGCCTTAACATTAGGTAGACTGTAATCATCTTCACCGATAATAGCCATCGGATCTATCGTAGTTTTATTAATAAATTACCCATCACTGCTATTATGAAAATTGCATGAAGTAATCCTCTAATTTTATATGTAAACCAACCACCTCTGCCATTACAAAAGATAATTCAAAATAACCCCTAATTTTCATGTAAACTACCCACCTGTGCAAACATCCGGGATGGGTAGACGGTTAGAGAGCACTGATCACTTAGCCAACAAGCCAAATTAAAAGAGAGCCCATCAGTCACGTGGAGCGTGCACGTGCAGGGTTCGATTCGCTCTGACTTTATACACACGTCGCGCGATCGTTGGGCAGGGTCGTCTCTTCATTTGGTCGTGGTACCAGGCCTGGGTCGGTCTTTTTGGGGTGCATCGCCCTGGAGGTCTGGGTGTGTTACATGTGCGCCAGAATTTGCGGTCGATGCACCATATATGCATCATGTGCAGCACACGTAATGCATTTTTTTAAATACACATATAGCGCATATTTCATTAAACAAGAAGAGTTTTCAACGAAAAAGAACACGTAACAACATGGTTACCATACGACCGAGACGCAGCTCAGAGAACGATTACATTTTTGGCAAATTTCGCTACCAAGCACCACAGAGCATCAACTCAAATTACACCGATGACACAACAGGACACCAATGCATGTCAATCACACTGCGGAAGTTTATGGTACGAAATTTGTCTCCGCCTTTTTGTTTTGCTGGGTTTGTACAAAGTAATCTATCTGTAAGTGGCAACACATGCAACAGCCATTTTGACAATCAAGAACATAGGGATACGATGACACGTTGACATTTTACTACAGTTCTTGGCAATGGCGCGCTACTTGATATTTTTATCTTATACTTGTCCACACATGTGCCATCAATGGGGGTGTTTCGACACCGACATCATAGTAGTAATAATAAGATAAAATAATCTCAAGGTGATGCAAACACCCTTATAGAAATTTGATCAACCTCTTGATTAGTGATTACAATACTGTAATATAATCTCTCCCAACATGATTTCTAGATTGTAGGTCATTTATACTCCACCTAACAATAAATACACCTCTACAATCAAAGGATTCAAATATATTCTAAATTATCATAATCCATAAATCTAGATTATTACAAGAGTTCTTTTACAATGTCATCATAATCTAGATTACTATAATCCAATCAGATCATCCAACATGCCCTCCCTCCCAGATGTAGCCCAAAAGATCCAAACATGCCCTACCTCCCAGATGTAGCCCAAAACACACTCGCGGCCCAACCCGAAATATCCAATATATCTATGACTTAGTTGCTCAAGTTTTGCTGCTACATTATCGTTATTGAATTCTGTTTACAAATATTTGCCAATATATGATCTTAATCATATGACATATTCATGATTTTTTTTATATATTGCACATATGTATTTGGGCACGAGTAATTTCACCCATGTGGATATAGGGTGTGTTTAGAGCCCAAACTTCCCTCCAAAATTTTCTGCACTCCCATCACATCTCATCACATCAATGGGAAGATTCCCCATTACATCAAAAATGCCGCACATGTATCGAGTACTAAATGTAGGTAAAAAATAAAATAATTATACAGTTTAGATGTACATTGCGAGACGATTCTTTTGAGCCTAGTTACACCATGGTAGGATAATATTTATCACTAACAAACGAAACATGCTACGATTAATACGATGTGACATGCATGTCCCATCCGGTCCAAAAATTTGGCCAGAATTTTGGTGCTAAACACACCGTGGAATAAATTCTTACTTGTGTGTAGCACTTAGAATTTGTCTAGCGGGTAAGTGGTAAATGAACTTGTATAGCCAATGCTTATATACCAGTAGCTACATCTAGTTCTATAAAATGTAAGGTGAGTTGATTAACTTTGGCTTAGGTGTCAAATCGCAATGGATTGCTTCTATTAGGGAGCAAAGCAATCGAAAATGTTCAGCACAAGGTAATTAAACCACTTTCGCTTTCACCTTTTTTTACCTAGAAACAAAAACAGTGCGATATTATCCAAAATACGTATGGCATCAACATTTTGTATTGTTAGAAATGAAACTATTCAATCAAAAGCTCATGTATAAGAATCGAAAACCACCAATAAGCGCGCTCATCAAATTGTAGAACACAACACTAATAATCTAATTAAGTTATTGATACTTAAGATGTTAATCCCTTTTTTTTGTGAATGATGTTAATCCCATTTAATCCATGCCACATGCTCGCATATCATACATAGCTTGTTTTTTGTAAGATGTTAATCCCATTTAATCCATGCCACTTCCTTAATTTTGTTTTGTGTTTTATTGATTGCGAGTTATTTTTTTTTTTTTTTTGAATTTTTCAACGGGGAGACGCTCCCCACCTGAATTATATTGAAGTGCCCAAAATGCACGATAACCTCGTTTTTGGGAAAACGAGGTCAAACCCTATCCAAAGTTAATTATGGAAAACCGGACTAAAACCATAAAGTTAGCGAGGCGAGATTGTGGCAAATCCACTAAAGAAACAGCCAACAACAACAACAAGCTCTCCTGCATTGGAGAGGGAGGTGGCTATCCACGAGATACATCAAAAGAAAGAGAAAACTTAGCACGATCGAGAAGTCTAGACAAGGCCGCCAGGGCGCCCGACGCCGATTCGCACCACCCTCGAGCAGCATACTCGCCGTTTTCACCATTGCCGTTGGGCCTCCACACCTCCTCGTAGCTACGCCGCTCCACAAGGGTGAAGTGGGGACTAAGAGTGAAGGCAGACACGCAAGCAAGGGATCAGCGGGGACACGACGACCTCCCATCACCCGATGGTGTCATCCTCCAAAGAAATCCGGGCCGCGTACCACCATACGACGCCGCCCCGAGGGGAGGAATCCGTGGAGGGGGATGGCTGCGGCGGTGAAGCACCACCGGCATACAATATTCTGGCACCACCAAGGAGACGACGGAAGAGGCGCCAACAGGGACACTTTCGCTCTCGGGCGACCCCGAAGCTCCAGCCGCCCGCTCCAGGGCCCCACCTCCTCCCCTCCTCGCCCACCGGAGGGTTTCGCTGAAGCTTGGTGCGCCCTCTTTAGACGGCGCGACGAGGCTCAGCTCGGGGAACCCCGGTCGCTGAAGCCGCCGCGACGGAGCTCGCTCTCGTCGCCTCGATCTCCTCTTCCCCGCCTCCTCCCCTCCCGGAGGCCGGGCGAGGGGGGGAGGTCGCCCCTGGCGGCGACGACGCACGGCGTGGTGCCGGTGCATGGCGGCGCGGCGGTGGACGCAAACGCCCGCGGCGCCGTGCGGGGCGGAACCCTGGCCGACCGCCGCACGGCCGCGGCGCCTTCCGGCCTCTCGGGCGGCCGACGGCCACGTGTTACGCTCTCCATCCTCCCCCCCCTCACCCCCTCTTCCCAACCACGGTGCAAGCTCCGGCCGGAGTTGTGGGCGCGGGGACGGTGGATCCGCGCCACCTCACGCTGTCGGCCTCTCCTCCACGGATCGGTGGCTACAGGTCGCGCTGCGGGGCCATCCGGCCTTGGGAAGCGCCGACGACACTCACGAGCTGGGGCACCAGGGCTCGGGTGGCCTTTGGTCGAGCCGCCCCCACCGCCCCACCCACCACCCCCCGGCTCTTGGTGGTGCGGGCTGCTGGCCTTGCCGGCCGAATCCGCGCAGCCCCTCTCGCCATCTTCGGGTCATTGGGGCCTGATCTGCCTCCGCCGTCCTGCTCGTCTTGTCGTCTTCATCAACTTCCTCCGGCTGCAAGGTTCGGTCTCCTGGGCTCCTTTTCGACGGTCTCTGCGGTCCACGAGTTCGAAGCTGGCGCTTAACCGTGCAAGACCACTGTCATTGCGATTGGCGACACGCCTTTGGTGCGTTCACCCTAGAGGGGTCAATATTTCCCAACTCTGTGGCCGCAGTCCTGTCAATCTCCTCCCGGGCGAAAAGCCTTGCTCTAGGTGTCTAGAGCGGTGGTGGCGACGCCGTTGGACGCCGTGACCCTCTTGAGGGCGCCACCGCGGTGGAGTAGAGTCCAGCTAGTGCCATGGTCTTGTTTTCTCCTGTGTGCCCTCCCCGTTGTTGTTCCACATCTTGAGTAGGTCTAGCCGGGTTGTTGGGTGCTGCCGCCGCTGATTGCGAAGTTATGCTAACTTAGTATAATAATGCGGTAACAACTGACTTGATAAAAGTTTATCTTCATTCGAATGATTTTAAAAGGTTATCAGTTCTTCTATTGCACACCTATTTCGTAACCGTTCATTGAATATTCTTCGAAGATCATATCTCGCTACATTGTAGAAGAATTTAGAAGACACGTTCATATCTCGCTACATTGTAGAAGAATTTAGGAGATGAGTGTTAGTTGGCATCGCCACTTTAGTGGAGTTCATATCTCGCTACCTATTTTATCCTTCTGTTCGAACATGATCATCCTCGTTCCATCAATTGCCACTATTAATACCCACATGCATAAACGTGAGAATAGGCATGCATACAGTCGTAGTACGTCTGACACATCACACACTTCCTCTAATACATAGTGAATAACATACGGGGGCCACGAGCATGCATATGCATGTGGCATTCGCCGCTGGCGGCGGAGCGACGTCGCTCTCCGACGACGATTAGGGGCGGACGGTGCCCCATGCCGGACTCTTGACGTCTCCTGGATCCGGCTTTCCTGCCGCCGGCCTCACCGCGTCGGGCATCTTGTGGAAGGGGTGGTCCGGCAACGCCGCCGGACGGACATCATCCTCCGGTTTCTTTGTGGAACGGGTGGTCCGGCAGCGCTGCCGGCCAGACGGCGTCCTGCTTCTCGTGGAACGGGTGATCCGGCAACGCCGCCGGCCAGACAGCGTCCTGCTTCTCGTGGAATGGGTGATCCGGCAACGCTGCCGGCCAGACAGCGTCCTGCTTCTCATGGAATGGGTGATCCGGCAACGCCGCCGGCCAGACAGCGTCCTGCTTCTCGTGGAATGGCTGATCGGGCAACGACGCCGCCGGCCACACAGCGTCCTGCTTCTCGTGGAATGGGTGGTCGGGCAACGCCGCCGGCCATACAGCGTCCTGCTTCGTGGAATGGATGATCCGGCAATGCCGCCGGCCAGACAGCGTCCTGCTTCTCGTGGAATGGGTGGTCGGGCAACGCCGCCGGCCACACGGCGTCCTGCTTCTCGTGGAATGGATGATCGGGCAACGCCGCCGGCCAGACAGCGTCCTGCTCCTTCTTATGGAATGGGTGATCCGGCAACGCCGCTGGCCGGACAACGCCACCGCCACCGCCTGCACGGGAGGCCTCGGCAGGCCGGCCTTGGTCTCGCAGCCGTCGTAACATTGCCCGTAGCAGGCCTTCATGTCGTTGCCATCTGCAAACCAACCAACCAACCATTCGACGGTTATCCTGGCCATCGTCGTCATATCATGCAGTACGTGATTCCACATGTAAATGAAAACACATATATGCGTACTCAAAGTCTCAAATTGAACTCTCACTCTCAAGTTGTAACAGACTACACAAATGCATCATGGCGCCAAGATTACCTGCACGGCGACGGTGGCAGGAGTCCCTGACGCAGGCGAACTGGCAGCCGGCGATGGGGCGCATGAGCGCGGCGTCCGGCGCGCAGGTCTTGTCGCAGGCGTAGCTGCAGTACTCCCTCATGGACTTGTCCTTGGAGACGCAGTCGTTGAAGCAGTAGTTGTAGCAGTCCGCGTACCCGCCATCCGCGAGCAGTGGCAGCGCCGCCGCCGCCATCACCAGCGCCACCATGGCTGCCACCGCAACCGCTCGTCCGGCAGCCATCCCTGCAGTCTTCCTCCTCCACACTATTCCTGGCCGCTCACACTTCACTTGGACTCGCACTGGCTGCAGAATCCTTCGCGTCCGTTCTTATAAGCCGGCGCGCGCGTTTCCGGCCGGCAAAACCTGCGTGGTGTCACTCACGCCGGGAGCGTGAGAGACAGGAGTTACAAGCGTGTGCGCGTAAGCGTGCGGGCGAGTTGTGTGTGTTGTGTTGCTGCGTCCAACGGCTAGCGTGCGGTTGCCTGCTTCGGGGCGGCGCGTGCCGGTCGGCAGCGGTTGGAGCAATGTCATTCTTATCTTCTAGGCTCCATTCGTGTCTGTGCCGCCGATCCGATCTTCTGGATGCCACTTCTGTTTGAAATTTCATATTATTTTTATTTGATATTTTTGATATAGTATAGGTCCAACCAAAGGTGAAATGTCCAAGAGTACAACACTAGAGGTTGTTTGGTTGCCACCCTCACCTGGGGCTGGATCCAAAATTCCAAACCCAGGTGCTCGAAATCGTCTAGCGTTGATGCCTGATTCAGGCTCGTTTCCCAGAGTGAGAACAGGACAGGTCCTAAATTTTCTTCAGCGAATTTTGAATCCTCAAATATTTTTTCTGAGATGGAGAGAGTACAACATAAATGGACTTCAAAAGAAGATTGGAAAACACATAAAAAAGCACATGACACAGTATTTACTCTCTCTCTCTCTCTCCATACGTGAGCATACCAAAATTTGGATACATGTTGGTATCATAGATCGGTTAAATTCCGGCGATTTGAGACACGCCGACGGCAGGCTTGACGATTTGGAAGGCGATGGCGATGATGGTGTAGATGGTGGTTAGGGCTCTTGGGGTCAGGAGAGGAGGAAGAAGAGGGAGCGCGGCGGCGGCCGGTAGCAGTGGCCGCCGCTGCTTCGGCGGGGCGGCGGCGCACGCAGCAGCCCTAGGCACGGCGCTTGCGCGAGGTAGAAATGTGAGGCGGATCGGCGACGAGGAGCTACGGCGCGAGACGGTAGCTTGCGAGGACGAACGACCTACGCAGGGCAGCCTGGCGTGACCGCAGGCGGCAGCGTCAGGGTGGCGGCGCACGTGCGAATGAAGAAGAGAGAGCCTAGGGCGGAGAGCTGAAGTTGAGGAGTTACCCTTTATTTTTTCTTCTTGATTTCAACTGATTACAAGTCCTGTCAGATTATAGTCCGGGAAGACTTTGCATCTAAGAAATCTCTGATTTGATTTCATTTTATTCCCTAAATAACCATTACTTAATGGCGGCGCATGATGCAATCACGGTGGGCGCGTAGCGGCGTCGGCCACCAGCGCCAAGACGCTTTGGGCCTTGGCCCTGGGCCGCGGCGGGTGACCCTCCGCGCGCGGCAGATGACATTCCTCCTCCCTTTCCCCTCGTGTACCGCCCCTCGCTGTGGTCTCGCACGGTTGTCGTTGTTGTTGGCGGGCGACAGCTTGGCCCGAAAGATGGTTGCCTCCACTTGTGTCGAGGGAATGAGCTGGGCTAAGATGCTAACCTTTGCTGATGTTGGTTGGAGAACATCCCGTAGTACCTTGATAAGGTCGTGACGTAATAATGATGGTTGCCGAGGAAGACGATCTCCATTCCGAGTCCGTGCCGTTGCTTCCGTTGGAGCTTGATGGTTCTCGCGATCTGCGGCAGGAAGGGGTCGTCGATCCGTGTTGCCCGATTGATGAAGGATGAGGGCCTTGGGGTAGTGACGGAGAATTCGACGAGGTAGGGGTTGATCTCGGTGGTATGTACCTCATGTCGCCGTTGGTGCGCTCGTGAGTTGGAGCTTGCTGCGGACTCATAAGAGACGGGAGCGTGAACAATGCGGGTGAGATTTGCATCATCATGCCCAACATGTAGGGCGCCCCGGTGCATTACGGTAACCGAGGCTTGTTGGCGAAGTCATACCGGGCATATATGTCATCGAACGCGCGAGGGGAGCCAACCGATTTGTCTCTGTAGTCGCTCGGGGCTGCCATAGCCGAGGTGTCGATGGCGCGTTGGTTGTTGCCTGGCGTCATGGTGTCGTAAGCCCATGTTCTCACGGAGTGTCGGGAGCCATAGGTAGTCGATCAAGGCGCCGTTCCGCCGAGGTTCGCGCCGGCAGTCGTTGTGTATCGCCGTTGATGGGCAGCCTGAAGCTGCGAGCAAGACACCAGTGTAGGAGGTGTCGGTACTCCGTGTCATCCGGGTTGGCATGTAGACGAACCAAAAGAAGGAGGAGTGCCGCTCTTGTCAAGTATAGTGGTGTACCCGATGTTCGCCGGCGTGGTACCGATGATGGTGCCTTTCTTTGGATCTAGAGCTTGTTGATGGTGTCCTCCACCATTGTTGATGTCGGGAGGATGTCCATGAGGTGTAGCGATTGTTGTCGCCGTATGTCGGGCGGGTGAGCGACCGTCGGGTCGGTGGCGCTGGGGGGTCGGTGTTCTCATCGGCCGGGCAGCGTCCGTTGGGTTGACGTCGTGCTGGTAGTGTCGCTGCTGGTGGCTGGGGGTCATCTTTGTTCGCGGCCCTTGTAGTTGTTGTCGTTGTCATCGTTTGGTCGATGTCGTCGATGGTACCGTATTTGTGGAGCGTGTGATGTCTTGTTGGCGATGGTGTTGACGTCATTGTTGTTTATGGCTGGCCGGTGTTGTCCAGGATGTCGGGGTCGGCCGACGCGTCGATGTCGGGGTCAACGACGATGTCGGCGCCGTTGACGTCGTTAATGTCGGCCATAGTGACGCTTGGCGTTCGATGTTCATGATGTCGAGATGACGCGTTCGCCGGTGTTGTTGGAACTTATCTCGGACCGTTCCGGAGTCTCACGGCGTTGGCCTAGCCGGGTAGGCTTTTCGTCGAGCAGGTTGTGGACATCGGTGGTGGCCTCTCCCGATCTGATCTGATCCGAACCACAATAATAGGGGCATCCCTGGGGTAGGTGTCGTTGTTTGTAGCGCCCGGTGATCGTGGAGGGCGCCGGCGGCGCCCGTGGGAGCACCGTTGCCGTCGGTGGCGCCATGGTGGGGGCGCGAGGTGGTCATCGAGCTCTGGGTGACCTTCATGCGGGAGAGGTGGCCCAACAGATTGGTAGTGATGGACCGGAAGGCCGGAGCCGTGCTTATCTTTGATGTAGTTGAGGATCACAGCTTTGTCGACGGCGTTCTCGGTCCAAGCGTGTAAATGGCCTCCATGATCATCTTCGGGTAAGGCGGCAGCGGGGAAGGCCATCAAATCTTGATGGTGGCGGCGTGGTTGATCGTGCCGTCTCCAAATACCATCATGTCACGATCGGTTAAATTCCACGATCACGAGACACGTCGGCGGCTGAGTTTGGCGATCGCGATGATGGTGTAGATGGTGGTTAGGGCTATTGGGGGTCGAGAGGGAGGAAGAAGAGGGGGAGATATACGGGCGACGCTTGATGGCCCGCGACGGCCGGGTGGCCCGGCGGCGACGCTGCTGCTTCCTAAGAATGACGAGCGTTCCCAAGGCAACACTTGCACGAGGTAGAGACAGGAGGCGGTGATCGGGCGACGAGGAAGCTGCGGCGTAGAGAGGGTAGCGCAGGGACGAACGACGACAGCATGGCGGCGTGACCGGGGAGGTGGCGGCGCGCATGTGCGTGGGTGAGAGAGAGAGAGAGCCTAGGGCTGAGAGATGAAGCCGTTGGGGAGCACCCCTATTTTCCTTCTTGATTCAACTGATTACAAGTCCCCCAGATGCTATTGTCCGGGGGAAGACGGCATCTAAAGAAATCTCCGATTTGATTTCCGGTTTATTTATGCTTCCAACAACCATTACTTAATATTTATTTTATTTCCTAAATAACCATTACTTAATGGCGGCAGATGACGCAATCACGGTACGGCGGTCGCCACTGTGATCGCCAAGACGCGTTGGGCCTTGGGCCCTGCTGGCGGGTGACCCTCTCGATGCGGCACATGACAGTTGGTTTAGTGTTAAATACTTAAAAGATATAATTCACTTACAGGTACAAGTGAGAAAAATTGTGAAGTTATTTAGATTGGAGAAAAGATGACATTAGAGCATCTTCAAAAGTATCTAAATTTTGACATATCGTTTGGTAACTCCTAAGAAAATATTGAAAGGGATAAAGAAGGTAGATTTTCTAATAATCTACTCCAAAAATATAAAAGACAATTTTACACCAGTCCTTCCAAATTAGACTAACCACTTATTATATTCTTTATCCCTTGTACAATTGCATCAGGAATCCTTTCCTGGTCTTTATTTTTTCGCGTGCCCTTCCACCTTAGTGACACGCATGACTTAGAAGAAACTTTACGCTGAACAAGGTGACTTTTTCCTAAAAAAGATTAGAGGATAAATTGGGAGTTGTTGAAGAAAAAGAATTTTTCATCTTACTAAAAAGCCAAGGATTAGAAAGGGATTTAAGGAACTTTGAGATGCTCTTACTACACAAAGAAAATATTTTCACAACAAAGTGAGTAAGATTATTTTCATTTGAGCAATTAGAATATGTTTTCTTTGGTTAGTAGTCAAAAGTATGAGTTTATATACATGTATTTATGGAGAGGATTTGAGCCACGGTGTTTAAGGTTGAAAACGGACGGAAATGAATAGAAAAACGCTCTATCGGTTTCTGTTCATATTCTTAAACGAAAATAGAGCGAGAGCCCACAATGGAAACGAAAACGTAATGGGACAAATGATACTGCAAAACAGGTAAATACGATGGGAAAAAATAGATGGAAACGAACGTAAGTGGGGACTCAAGTCGAACATTTCATCGCATATAATAGGAGAGTAAGGTCACAACAACAGTCACGACATGACACAATATATGTGTTCACAAATCATAGCAAATGAACACACCACAAAATATTGATGAATGGTCACCAAATATTCCTACATTCATCAATAGAGTTCATTCACAGTTCATGGAACAAAGCTCCACGCCACCACTCCACCAACAACACAGCTTCTATATTTTTTGGCCAAATTGGGCCGGGCTGCCTATCCCGCATTCATGAAAAAGGGACGAAAACGGGATAATCCCGATCAAAAACGAAACCATAAATCCATATCGAAAAACTCTCTACCGCTGATCCCACTCCCGGTTTACCCCATCTCGCTGGTCATGTTTCTCGCTTTTATCCCACAATAAACTTAAAGGGGACGGAAAAACACTCCAGATACGCTGCGACGAAACGATATTCATCCCGCTCAGCCAACTTTAACGGTGTTGATGATATGACTTTGCCAGTCTTCTCGTTCCTCCATCCACCGCCATGCCTACCCGGCCGGGCCGTACTGGCATGGGCTGCCTGCGCTGGCTGCGAGGCGATGCATGGCGCGCGCGGGATGGAGGCTGGGCGCAAAGCTGCCTCGACCCGCCTCGCTCCCGCTCGCGGTCGCGCACTACGTGGGATGCTGCGGGCCCGGCTGCAGTACACACCCATCACAGATCTCTGCGGGCGGGCGCCGAGCGCATGGGCCCTATAGGCTCCGCGGGCGCGAGTTCGCCGCCAGCTGATGCAGACTTTGTGCCCGCCGGCGCCGAGGCAGCTCTCGCCCGCGTGGGATGCCACAAGCGCTCGCACGATCGGCATGCCTCTGGCCGACGCTGCGGGACGGCGAGCCGAGCTTGGATGCGGGCGTAGCGGGGTGGCCTGCGCACATGAGCAGGCGCAACGCTCCTGTCGGCCCTAACGCGTCTCGAGACCCAACCTTGTGTAAAAGAAATAGGGAAGTGGAGAGAGAGAGAGAGAGAGAGAGCGCATTGCAGCACATGGCGTGCAGTGTCGAGCATAGTTACGAGTAATACGGGCGTCGTCACACTGCGGTGCGCTCACCTCCTTAATCCCCATGCCCATTTCTATCCATCGCCACACCCGTGGGATCTGGAGGGAGTATCCGTGGTCGGCATGTCCACACCACCTCACGCACCGGGCAGCACTGGAATCCAGCCGACCCTAGGCTGTCGCACGTATCGATGACGCCGTCCTGTAGAGAAGCTTCGCCCACTCTGCCCTCGTATTTGTGTCAGCTAGACACATGGCTGTAAAGCGCGGGAAGTTTTGCCTGGCTCTGTTCGAGCGGGTCACGCTATCGGTGCGGTCGCCCGCCAAGCAGAGGATGACCCAAGCCCACGTGGCTGCATGTGTTGCGAGACCGCGCCGCTGCGCTGTATCTCTATCCAAAGAGATACAAGTTCCAAACACAAGCAGGCAATGTTAACCAAACCCATTACAACGCAAACCCAACCCACCATCTGATACATCATCTCGGGATTACATGTTGACCAATTTGCGACAATCGGGAACCCATCGTGTCGACTAGGTCTCCTCGTCGGGCGATCCCCCGAGATTGAGGTCCATAGCGAGAGGTCAAAAGCCCATCGAGAAGTGGGTAACTCAAACGGCGCCGTTAGCCGGCGGCATGCGCGCTTGAAGATGGTCCCGACCTTCTCCTCAAAGGACACCTGTGTTGTTTGTTGTTTTGTTTTGGCCCTAAATATTCTATCTATATCATTTCATCTTCTTTATATTATGGCTCTTTTTTTAGATAATGGAAATTATATTTCCGGCTTCGCCATCCGAGGATGCATCGTGCCAACAAAATTACAATCGAAAACAAGCAGTTACGTAAGACGTGATCACCCAAAACACTAGTGCACTTAAAAATAAAATAACTAAAACTCATCCACCATTGGAGACTTTGATCATGTAACATGGCATCAGCATAAGGCCCTATAAGTGTGCAATGAGCCACCACCTTGATGCCGGCCGCTTAGCCGACATCCAAGAGATCTTCCACCGACGCCTCCAATGCAGAAAATGCCATCCAAAAGACGCCATCGCCGCCCACCAAACTGGTGTAGGTTTTCACCGTAGAGATCCACTTGAAAGACATACGCCCAAATGGAGGAAAGTGGCGCCCCCGCCACCGCCGCCGTGAGTAGTGAGAGGCCAATACCATGCCCCCGTCACGCCGACAGCCGTTAACCGGCGACGCGGCACCATCGCCGATCCACAGACTGAAAAACACAATGCCGACGCCCATCGCCATCCTCGCCAGTCTCCTTTCCACGGTAATTCTCCACCTGATCGAACGCTGTGGAAGCCACCATGGCCGCCACACGGTTCATCCCCCGAGCACGGCCAACCCGACTGCTTCACCATCGCCGCCGCCCCAAGAACACCACCTCACCATGGTCGCACTTTAACCGCTGACGCCATCGCGATCGCCGGATCAGCCCGCGACCGGGCTCTCCCCACTGCCGTATATATGGACGCGTCGACCGCGCCACCATGGGTTAGAATTCGCCTTCTTCCGCCCAAAGCTCGCAAGCACCATCGCCGCCGCCGCTACCGGGCAGATCGCTTCGCGAGATCTCGCCAGCCACCGCCGCTGGAACTACACAGCCGCCAGAGGTGGAACCTCGCCGTCGTGCCCGTGATTGCCGCGCCACCATGGTCGGCGCCGCCGGAGCTGCGCCCATCGTACCGATCCGCCGCCGGGCGCCGTGATCCGCCGCCCAGCTCGGAGAGCCCGTGCCGGCCCTCACGGGTCACTAACACCGGCGAGGAGAAGAAGGACGCGTAGAGCCCGACGCGCTGAGTTTCGCCGCCATCGCCAGCCGCTCGCGACCCGCCTCGGCCACCGACCAGCTCGACGACGGCTCGTCTCGTCAGCCGGCCGCTGGAGCCCCCACGCGGCCTCGCGGCGTGCGGCCAGCGCGCTCGCTCCGCTGCGTCGATCCGGCGCCGCACACCGCCGAGAGGGAGGGCCTCGCCGCCACCATCTCCGGGGCCGCGGCCTTGCCGGCGGCCGGCTCCGGCGGCGGCGGCCGGGGAAGGAGGTCTGGGAGGCGGATGTGCGCGGCGGCTAGGTTTCCCCGAAGCCGCCCGCGCTGCGGTACGACGCTGGAGGTCCCCGGTACTTACCCCACGTAACGCCATGGCTCTTTTAATCACCTAAAAGTTTTTTATAATTACATATGAATCGAGTCTCAAGAGGGCCATTCCTGTCAAAAACTTTGATTTTTAGATTTGGAGCGCGAAGCTGCAAGTGAAACACATATATCAGTTCTATATGAGAGGCCAATTTTAGAGCGGGGCTTGGAATTGACATCTGTAGGTGTTTATGCAGCACTCCCAGATAGGCTCAGTGTTCTGTGGTCCATCTCCTGATTAAAGGTGGGCCGTCGTGTCGTACGTTTTTTTTTTAGAGTCCTTGGTCCCTTTTCGTTTTTCATTTTTTATATAAACAAAATTACATAAGATGTTTTGTCCTTGTTACTAGGATAATCATGTTATTAGAAATTGTGAAAAAGTCATGCGTTCGCAAATCGGCTCGGCTGATATATATAGTGTGCCCTTGTAGGTCGCAGTTTTATCCTAGCTGCATCAAGTTTTCAGGCAATGGATGATACTGATTGCGTCAGTGCGTGGCTGCCTTATTTGTGCGCAGTACACAAGTCTACACCGACACCTACCCCCCTTCGCCATCGTTGTCTGTTTTTTAGTTTCAATCAAATCAAAAGATAAGTCACGATTTTTTCCCCATTTTTTGAGGAATGCCGAGTCACAAGTCACAGCAAAATAGGCAGTCAAAGTCAAAGCTAGCTTGTCATAGAAAAGAGTGGGCTAGAGAGCCTAGAAGCAGACAACGTTGTTGGAGATGGGGCTCTTCTGCTGTGCCTCGTGATATGTGGCGCAGGGAGGCGCTCATCGGCGCCGTCGCCGTCGGCAGCAGCGGCGTCCGCTCGGCCACCGGCTATGTTCCGTGTTCGGGTCGTCGATACCGGGACGTCGGCAACAATTACTACCTGCGGGCACAGCCGTCGGCAGGGCCAACAGCCCCTACTATGGCGTCGACTTCCCGGCCCATCCCCACCGGAAGGTTCAGCAACGGCTAAGAACAATCGCCGACTACGTCGGTAAGAGGGGATTTTGTCTGATTCTCTGAGCTAGCATTTATCAGTTCATATCTTGATTGAGAGCATGTAGTGCTCTGATGTTGCTGCAGCCAAGAACATGGGATTCGCGTCTAGCCCTCCTCCCTATCTGTCGCTGGCACAGATTCTCCGGCCCTCATCTGGTCCAGACCGCTCTCACCAGTGGTATCAACTATGCTTCAGGAGGAGCTGGGATCCTGACCTACACTGTAAGTTCGTCGATCGGATCAAATCAAACTAGTAATCCACTGTAATTAACGAACGCCCATATATATACCTACATGTATGCAGAACGCCGGAAACACCATCCCGTTGTCGAAGGAGGTGAAGTACTCGGCGCCACCGCGTCAAGATGGTCGCCGCAGTGGGCGCCAACACGGCGAACCCACTCATCTCCAGGTCCATCTTCCTCATCGGCATGGGCAACAACGACCTGTACGCCTCGCGGCGTCGGAGCGCGCGAAACAGGTCAGACGCCGACCAGCGGAGGGACGCCGCCGCCGCGCTCTACGGCAGCCTCATCTCCAACTACTCCGCCGCCGTGACGGAGCTGTACTCGCGGGCGCCAGGAAGTTCGCCGTCATCAACGTGTGGCTGCTCGGATGCGTGCCGGGGGAGCGCGTGCTCAGCGCGACGGGCGCGTGCTTGACATCCTCAACGAGGTCGTCGCCGCTTCAACGAAAGGCTGGGCCCCTGCTCGTCGACCTCGCCGCGAGGCTGCCGGGCCTCGTCTACTCCTCGGCGACCTTCGGTTCACGGAGGACGTCTGGCGAACCCGGGGCGTCAGGGTTCACCGACGGGATAGCACGTGCTGCGGCGGTGGGCGGTGGGCGCCGAGGCGTGGTGCACGCGCAACTCCACGCTCTGCGTCAACCGTGACCAGCATGTGTTCTGGGGATCGTCTGCATCCGTCACAGCGGACGGCGTTTCATCGCCCGGAGCGTTCACGATGGACCGTCAGCACACCACTCCTAATAACTTCAGGCAACTGGCACAGTCAAGTTAGTGATATCATGTACTGGGAATTAGGTGTCCTTAGCCTTGGGAAAACCAGCATGACCATTTTTCCAAATTTGAGATTTGCAAACGTTGTCAAATTGGACCTAAATGTTACTTTGCTCGAGTTGTGTGGAACGCACACCGTGCACGTCGTCAAATGCGTGGCTAAGGTCTGAACGTCGTCAAATGCGGCTTACAGTACATTGAACGTCGCCAAAGTGTATGTAACCTGTTGTGTACCCAACTTTTATCTAATATAATACAATACCTTCAAATGCGGTTTATGGGCAACGTGCATCATGCTAGACTGCAACTGTTCAAATATTAGGAGTCACGCCCATCCTTATGTGAAAATGATAGAGTTAAAGGAGATCTTAAAAACTTGTGTGGTTGCCAACTTTTTCATTTGAAATGGTTAAGTCCAAATATTCAATATAAATTCTGATCAAATTTGAGATGATTAACAATGATGAATAAAGAAAGTCAACATCAAAATTGCAGTGCTGGATTGAGATCTACAACTTTGCAATTAACAGCTTTCATTTCAAATAATTTGACTCACCAAATATACAATATAAGATTTAAAATTATGTAGTTAAAAGAATAGTGTTAGCTATATAGTCACATATGTTGCATAGCTTAGTTGGTGTGTGTGCCAGTTGAGAGAATGTGAATACTGTTGATGTCTTGAATTCAAATCCTAAGAAAATGTCCGTTCTAGACCCGAAGGTTCATGCGTGGATGGCTCATCGCCGTTTCAGCCCAGGATTTGCTTTGTTTTTTACCACTTATCACTATGGATATATTCCATGTGTTGAAGCCAAATCTGGCACCGGATTTTGTGAGGGTCATTGCCGATTGCCCACTGCCGGAGCCAACCGCAAATTCTAACCAAGTAGTGGCTGTCTTTCTGCTACGTCAAAGGAGAGGAGTGCTTTGCCTTGCCAACTGTGGCGTCAACAAAATCGC